>CM069087.1:36934453-37269453 GCA_035578085.1 Solanum pinnatisectum
AATTGGTCAAGAGTTTATGGATATCATTAGTGAAAAAATAAAAGAATATAATAAAATCCCTCAAAAGGGAATTGTTGATGATAACTCAGGGAGGCATATTGCTAGAAGAATCTGCTTCCAAGACGGAGATAAAGAAAGCATGATCAATGATTATTTTGAGGAAGTAAAAAGAAATTTACCTCAAACCATTACCCAGATTGATAAATCAGATACATCGATGCGAAGTGAAACAAGCAACGATGATATCGCGGAAGAATCATAGCAAAATGAAACAGACAATATACTGTCTACAGCCGATCTATAGAATGCAGAAGATTTTCTGCAACAAATGAAGGCCATGGATAAGAAACAGCCTTGAGCCCACTCAACAATAGATACATTGTTGCCTTTAGACCACTCAACAGTCGATACACTATTCATCAACAGTAGATACACTGTTTAGAGACCCCAATGGTGGGACCTCTTTTACTGTACATAGATTCGTTCTGTTTTTTCTTTCTTTTATAAATACTTTCATTTTTTTGAGTTGAGAGGAGAAAGAAAAATAAACATTCTCTCTCATAGACAGTTGTATATCTTTGTAAAGCAATCAGTTTGTAAGCACTGTTCCGATCATAAATAAATACCTGGTCAGTTCTTCAGATTTTAGGCTTTGGATACAGCCATCCGTATAAGGTATATTTCTTTGTTTAAAATTTCTTTTAGTTCCGTCTCTCCCAGCCAAGACTATGTCCAACTAAAGATCTCATATCTATGTTGAATAACTAACTTCTTTCCTATATAGACCATGAACGATCTAAGCTTTATTAAAATATAAAGGAATTTTGTTATGGGTTCTCGACTTGGTTCTGAGATCGAGGTACAGTCGGACCTAGCACTACTCTTATTGGCTTTGCCTTAGTGGCTCCGTCTGGTCAGCCATGGTTCACAGCCCGATAAAGAGTTGAAAAAGGGTGCCTTATACCCGGTTAGAACTATTAGAGACATGGGCTCAATAAGAAGTATGTATTAGATCTTTGACAGACCATTTGCTTAGGTAAAATAAAACCATACAGTCCGAGAAACTATATAAAAATTCTTGTGTATTTCAATTCTTATGCAGTGTGGACTACCGCTAGCTTAAGGATTTTGAGTTGCTAGATCTGACTAGCGGATTACCGTCAGTCGCCGATCCTGTAAACTGGTATCAGAGCCGTTGAATAGCTCTCTGCAAAATCATGTTAAATTCTGATTCAGGAAAATCAGAAATAGGATACAATAGTCATGAGAAATCCTCTACAAGTGAAGATCTTAAACCCCTTCACCAGGAAGATTATATGTCTTCAGATGATGATTGTTTGCCTTGTTAACAAGGGCTAGATTGCGAAAATAAAGGGGAAGAAGATGATCTTTATAAGATCTATTCCCAATTGAAAGAATTGAGCATCAATGTTATTGATAATGACAAAGTTATAGAGCTCTTACAAATTGTAAAAGATTCGGAAATAAGAGCTCAGATTATTGATAAAATCGGTAATACGTCTACCTCTAAAAATCATATTACAGAGGATATCCCAACCAAAGAAGGTTCATATACCATGGTAGAAGTCAAGAATCTCCTGATAGAAAGAAGGAAACTTATAAGTTCTCCTACTTCTATCAGTGATCTGAAGCAAGAGACTAATAATCTCAAAGAAGACATTCATCGTTTAAAGGAAAAAAATGTCACTACAGAAACTAGACTTGATAATATTGATTTTCTTAAGCCCCTTAATTTTGGTAATAATAAATAAGATATTTTACAAAGCTTGAAAGCTTTCACTTCCCAAAAGTTTTATACTAAGATTATTCTTCTTATAAATCATAATTATAAAAAAGAATTTACTGCTCTTATAGACAGTTCTGTGGATTTAAATTGCATTCAAGATGGACTTATTCCTTCAAGATATTTTCATAAAACTACTCATAGCCTCAGATCAGCAAATGGTAGTAAAATGGGAATTGAATATAAATTGCCCAAAGCTTTCATTTGCAAAGGAAAAAAATGTATTCCTCAAAGTTTTGCCTTAGTAAAAGATATTACTAACCAAATTATTTTGGAAGTCCCTTTTATAAATGATATTTTCCCCCTTACTTATTGGGATAATAAAAAAATCATTGGTACTTGGAATGGAAAACCTTTTATATTAGAGTTTATTACAAAGCCTTTTACAAGAATGATAAATGAATTATCTTGAAGATTGATTTTAAAAAAATAATCAAGTCAGTTTCATAAAAGGAGAAATTAATAGCATTGAGATTGATAATATTCTTCAAAATCCTAAATTACAGGATAAGATTGCCATTTTAAAAAATCAGTTCTCCCTTGATATTTGTGGAGATCATCCAAATGCTTTCTGGAATAGAAAAAAGCATGTGGTTAGCCTTCCATATGAGGGTAGCTTTATTGAGGATAATATTCCTACAAAAGCAAGACCTTGCCAGATGAACTCTGCTTATCTGGAATTATGCAAGAAAGAAATTGACTCCTTGCTTCAGAAAGGCCTTATAAGGCATTCTAACTCTTCGTGGTCTTGTACAACCTTTTATGTTAATAAACATGCTGAACAGGAAAGAGGTTCGCCCAGGTTGGTAATTAATTATAAACCTCTTAATAAAGCTTTGAAATGGATTAGGTACCCTATCCCCAATAAAAAAGATATATTGGATATAGTCTATGATGCAACTATATTTTCCAAATTTGATTAAAAATCAGGTTATTGGCAGATTCAGATAGCTGAGTCAGACAGATTTAAAATAGCTTTTAATGTCCCTATGGGTCAATATGAATGGAACGTTATGCCATTTGGTTTAAAACACGCTTTCTCTGAATTTCAAAAAATCATAAATGATATTTTCATGCCTTATAGTAATTTCATAATAGTTTATATAGATGATATTCTTGTATTTTCCAAAAATGTGGAAACTCATTTTAAAAACCTTGATTTGTTTAAAAAAAATTATTATCCAAAACGACTTGGTAATATCCAGCCCCAAAATGGCTTTGTTTCAAACAAATGTTAGATTTTTGGGTCATAATATTGAAAGGGGTAACATTAGCCCTATTAATAGAAGTATTGAATTTGCATCCAAATTCCCTGATATTATGATTAATAAAACTCAGTTACAGAGATTTCTTGGAAGTCTTAACTATGTTGCTCCTTTCATAAAGGATTTAGCCAAAGATACTTCTATATTATATGATAGGCTGAAAAATAATCCTAAGGCTTGGTCCGATAATTATGCTGAAGCAGTTAAAAGGTTTAAGACAAAGGTTAAGAATCTTCCTTGTCTTACTTTGGCCAACCCAAATTGGGAGAAGACAGTTGAAACAGACGCTTCAGACATAGGTTATAGTGGTATCCTAACCCAATATTGTCCGGATAATAAATGTTATTATATTATTCAGTTCTATTCTGGCAAATGGAATGAGGCTCAAAAAAATTACGCCACTATAGCAAAGGAAATTTTGGCAATAGTTAAAAGTGTTTTAAAGTTCCAAGTTGATCTTCACAACTAGATGTTTTTGATAAAAACTGATTGTCAAGCAGCTAAATTCATGTTTAATAAAGATTGTAAGCATGATGTTTCTAAAAAAATGTTTTCCAGATGGCAAGCTTTATTAGCACCATTTGATTTCGATATTCATTATAAAAAAGTTTCAGATAATAGTTTGCCTGATTTCCTTACAAGAGAATACTTAGACTAATCTTTGTTTTTCTTTGGCAGGATGAGACCTTCGTGGCCTCCGCCCTCAAGGAGGGGAAGAGGAAGAACAGGAACTGGATGAGTTAATATCCTCTCTCAAATGGGAAACCAAAGATTGGTAGCAGCAAATATTGCTTCTACAAGTGATCTTAATACAAACCACCCAATGTACAAAGAATTCGTGGACTTTATGCAAGCCAAGCAAGGAAAGGATAATATTCCTCCATCATATTCCATAGTTCTCACAGATGAAGAGAGAATAGAAATATTTGATCAAAACCCGAAAAAAGAAGTTATACTTTTGTTAGAACATAGTGACTTGCGATGGAAAAATGACCATGGCAATTAATGTCCAGGTATCTAGATTCGGTTTCTTATACTACACCTTCGTATAAATACATGATGCATTATGAGATGATACTCTTAGCAACAGGGTTGGGTGAATTCCAGCATTTTTACCCAGCCAACACAAAAAAGGTTTATAACTTTTCAAAGATCATTATAAAAAGAGTTATGGTCCAGAAGAATGGGGAATGAGCCCACTAAAAGAAAGAGATTATATCCATCCAGAACAAAAGATAGCAGTAAACAAAAGATAGAAATACAATGATGAACGGATACCAAAATACAGAAAGATCAAAACCACACGTGGATGATCTCAGTCCATTCAAGCAAATTGCAAGAAAGCTTCAGATGAAGAAAGGATTAATATCGAAATCGAAAGCAATAAGCATATATATGGAAGAATTAAAAAGAGATTTGATGAAAAATCTCGAGATAGATATAAGAGATGATATATCCATGGCATCAGCTAGCCACACCAACGATGATGATGAATCATGCATGGCAGGAGAAGCACAAAGTGCTAATAGCAATGAAGAGATTGACATCGATACACTTCTCCAAAGACTCCAAGACCAAGTGGATGAATCTTCCAGCAACACCGCCTGCAAAGGAAAAGGAAAGGTGTAAAGCAAGAAGGCCCCACAAATTAAATAATTTGGGTAATAAGTCAAAAAACTTTAATAAAGTAGGCAAGGTAATATGTCGGCCATATTTCATAATGGAAAGACCACGTCTATTTGTCGGTCTTATCCTTCTCTTCTTGGCCATTGTAAATTGTATGGGCCATTTTATCTCATCGTTTTACATTTCTCGACCTCTATATAAAGAGGTTGAATTTGCTTTACTAAGGCAGGTCTTAGAACCCCCCCCCCTCTCTCTCTCTCGTGGAATACTTTCTTTGTAAACATTTCAGTTTGAATAATAAAAAGCTTTCGGCTTGGTTTGTACATCATCTTGTGTGGAGTTCTACTCCAGGTACTATTTTAATTCTTGTTTTTCTTTATGTGCGTAGCCTAAATGATAGGCTAAACTATTTGTGTTGAGCTATAACATACTAAGTCACTATAAGAGATGGCGATTTTGTCTACTATTGAAACATAATCAGTAGTTTTACTAAGGTCAAGTTAGAATGATCCAGGTAGATTATTGAAAGGCTGTTGAATGAATCCGTTGGATTACCCGTTAGCCAGGAGGGCGTTAGGGCGGACCCGGATAGTAAAAGCTTTCACTAGTCTTGCCAGGATTGTTTATACTTGTAAAGGCACCTTGAGTAAAAATCAAAATTAAAACGGATCGTTCAGTTTTACTCAAGGTGCCTTTACAAGTATAAACAATCCTGGCAAGACTAGTGAAAGCTTTTACTATCCAGGTCCACCCTAGCACCCTCCTGGCTAACGGGTAATCCAATGGATTCATTCGACAGCCTTTCAATAATCTGTCTGGATCATTCTAACTTGACCTTAGTAAAACTGCTCAATATGTTTCAACAGTAGACAAAATCGCCATCTCTTATAGTGACTTAGTATGTTATAGCTCAACACAAATAGATTAGCCTATCATTTAGGCTACACACATAAAGAAAAAGAAGAAATTTAAATAGTACCAGGAGTAGAACTCCACACAAGATGATGTACAAACCAAGCTGAAAGCTTTTTATTATTTAAACTCAAAAATTTACAAAGAAAGTATTCCAAGAGAGAGAGAGAGAGAGAGAGAGAGAGAGAGACAGAGAAATGGGGTTCTAAGACCTCCTCACTAAAGAAATTTTAGCCTCTTTATATAGAGGTCGAGAAATCTAAAACGATAAGATAAAGTGGCCCACACAATTTACAATGGCCAATAAGAGAAGGATAAGACCGACAAATAGACGTGGTCTTTCCATTATGAAATATGGCTGACATATTATCCTGGCCTGCTTTATTAAATATTTTTGACTTATTCCCCCAATTATTTAATTTGTGGGGCCTTTTTGCTTTACACCTGTCCTTTTCCTTTGCAGGAGGTGTTGCTGGAAGATTCTTCCACTTGGTCTTGGAGTCTTTGGAGAAGAGTATCGATGTCAATATCTTCATTTCTATTAGCACTTTGTACTTCTCTGGCCATGCATGATTCATCATCATCGTGGGTGTGGCTAGACGATGCCACGGATATATCATCCCTTATATCTATCTCGAGATTTTTCATCAAATCTCTTTTTACTTCTTCCATATATATGGCTATTGCTTCAGATTTGGATATTAATCCTTTCTTCATCTGAAGCTTTCTTGCAATTTGCTTGAATGGACTGAGATCATCCACGTGTGGTTTTGATCTTTCTGTATTTTGGTATCCGTTCATCATTGTATTTCTTAAATCAATAATTTCTTGACCATGAATTTTTCCTTCAGGGTCCTTTTGTATTAGTTTGCTCCAAAACTTTGTATAAAAAGTTCTTTGTAAACATGAAAATCCTTCAGAGGTATTGTTAACCTATATAGACCATTTCAAAAGACACGGGATTGAGAAATACATCAGAATATAATCCTTTGTAAGGTTTGGTAAATTTTTTACTGAGGGACCATAAAAAGTCCACCATCGACAAAACCAATTTGGAATAGGTTGGTCGAAAACATGAGAGCATATTTTTATAAACCAGGAATGCTTCTTATTAGCATTTTCGTATAATAAAGTTCTATTAAAGCTATCCACATAGTCCCAGTAATTATATTTTACTCCTATCTATCTTTTGTTCTGGATGGATATAATCCCTTTCTTTTAATGGGCTCATTCCCCATTCTTCTGGAGCCATAACTCTTTTTATAATGATCTTTGAAATATTATAAACCTTTTTTTTATTGGATGGGTAAAAATGCTGGAATTCACCCGACCCTATTGCTGAGAGTATCATCTCATAATGCATCATGAATTTATACGTAGGTGTAGTATAAGAAATCGAATCCAGATACCTGGACATTAATTGCCATGGGTCATTTTACCATCGCAAGTCACTATGTTCTAACAAATGTATAACTTCTTTTTTCGGGTTTTGATCAAAATTTATGTGCTCTCTTCATCTGTGAGAACTGTTGAATATGATGGAAGAATATTATCCTTTCCTTGCTTGGCTTGCATAAAGTCCAAGAATTCTTTGTACATTGGATGGTCTGTATTAAGACCACTTGTAGAAGCAATATTTGCTACTACCAATCTTTGGTTTCCCATTTGAGTGAGGATATTACCTCGTCCAATTCCTATTCTTCCTCGTCCCCTCCTTGAGGGCGGAGGCCACGAAGGTCTCATCCTGTTTAAAAAACAAAGATTAGTCTAAGTATTCTCTCGTAAGGAAATCAGACAAACTATTATCTGAACCATTTTTATAATGAATATCGAAATCAAATGGTGCTAATAAAGCTTGCCATCTTTCAAACATTTGTTTAGAAACGTCTTGCTTACAATCTTTATTAAACATGAATCTAGCTGCTTAGCAATCAGTTTTTATCAAAAACTTCTGGTTGTAAAGATCACCTTGGAACTTTAAAACACTTTTAACTATTGCCAAAATATCTTTTACTATAGTGGCGTAATTTTTCTGAGCATCGTTCCATTTGCCAGAATAGAACTGAACAATATAATGGCGTTTATTATTCGGACAGTATTGGGTTAGGATACCCCCATATCCTATATCCGAAGCATCTGTCTCTGCCGTCTTCTTCCATTTTGGGCTGGCCAAAGTAAGACAAGAAAGGTTTTTAACCTTTGTCTTAATCCTTTTAAATGCTTCAGAATGATTATCGGACCAGGCTTTAGGATTATGTTTTAGCCTGTCATATAATATAGCAGTATCCTTGGTTAAATCCTTTATGAAAGGAGCAACATAGTTAAAACTTCCAAGAAATCTCTGTAGCTGAATTTTATTAGTCATAATATCAAGGAATTTGGATGCAAATTCAATACTTCTATTAATAGGGCTAATATTACCCCTTTCAATCTTATGACACAAAAATATAACATTTATTTGAAACAAAGTCATTTTAGGGATGGATATTACCAAGCCATTTTGGATAATAATTTTTTTAAACAAATCCAGGTGTTTAAAATGAGTTTCCACATTTTTGAAAAATACAAGAATATCATCTATATAAACTATTATGAAATTACTGTAAGGCATGAAAATATCATTCATGATTTTTTGAAATTCAGAGGGAGCGTTTTTTAAGCCA
Source organism: Solanum pinnatisectum (assembly GCA_035578085.1). Classification (NCBI taxonomy): domain Eukaryota; kingdom Viridiplantae; phylum Streptophyta; class Magnoliopsida; order Solanales; family Solanaceae; genus Solanum; species Solanum pinnatisectum. The sequence continues at coordinate 36,942,724 of CM069087.1, forward strand.
AATGGCATAACGTTCCATTCGTACTGTCTCATAAGGGTATTAAAAGAAGTTTTCTATCTATCTGACTCAGCTATCTGAATCTGCCAATAACTTGATTGTAAATTGAATTTGGAAAATATAAGGGCATCATAAACTCTATCCAATAAATCTTTCTTATTAGGAATAGGGTACCTAATCCATTTCAAAGCTTTATTAAGAGGTTTATAATTAATTACCAACCTGGGCGCACCCCTTTCTTGTTCAACATGTTTATTAACATAAAAAATTGTACAAGACCACGGAGACTTAGAATGCCTTATAAGGCATTTCTGAAGCAAAGAGTCAATTTCTTTTTTGCTTAATTCCAGATAATCAGAATTCATCTGGCAAGGTCTTGCTTTTGTAGGAATATTATCCACAATAAAATTATCCTTATAAGGAAGGTTAACAACATGCTTTTTCCTATTCCAGAAATCATTTGGATGATCTTCACAAATATGAAGGGAGAACTGATTTTTTAAAATGACAATCTTATCCTGTAATTTAGGATTTTGAAGAATATTATCAATCTCAATGCTATTAATTTCTCCTTTAATGAAATTGACTTGATTATTTTTTAAAATCAGTTTTGAAGATAATTCATTTATCATTCTTGTAAAAGGCTTTGTAATAAACTCTAATATAAAAGGTTTTCCATTCCAAGTACCAATGATTTTTTTATTATCCTAATAAGTAAGGGGGAAAATATCATTTATAAAAGGGACTCCCAAAATAATTTGGTTAGTAATATCTTTTACTAAGACAAAACTTTGAGGAATACAATTTTTTCCTTTACAAATGAAAGCTTTGGGCAATTTATATTCAATTCCCATTTTACTACCATTCGCTGATCTGAGGCTATGAGTAGTTTTATGAAAATATCTTGAAGGAATAAGTCCTTCTTGAATGCAGTTTAAATCATCAACAATGTTTATAAGAGCAGTAAATTCTTTTTTATAATTATAATCTATAAGAAGAGTAATCTTAGTATAAAACTTTTGGGAAGTGAAAGCTTTCAAGCTTTGTAAAAAATATTCTTTATTATTACCAAAATTAAGGGTTTTAAGAAAATCAATATATTTACTATCTTCTTCATATGAAGATGATTCTGAGCTATTATCCAGCTCCTTGAGACTTTTGATATTATCAAGTTTAATTTCTATAGTGACATTCTTTTCCTTTAAACGATGAATGTCTTCTTTGAGATTATTAATCTCTCGCTTCAGATCACTGATAGTAGTAGGAGAACTTATAAGTTTCCTTATTTCTATTAGGAGATTCTTGCCTTCTGCCATGGTATATGAACCTTCTTTGGTCGGGATATCCTCTGTAATATGATTTTTAGAGGGGGAAGTATTACTGATTTTATCAATAATCTGAGCTCTTATTTCCAGATCTTTTACAATTTGTAAGAGCTCTATAACTTTGTCATTATCAATAACATTGATGCTCAATTCTTTGAACTGGGAATAGATCTTATAAAGATCATCTTCTTCCCCCTCATTTTCACAATTTAGCCCTTGTTGACAAGGTAAACAATCATCATCTGAAGACATATAATCTTCCTGGTGAAGGGCTTTAAGATCTTCACTTGTAGAGGATTCCTCATGACTGTTGTATCCTGTTTCTAATTTTCCTGAATCAGAATTTAGCATGATTATGCAATGAGACTCTTTGATATTATCATCAATATCAAGGTTCTTGATCTTTTCCTTGACTCTGCAATCTTTAGCATAATGACCAAATCTACCGCACCTGTGGCAAGTATCAGATTTGTCAAATTTCTGTTTAGATTTATAAAAAAATTTCTTTTCCTTATAAGGTTCAGCTCTTCTTTCTTTCTTTTCCATTCTTCTTTTCTTCCATGCTTTATAATCCTTTTTGGAAAATCTGTTCTTAGTAGAATGCTTCTCCTTCTTATCTTTAGAAGTTGCCTTAGGAATATCTAAAGCAAATTGTTCACAAAATTCTCCCAATAGTTGTCTTTCATTAAGACTATGCCTTTTAATATGTTGATTCAACTTGATTTCATTGCACAAAGAAAGTCCTTCATGTACACAGGCACTTATGAGTTTTCCGTAGGTATAATCACCATAGTTGATACTATGACTATCTCCTCTAAGATTTTTCCTAACTCTTTCTGCAAAAAGAGCCGGTAATCCATCTATAAACTTGGATTTCCAATGAGTGCTATTACATTCTGGTAACTCCATAACTCTACTAAGAAAAACATCTTTATAGAATCTAAAAGATGTAAGAGTCTTGCACATAAGGTTTTGGAGCAGGGTTCTTATGGTCTCGCTATTATCCGACCATCTTCTTGAGAAATGTTCTATAATATTAAGAACAAGGGTATAGACCGCATTTTGGGTAAGATCCTGTTCTCCTTCTTGTTTTACCGCTTGGAGGATTTTATCCCTCTGCTCCTGATTTAAATAGTTATCCCACCAGCCTTTTAGTTGGCTAGTAAAACCTGTTGTTATCATATCAGCAATAGTTTTATCACTATTCTTTTAGCCTTACAGATAGTGATATACATCAGCACTCTATGTACAGTAGTATAAATTTGTCTATATGTATAACCATCTATGTTCCATTCATAGATTTCCTTCCCATTATAACTATTAGTTATAATATGTTCATGCTCTTCCAAGAGCACATCTTGAGCAGTAGGTCTAGGATAATAGTACATCCTTTGGACCGGTTTTCTAGCATAATTTTTTTAGATTTTATTAATATCATCAGAAAATTCTTTTTTATATTTGCTTTCTCCTCCTGAAAGATTGTCAACCCCTAAAGGCTACAGACTACAGCCTTTGAATCTTTTTTCTAAGAGATTTTCCAGATCAGAAAAGTCTTTAATCTTGGAATCACCGATCTCCGGGGGAGGTTGTATGCTGATATTGGCTACTTTCTCTTTTCCTTTAGAATTGGAATTGAGTCTAGAAAGTAATTTATCAACATTATCATGAAGAGAAGTAATTTGTTCTCCTAATATGCTCATATAAATGTTAGCATAATTTTGCTGCTTGATCATAATATTAATATGCTGAGTAGTAAGTAAAGCAGTATTATCTTCAAATAATTTTGAAAGAGCATTAAAATAAACAATCTTATCATCCTTTTTAATTTGAAAAGATTGTAAAGGAGGAAAAACAGATTTAGTAACTTCTCCAGTACTTAATGTAAAATCTCTTTCTATCATAGAGATGTAGCTATGAACATGCTTGGTCATAAACCATGGAACAAAAGCAATTAAAACATTTTGTTGTGATTCAATAAGATCAGTATAAAATTCTTCTTGAAAACCAATCTGTTCTTCTTTATTAAAATTTTTAAAGAACCATTTTCTGAAAGGTTTCCATCTAGATTTCAAAACTTATTTAGAAATCTTTTCTCTTGTCGGGGAACCCGGACTAAAATCAATTTGGTCATCAGTCATCATAAAATAATTTTTATGTGGAAAATTCATTTCAAACTCAGTTATATCTAAGTCAGAACTGGGCCTGGGCATAAGCCTAGCAATATTATCCTTATCAGTTTTAATATTGTCACATCTATAGTTTTCTCTAATCTGAGAAGTAGATGGTCGAGATGGAACCTAGACTATATAATCCACATGAGAGATATAAGAAGAGCTAAATCTAGAAAGTCTAGAAGACATGCTATGATTATCAATTCTATTATGCATAGCTATAGAGTCAAAAAAATTAATTTTAACAGTTCCATCATTAAACTATTCAATTTCTGAAACCTTGTCATTAATATTATTATTTGGTTGGGCTGCACCTTCAATAACCTATTCTTGCGGGAAATCAATTTCACCCCACTGGATAGGTCTTCTGGTAACAACCTTAGATTTACCAAAATTAGTTTCTATAAGAATAGTTTCATTTTTAAAATCAATCATCCTACACATAGGATTCAAAGTATGTAAGAGTTTATAATAAATTTTGTAGCATATGCAAACAACTCCAGTTCCAGGTATATAATCATAACCATGAAGTTTGACATTAAGCATAAGAGAACTTAATGAATTCTCATCATGTAAAGATATCTATAGATTAGGATAAGCATTAAAATAAACTTGTCCATAAGCTAGACTAGTTTGTATAGTCCCTATAAGGGATTTCTTCCAATTTTGATTTCTACCATCTCGTAAAGCTGCTATAAAGCTTTCTGGTAGACCTCTTAAGGTAAGGGGCTTAAATGCCACCTGAACCAAACCAATATGCATGAATCTGGTAATTTCCCTATAAGGGGCCAGATCATTTTCAGATAATAATCTAAAAGTTTGATGATCGCTATCAATAGTGAGAGTTTCTTCAGTGGTTTTAACCACTTGTTTGAGGCCAAGTTTCTCAAATGTTCCCATCTGATAAATAATCCTGGGAGGTATTTTTGGAATAGTCCACTTATTAAGTAGTTCAAGATGTTGTGGTATATCATATTCTTCTTTTCTACTATTTTTAACAATAGATCTTCTCTTTATGGTATTCATAAGTAAAGTTGTGTTGAACTATACCATCTATAGCTACTAAAAGTCCATAGCTCTGATACCAACATTATAATAATAATAATTTATATACCAGTTACAGGATCGCTGAAGACTGTCGGTAATCCGAGCGGTCACTTCAATCTAGTTTAGCATCCAAATTCAAGGAAAATCCGAATCAAAATATATACAAAGATTAATATAGTTTTATGACTATATGGAAGGATCTATCATTTTACTCAAGCAAGGGGTCTGTCAAGATTTAATACATATTTTTATCGAGCCCATGTGTCTAGCAATTCTAAATGGGTATAGGCGCCCTTTTCAACTCCTTAACGGGCTTAGAACCACGGCTGGCTAGACGAAGTCACAAAGACAAAGCCAATAAAAATAGTATCGAATCTGACTATACCACCATCTCAGAACCAATTCAAGAAACCATATATAAATTTATTTATATTTTGATAAAGTCTAAATCTTTCATGGTAGATATAAAAGAGAAGTTAGTTATCCGACATAGATATGAATCTTTAGCCAGACATAGTCACGGCTCAGATCAGAGAACTACTAAAAGATGAAATCAAAAATAATATAATACCTTATAACGATGGCCGACTCCAAGGCCTATGAGAGAACTTTACAAGTTTTATTTACTTCCGGTCAGTATCCGGTGAACTCAAACTTTACAATTGGAGAGAAAAGTAGAGAGAGAAGGGTTTCTAAGCTACTGCCTAATGAAATGAAAAACAAACTTATTTATAGAAAAAAAAATATTTAGAATCTTTGTACAGTAATGTTGAGTCCCATCTGTCCCCTAAACAATGTATCTACTGTTGATGATGACTTTTTACTGTAGAGATGTCCTTACAGTTTGTCTTTTTCCTTTAATTTTCAGAAGAAATCCTCCCCCTTTCTCAGAGTATCTTTTGACGTAGTTGCTTCAGTGGGTTGAGCTACTTGGATATCATCGGTAGCGTCTTCGCTTGTTTCACTTCTCATAGAACTGTCCGATTTTTCGATATTGAGTGATGTTGAAAAGCAGACTTCTCTTGACTTCTTCTAAATAGTTGTTGATCATTGCTTCTTTATCTCCATCTTGAACGGAGATTTTCTTGGCAATATGCCTGACCAAGCTATCAGCAATTACTCCTTTTTGGGGAGTAATACCATATTCTTGGATCCATTTTACAATAAGATCCAACAGTTCTTGCCCATATAATGTTTTTGTTTTGGGATCCTTTTTCATTAATTTATCCCAAAATTTATTATAAAAAGTTTTGTATAAGCAAGGAATTTGTTCCTCGGTGAATCCCACTTTTTGGGTCCATTTATGAATCCAAGGGACAGAAAATTTAATGAAGAAATAAATCTGGTCTATTTCTCCAGATAAGAGATATGATCTATATTGTATAACTCATTAAGGTCTGGTGAAACTTTAATTCATTCTTTAAATAATTTTAAGAATGCATCAGGCAATATTTTTATTGTTGGGACGTGGTACGACCACCAATTTAAAAACCAATTAGGAATTAGTCCTGCAAATATCTTTGCACATACCTTTATAAACCACGTATGTTTGTGTCTATCATTATTATAATAGTGGACTTTATCAAAGGCCTTAATGTAGTCCTAGTATATGAAACTCATAGCGATTTTGTTTAAGCTGATCTGCCTTTCTTTCATTGTGGAGATACCCCAATCTTCAACATATATAATATGTTTAATTATCATTTTTGAGAAGTTATAAACATTCTCACTGGTATTGTAGCCTGGAAAGTGTTGAAATTCAACACTACCAATACTTATCAAAATGGTTTCGTAATAAGATCGGGTTTTGTATGACTCACCCGGGAAATATAAACCGTTGATGAAGTACCTCTGGAATATCTTCCAGGGTTCTTCTTTCCTCTGAATCTTAAAGTTTTCTAAAAGAAATATCATTTCTTTTTTCGATACCTTCTCATAAGACTTGATATCATCATTGTCTTCTTTGGCTATTGATGCAAAAGTATCATTTTGCTTTTGAGACAAATAAGCTTGTAGCTGTGTGTGTAATGGACTGTTTTCTGGAATATCTTCCAGATGTACCCAAGAAGAAGCCTCACTTTGGGAGATTCTGAGTTTATCAAACTCTTTCTTCCCATTTGTATAACTGGGGAGTTATATGAGGATCCGTATGAGGATCCTGGGGATGATCTTCCCCTTCCCCTTGTATTATTCCCCCTACCTCTGCCCTTGGTAACCCAAGGCGGGTCCATCCTGCAAACATAAAATTTTTCTTTATACGAACATTTCATAATAGTCACTATAATAATTATCATTATCGATAGGAATGATTTCTTCATAATCATGTATAGAGAAATCTTCTCTAATAATATCTTCGATAATTTTGCATATTATCAATTCTTGTAGATCATTATTAAGAGGAATAATCTTTAGAATAGTAACTAAAGTTTTTTCATCAACAAAGGTTGTATAAAAACTCATGATGAATTCAAATATTCTCGAGATAAAAATTCGGAAGAGAGTTATCACTTCCTTTTTTATATTCAATATCGAAATAAAAAGGGGCTAACTGGGCCTGCCACCTAGCAAATATCAATTTCGAAGCATCGTGTTTAAAATCTTTGTTAAACATGTATTTAACAGATTGAGCATCAGTTTTTATCAAAAACTTTTGATTATATAAGCCATTCTGAAATTTTAACACGCATTTAACAATGGTCAACATTTCATGAGCCACCACCGTAGCATATTTTTTTTGGCCTCACTCCATTTCCTAGAATGAAATTTGATCAAATAATTATTTTTATCGTTGGGATTTATTTGTTTCAATATCCCACCATAATCGATATTAGAGGCATCTATCTCAATAATTTTTTGCCAAGCAGGGTTAGCAAGAGTTAAGCAAGGTAAGGATTGAACTCGAAGTTTAATATCCTTTACCAACTTAGTATGACTATCAGTCCAAGGTGATTTATAATCCTTTTTCATCCTGTCGTATAACGGGGCCAAATCACGAGATAAGTTTTTATAAAAAGGGGATATGTAATTTAAACTCCCTAAAAACCTTTGCAATTGAGTTCTATCAGTGATAACATCAGGAAATTTTGATGCAAAATCGATAGATCTTTGAATCAGGGTAACTTTCCTTGAAAAATATGATGTCCTAGAAATCGAACCTCAGTTTGGAACAAACTCATTTTTGGTTTAGAAATGACCAAACCATTTTGTATAACAATTTTCTTAAAGATATCTAGATGCTTAATATGCATTTCAAACATTTTTTAGCATACTAAAATGTTATCACTTATAAACCTTTAAATAAATATTTAAAATGGATTATCCTATTCCAAACAAAAGAGATTTATTGTCTAGATTATATGATGCCAATATATTTTCAAAATTTGATTTAAAATAAGGATATTGGCAGATCCAAATATTTAAAGAGCATGCTTATAGAACAACTTTTAATGTCCCATTTGCACAATATGAATGGAATGTTATGTCATTCGGTTTGAAAAAAGCCCCATCTGAATTTCAGAAAATCATGAATGATATTTTTAATCCATATTTGGATTTTATCATTGTTTATATTGATGAAATTTTAGTATTCTCAAACACGTTTGAAATGCATATTAAGCATCTAGATATCTTTAAGAAAATTGTTATACAAAATGATTTGGTCATTTCTAAATCAAAAATGAGTTTGTTCCGATGTTCGATTTCTAGGACATCATATTTGTCAGGGGAAAGTTACCCCGATTCAAAGATCTACCGACTTTGCATCAAAATTTTGTGATGTTATCACTGATAGAACTCAATTGCAAAGGTTTTTAGGGAGTTTAAATTGCATATCCCCTTTTTAAAAGAACTTATCTCGTGATTTAGCCCCGTTATACGATAGGCTGAAAAGGGATTATAAATCACTATGGACTGATAGTCATACTAAGTTGGTAAAGGATATTAAACTTCGAGTTCAATCCTTACCTTGCTTAACTCTTGCGAACCCTGCTTGGTAAAAAATTATTGAGACAGATGCCTCTAATATCGGTTATGGTGGAATATTGAAACAAATAAATCCCAATGATAAAAATGAGTATTTGATCAGATTTCATTATGGGAAATGGAGTGTGGCCCAAAAAAAATATGCTACGGTGGCTCATGAAATGTTGACCATTGTTAAATGCATGTTAAAATTTTTGGATGACTTATATAATCAAAAGTTTTTGATAAAAAATGATGCTCAATCTGTTAAATACATGTTTAACAAAGATTTTAAACACGATGCTTTGAAATTGATATTTGCTAGGTGGTAGCCCAGTTAACCCCTTTTGATTTCGATATTGAAGATTAAAAAGGAAGTGATAACTCTCTTCAGGATTTTTTATCTCGAGAATATTTGAATTCATCATGAGTTTCTATAAAACCTTTGTTGATGAAAAAACTTTCGTTACTATTCTAAAGATTATTCCTCTTAATAAAGATCTGCAAGAATTGATAATATGCAAAATTATCGAAGATATTATTAGAGAAGATTTCTCTATACATGATTATGAAGAAATCATTCCTATTGATGATGATAATAATTACAGTGTCTATTATTATATGTCCGAATAAAGTAAAATGTTATGTTTACAGGATGGACCCGCCTTGGGTTACCAAGGGCAGAGATAGGGGGAATAATACAAGGGGAAGGGGAAGATCATCCCCAGGATCATCATACGGATCCTCATCTAACTCCCCAGTTATACAAATGGGAAGAAAGAGTTTGATAAACTTAGAATCTCCCAAAGTGAGGCTTCTTCTTCGGGACATCTGGAAGATATTCCAAAAAACAGTCCATTATGCGCACAGCTACAGGCTTATTTGTCACAAAAGCAAAATGATACTTTTGCATCAATAGCCAAAGAAGACAATGATGATATCAAGTCTTATGAGAAGGTATCGAAAAAAGAAATGATATTTCTTTTAGAAAACTCTGAGATTTAGAGAAAAGAAGAACCCTGGAAGATATTCCAAAGGTACTTAATCAACAGTTTATATTTTCCGGGTGAGTCATACAAAACCCGACCTTATTACGAAACCATTCTGATAAGTACTGGTAGTGTTGAATTTCAACACTTTTCAGGTTACAATACTAGTGAGAATGTTAATAACTTCTCAAAAATGATAATTAAACAGATTATATCTGTTGAAGATTGGGATATCTCCACAATGAAAGAAAGGCAGATCAGCCTAAACAAAATCACTATGAGTTTCACATAGTGGGACTACATTCAGGCCTTTTATAAAATCCTCTATGATAATAATGATAGACACAAACATACGTGGTTTATAAAGGTATGTGCAAAGATCTTTGCAGGACCAATTCCTAATTGGTTTTTAAATTGGTGGCCATACCACGGCCCAACAATAAAAATATTGCCTGATCCATTTTGCAAATTATATAAAGAATGGGCTAAAGTTTCACCAGACCTTAATGAGTTATACAATACAGATCATATCTGTTATCTGGAGAAAATAGACCAGATTTACTTCTTCATTGAATTTTTCGTTCCTTGGATTCATAAATGGACCACGGAAGTGCGATTCACCGAGAAACAAATTCCTTGCTTATACAAAACTTTTTATAATAATTTTTGGGATAAATTAATGAAAAAGGATCCCAAAACAAAAACGTTATATGGGTAAGAACTATTGGATCTTATTGCAAAACGAATCCAAGAATATGGTATTACTCCCCAAAAAGAAGTAATTGTTGATAGCTCAGTCAGGCATACTGCCAGGAAAGTCTCCGTTCAAGATGGAGATAAAGAAGCAATGATCAACAGCTATTTAGAAGAAGTCAAGATAAGTTTGCTTCTCCACATCACTTAATACGAAAAACCAGACACTTCTATATATGAGAAGTGAAACAAGCGAACACGCTACCGATGATATTCAAGAAGCTCAACCTGTTGAAGCAACTACGTCAGAAAATACTTTGAGAAAGGCGGAGGATTTCCTCCAAAAATTAAAGGAAAAAGACAAACTGTAAGGACATCTCTATAGTAAAAAGCCATCATCAACAGTAGATACACTGTTTAGGGACAGATGGGACCCAACATTACTGTACAAAGATTCTAAATGTTTTTTTTTTTCTATAAATAAGTTTGTTTTTCATTTCATTAGGCAGCAGCTTTAGAAACCCTTCTCTCTCTACTTTTCTCTCTAATTGTAAAGCTCTCAATTTGGAAAGTTTGAGTTCATCAGATACTGACCAGAAGTAAATAAAACTTGTAAAGTCCTCTCATAGGCCTTGGAGTCGGCCATCATTATAAGGTATTATATTATTTTTGATTACATCTTTTAGTATTTCTCTGATCTAAGCCGTGACTATGTCTGGCTAAAGATTCATATCTATGTCGGATAAGTAACTTCTCTTTTATATCTACCATGAAAGATCTAGACTTTATCAAAATATAAATAAATTTATATATGGTTTCTTGACTTGGTTCTGAGATGGTGGTACAGTCAGATTCGATACTATTTTTATTGGCTTTGTCTTTGTGACTTCGTCTAGTCAACCGTGGTTCTAAGCCCGTTAAGAAGTTGAAAAGGACACCTATACCCGATTAGAACTGCTAGACATATGGGTTCAATAAAAATATGTATTAAATCTTGACAGACCCCTTGCTCGGGTAAAAGGATAGATACTTCCATACAGTCATAAAACTATATTAAAATTTCTATATATTTTGATTCGTATTTTCCTTGAATTCGGATGCTAAACTAGATTGAAGTTGACCGCTCGGATTACCGACGGTCTTTAGCGCTTGTAACTGGTATCAGAGCTTTTCTAACTCTTTCGGCAAATAAAGGGGGAATGTCATCTATAAACTTAGTTTTCCAATGCTCATAACTATTTTCGGGCAATTCCATTACCCTACTCATATAAGTATCTTTATACCATCTAAATTCGCCTATGGTTCTACAACGTAGACCATTTAATAGGGTATGAACACTCTCATACTGATTGGTAAATCTACCATTGAAATGCTCTAAAATGGTTAAGACTAAAGTATAAACAGCGTCTTCTCTATTTTTCACTAAAGTCATGCCCAAGTTATCAACACCTTCACTATCAGAAGTAGCATTTATCACAGTAGCCTTTTGTTTAATGCTCATATAATTATCCCACCAACCTCTAGTTGGCCAGTAAAACCTGCAATAATCATTTTACAAATATTTCTATCTGTGTTTCTAACACTTTTACAGATAGTTGCATACATAAGCATTTTATGAACGAGAATGGTTAATTGTCTATCAGTCAAACCATTAAGATTCCATTCATAAATTTCAGACCCATTATAAGATGTATTAGTCTGATTCCAGTCACGTTCCTCTATTAACACATCTTGAGGAGTTGGTCTGGAATAATAGTAGGTTTGCGTACTTGGTTTATGTGCAAACTTAGTGTTACTATTCTTCTTGGGATAACCACAAAGTTTATTAAATTCTAAAGAAACATGATTTTTAATATCGAAAGTATTTTCCATCTCATCCACAAAATTGTCTGACAAATCAATAGGTTTTGCGCTAAAATTGGAAAATTGTTATCAAGAAGTTCTTCTAAATCATTTAACGATTTAAATTTAAAATCCCGAATCTCAGGGGGCTCTGCACATGAGTAGAAACAATATAAGCTTCCGAATTACTTTCAGAAGTAGAAGCCTTATCAAAAGTCTTTAAATTATTTTTTATTTGGATTACCAAAGCAGTTGATTCATTTAATTTTTTATCAAGAGAACTAATATGTCACCCGAACCTTTGAAGGAAGCAAAGGAAGAATTTGAATTCATCAGTTTGCAAGTACTACCAATACTAGCTATAGACAAAGTTATGAGGGACTCCAAATCCAAAATCTCATTAAACCAGTCTATAGCAACGAAAATTATGTGGATATTAACAATCCACTCAAAACCCAAAGATATTATGAAGCCATTTTGGTAGACATTGAATCTATCATTATCGAACACACCATGTGTGAAAAGAATTTGGAGTATATCAATTATTCCAGAATCACAATTAAGAAAATCTTTTCACCATTCGAGTGGTACACAGATCACCTCTTGACACCCATTTCATTATCTATGCCACATAAGCCACAGACTTATAATTGGCATGATTACAGAGATGCGTGGTTCAATTTTTTATACATCAGGCCAGGACATACTTGGTTCGTAAAATACTATCCGAAAATGATAAAAAGCAGTCATCCCTAGATGGTTCTACGAATGGTGGAATTATTTTGAAGGAAACAGGGCAATACTCCCCCAGCAATTTCTCAACAAATTTGAAGAATTTCAAGTCAAGGAAGAAATTTCAACTTTACCAGAGCACATAAAAATGTGCAAGTTTTTCATTAAGAAAAGAATTTCTTATATTATTTCATGGAATTTTGCAAAGACAGATTCAGACCACATTAAGTATCTCTCTAAGGAGATAAAAATCAAAGGATGGACGTCCAAGGTAGCCCCTAAAACTCCCACAAAAGGAGTAGAAAGGAAGCCTTCCCCAAGGATATCTCCTTCAAAAACAGCTCTTAAAGAGAAATTGAAGAAAACACTCCAAGATTAGGAAACCCAAGAGGAATCCAATGAAGAAGAACTATTAAGACTTCTAGAAGAGACACCTTCTCAAGGAAACGACAACGGAGACATGCTAGACCCACAAGGAATAGCAAGAACCTATTTAGACCCCTATTAAGAACAGGGACTTGACCCTTGAGAAAAGTAAAGGTTCAAAGAACCAGAATTGCTTTTTCCAAAGGGCAACCTACTGTTCCTAAAAGGAATCTAATTATGACAAACAAACAAAATAGTATCTCTTATGTCGGCCAATAAAACCGTCGGTGCTATCACAGCCTTACACTTGTACACTAGATGTATTACCCCGGTCCAGTCTTCATCTATAAAAGACTAGGATTCTCACTAAGAGTGGCATCAGAAAATTCACACAATTTTCAAACAGCCTACTCTCTTTCTCTCATGTATTATTCTTTCGTTTATGGAATAAATTAAGTTTTTTGTAAGTAATCTATCTTCTACTTTCCGCATTTTACTACTACTACTACTACTACTACTACTACCACTACTACTACCACCACTACTAGTACCACTACTACTACCACCACTACTACTTCCACTACTACTACTACCACTACTACCACTACCACTACTACCACTACTACCACCACTACTACTACCACTACACGACTACCCACGACCACCACTACCACCACCACCACCACCACTACTACCACCACTACCACCACTACCACCACCACCTCCACTACCACCACCACAACCACCACCACCACCACTACCACTACCACTACTACTACCACTACCACTACTACCACTACTACCACCACTACTACCACCACTACTACTACCACTACATGACTACCCACTATCACCACTACCACTACCACCACTACCACCACCATCACCACTACCACCACCACCACTACCACCGCCACGCCACCACCGCTACTACCACTACCACCACCACCACTACCACCGCCACGCCACCACCGCTACGACCATTACCGCTACTACCACCGCTACTACCACTGCTACTACCACTTCTACTAACACTGCGACTACCACTACGACTATCACTGCGACTACCACTATGACTACCACTGCTACTACCACTGCTACCACCACTGCTACCACCACTGCTGCTACTACTACTACTTCTGTTGTTGTTGTTGTTGTTGTTGTTGCTGCTGCTACAACCACTACTACTACTTCTTACCTCTTATCTTATTGTAGGAGATGATACGCTCCTTCAAGCCTTGGAGTTTTTTGGATGAAATTTTTGTGGGGCTAAGTATTTTTTTTAGCTACCTCTTGGGAGTTTGAATGTAAAAACTCTGGTTCCATTTTTATTAGTGGGTAGACACAATCATTTTGAAGTAGGTTGGATCATTAGAGGAGGATCCTCCGCTTGAAGAAATCAATTGTGGTGTGGGCAAAGAAATTGATTTATTTGGTATTGGGCATATCGTGCATGTGCTCATATTTTGTGATGAGTTAAATAAAAAATTGATGGGGTTTTCTTCCTCTGGTCCATCGTCCAGCAAACGACATCCAGTACTGCCTCGATTTCAACTTCTAGTTCTAGGTTTTCAAAAATTCAAATTTAATAAATCGAATTGAACCAAACCAAATTACAAAACAAATCAAACTGAATTAATTTGATTTGGTGTTTGGTACAACAAATTCGATAACCAAAAACTAAAAAATCAAAATAATAAAAATGAAATTGAACCGAATTACCCAATATCAGTCCTAATAGTCATGGATTTCATAGTGGGACTACCTAAGAACTTGGGGAAGTATGACATAGTTTGTCATTGTAGATCGGTTGACAAAATTAGTCCACTTTATTCTAGTCACATTGGATTACATCTCTCAACAGTTGGCTAAGATTTATGTCGAAATAGTAACGTTGCACGGGGTGCCCCTTTTTATCATTTCAGATCGTGACACTTAGTTTACCACTAAGTTTTGAGGTAAGTTGCTTTAGGTGTTGGTCACTCAAATCACTTTCAACACAACCTTTAATCCACAGATTGATGGTCAGTTAGAGAGAACAATTAAGGTATTGGAAGATATGTTGAAAGTATGTGCGATTGACTTTGGGGGCCGTTGGGATCAATTTTTGCCCTTATGTGAGTTCTCTTATAATAACGGTTATCGCTCCAACATGAATATGGCACTATTTGAGACACTCTATGGGAGGGGATGCACATAATTCATAGGGTGGTTTGAGGTTGGTCATGTGAAACCTTTGGGTGTCGATTTGGTTAAGAAAGTCCAGAAAAGGGTGAGTGGCATTCAAGTTGGCAGCCCAAAGTAGGCAGAAAGAGTATGCAGATCACAAGGTAAGGGACATGACATTTCAGGTTGGTGATCAAGTTCTATTGACGGTGTCACCTATGAAAGGAGTCATGAGGTTTGGTAAAAAGTATAATCTTAGCACTTGCTACATTGATTTTTGACGGTGTGGGGCCAGTGGATTACAAGTTAACACTACCACACTTTTTCATATGTCTATGTTAAAGAATTACCATGGGATGGGTATTATATTGTCAAGTGAGACTCAATAGTATTGGACAAAGACTTACATATGAAGAGGAACCGGTTGTGATTCTTTATCGGGATATCCAAAAGTAGAGGAAAAAGAAGATAAAATCAGTAAAGGTCTGGTGGAAACATCGTCCGGTTGAGAAAGCTACTTGAGAGCGAGAGTGATATGTAATACAAGTACCCTCAATTGTTTGAGGATTAAGGTACTACCCTCTTTTCTATTTTAGCCCATTTTTTCTTGTTTGATCACTCGGAGACGAGCGATGATTAAATTGGTATCTATTGTAATGAACCATCCCGATCGCTATGAGTAGGCTAATGGTCAAAGAAATCAGGCCAGGAAATTTTCCATATAGTGATAATTTTTTTAGGTTAGGCTAGTCTCAGGCGGAATCTGGGCAAGGTGAGGTCTAGGGCCATCTGGGAATGGGTGTGATGATATGTCTAGGCTTGGCTGATATTCCTTGTAGAAAAGACATTAAGAAACTCATACGACTTTACGGAATCGAATTTCGGTGAGTAGAACTCCCGAAATTGACCTTAGTGAGAAAAGGATAGTTTCAATGTCAAGGAAAGAATATATGTTTTGAAAAGGGAACTTTTCAGGGGTTTCCGAGCTACAGCACTTCAAAGGACATCTTTATGTCATATTTCAAAAATATTTATATTAAAGTTACATCAAAATATAATCATCAAGCAGTATAATAAGTTTAATAAAAGAGAGTTTTAAGTGAGTTACTAGAGAGTAGGTTGGAGCATGTTGATGAAGAGGACTAGACACTAGTGCCAATACAGGAGTAGAGTCATATACCATCTTTTATACTTTCACATTATCTGTGAAAAAAAGTGGATATTGGCTTCGTATAAGAATGAGTACAAGTGATGACAAGGTACCAATAATAAGTGAAGTGATTGACACCACCAACACTGAGAATTTTACTCTTCTCGGATGTCCTGCTCCTAGTTTATTTGATACCCTTACACTCAGGGGCGGACCTAGGTGGAGCCCAGGGGATTCACCCGAACCCCCTTGTCAAAAACTTACACTATATATATAACGTCAAATTCTGATTTTATGTGTATATATATTAAAATGAACCCCCTGAAAACAAATTATAGATTTGGCTCAGTGGATAAGTGGTTCAAGAAATGCCCCTACGTCATGGGTTTAAATCCCATTGACAACATTTTTTCCCTCTTTTTAATGCTTTGGAAAATGGAACTTTTTGGCATAAACCTTCTTCTTCTTTTTCATTATTTTTTCCTTTTATTCCATTTCTTCTTTTTAATTTGTTTTTTTTTTTTAATTTATTAGACACATTCTTTTTATTTTTATATTTTATTCTTTTTATATCTATTATTCATTTTGTTTCAACGTAACTCTTTTTTCATATATGTTTGAATAACTTTTTTAAAAAATGATGAATTATATTTAATTTGAAATTGATATAGAAATATAATTTATTTTTTTTAAAAAATGTAAATAGATGTAATTGAATGAAGAAACTTAAATATCGTCAACATCCTTTTAAAAATATTAACTCAAAAGAATTCATGAAATTTCTTTTATATTTTTAATTCTATTTTAGAGAGATGGAAACTAACCTTATTTGATTTATTCGTTATTTTTTTTTTTTTTTTTTACAAATTATGACTAACCTAGTAAATTGAAATATATGAACTAAAAAAATTGACGATGCTATTTATTTATGTTCTGAATATGTATTATAATATTAGAACCTCTACTTTTACACACTTTTAGAGAATCTTGACGATTTTCATAGTAATATTTGATTGAATGGATATTAATTTAAAATTTTTAAAAAGTGAAATATAAAGTAAAACATTACAAAATAAAAGTATAAAAAGCACAAGAAATTTTAAGAATGCTCGATGGAGCATGATAAAAGTAAAAAGAAATATTTAATACGGTGTGATAAAGTGAGTTAAGTTTAGCATGATAAGGTATATATCTTTCTTCCCCGTCTCGCTCCCTTTTTCATCATTTAATTTTCACGTGTTTTAGGAATTAACTTATGTAATACAGTCGATCCACTAAAATTCTTGTCAATGTATCTTTGTCCTCGATATCTTTGATTAGTTTAGTCTTTACTTTATGAACCAATGAAATATCTATGGTTCTTGTACAAAGAGAATGCCGAGGGGATACTACTCTCACTGCGCACTTGCATTACCATATGAACTTCTTCTTTATATTTCGAACCCCCTGAGCAAAAATTAAATGGTTACAACATGACCAGCAAAGATTTGAGTAACAGCACCTAATGAGTATTGGCAAAGGTACGTAAGTGAAAATGGCAGGTCCTGCTAGGTACCACAACTTTTTCGATTCGTAATGGAATTTCTTTACTAAGCTTTTCACATCATGTATTGCATTCATATCATCGAAATAAGTATTTGAAGGTATAATTGAAGTAACAAGTGGTATGTTAGTTTCCTCCATTTTCACACCTAAGCAAACAGATGCACACTATTTTTGAGAAATTATTGGTCAGTTATCATTATAATGTGTGTGTGGCGAGTCAAGTCATATTATTGTGTGCCAATTGCCATTATTTGATTGATAAAGGAACATACATGGGACCCATTTGTCAAGCTGACAAAAGCATTAATCGTTTTTTGTTTCACTTTTTTCAAAATGTTTTGTTTGTTTTTTTTTTTTTTTTTTAATGTAGTGAACTTTGGTTTAATTTTTTGTGATCAATCCATAAGTTATGAATTTATTATTTTGATGTTATTTTTTTCATTCTAGATTACTTATCCACATTATCATAAATAATTGCTTGAACATAATTGTTGATTTATAAAATCAAGATATAATTAATTATTTTTTCTTATTTTATCCCAATAATTAATATTTTTTTTGAAAGTATAAAATTTGTAAAATTGTAAAGGGTCACTTAAAAAGTAAACTAATAAAATTATCATTTTATTTATAATTTCTTAAGAATTGTGTAAGAAAAATAGAGAAATACAATTAATACACTAAGATTTATTAATGGTTACGGAAAATATTTATTTACCAGAAATGATGAGAGCTATTAAGAAGTTGCAAAAATTTTCTTGAAATAGCGTTATTATTTTTGTTTACACTTTAAAAAAGAATTGATTGATATAATAAAATAGGAAAATTGTGATTAATTATATTTTTGTTTTATAAATTAACAAATAACTTTAAATAATTGTGTTTAGTAATATAAATAACTAATATGAGATAGAAAAATAATATTAAAATATTAGCAATTAAATGAATAAGATGAGAAATATTACTCATATATACTCAACTCATGATAAATTATCTCTTAATTTTTCAAACTGAATGAATAAAAACTGTAACAGCCTGCAACTCACTACTAAAAAATTGCTTAAACACGACGGTCAATGGTCACATGTAGGGGTGTGCAAAGATCGAACCGAAAAAAGTGTAATTGATTTATTGTTATTCGGTTATTGAGTTACTGGTTTTTTAATGATTTTATAAAAAAAATTATTGGATCATCGGTTCGATATTGATTTTTTAATATTGGATTATTGTATTAATCGATAACTTATTAAGAATATAATAATTAACTATTTTAATTTTTATTCATACATAAATATCAAACGAAAAATATTGTGGAGGGTGGATGATAAACTGATGATTTACACTTTATGGAAATGTGACATCCAGATCAAAGTTGGATCACAACTGGACTTCTTAGTTTTAATTAGTTATAGTTTATAATTGACTAATAGTATCTTTTTGTAAATGTCTTCAATTCGATTAACAACAGGAATTCATATTGTGTTTTGACTTTTATTGTTGCAATGTACAGTCTGATTTGCTTGTTTTGATGTATGTCTGTATCGCGTCAAATTGTTGGAGAAGTCATATATTTGTTTTGAAAATATTTTCTTATTGGTTAAATCGAAAACCGAACCGCTAAAAATCAAAAATCGATAAGCCGATAACAAATACTTTATTGGTTTGGTTATCGGTTTAGCATATTTAAAACTTGAAAATCAATAAACCGAATCGATAATACTTAAAACCGAATTGACCGATACACACCCCTAGGCAAAGGTGTTTAAAATATGGTGTTTCAGTGAATTTAAAGATTCAGTTGGCAAAATCTTTAGTATAAGAATTCAACTTATGAATGGAGTCAAGTATAAAGATCTTCCAAGTATAAAGATCTTCCAAGTCATTCTGCCTAAAACTAAGAATAGATCATTCTTTTTTAAATATAGAAACTATTATATACTAACATGACATTATAAATGACCGAATCATTCCTTAAAAAAACACTCATCAAAGTATCATATAGAACTAGTTCGTTCCTTCAAAGAAATATTCTTCAGACTTCTATAATACTCACTTGATTTATATCATTTACTAACAAAATATCATAAATCAGTAATGATTTTTCGCAAATAAAAACATACCATAACTTGGTTACAATAAGTTTTCTTAAATGATAAATCACAGCAACCTAGGGGTTAGAGGAAAATTAAATAATTGAAAAGTGGAAAGAGGTGGGACAGAGTTTCCACCATCAACATCTTCAAGCAATAATGCTGACTGCTTTTTGGAGTTTCAACTGATCATGGCCTATCCATCTATCACATAGACATATACGCACTTTTGTTTCCTCCTAGTTGCTTTATCCTGTCTCCAGCAACAGAAGCCTGCATTTATCCCACATTAAACATCAATTTCAAGCTTTTACGACGAGTTGGCGTCATATTTATCAATTTCAATTTATGTGATACTCGATTATTTGATTTAACACGAAGTTAGAAAGATAGAAAGTGTTGGAATGTATGTGTCCACTATACGTCAACGGACCAGGTCCCTTGACTTAGCAAGACAGTAGCTGAAATAGATGCAGAAAGTAAACAGCTAGAAGTAAAATTTGCACAAGGATTTTACGTGGAAACTCCCTTGCTCAAGGGCGGTGAAAACCATGACTTATCCTCACAAGCTTTTCAACCCAAACTCCATTTCACTCAAACGGAGCAACGATTCAGATTACAACTTCTTGCAACCTAGGAATTTACCTCTAAATCTCTTCCCCCCAATGCAGCGACCCTACTACAAAGAGTGCAGCTAAGAAGATACCACACTGCCCACTAAGCTACCTACCTCTAGATAACTTAGACTTCAACTAAGCAGATACAACACTGCCCACTAAATCAGCTAACTCCTAGATGATTTAGAATTCGACTAAGCAGATACAACACTGCCCACTAATTAAATCACCTACCACTAGATGACTTAGAATTTGACTAAGCAGCAACAATGTTGCCCACTAAATCAATTGACCTTAACTGACTTAGACTTTTGGTAGAACAAAACAAAGATATAATTTCTTTATAACACAGAAATAGATTTGCAATGTAAGCACATAAGACACAAAGCTCAAAATACAACAAAGACTCTTCAGCACTCTATTAGGTCCCTTTGTTGAATTGAGCAGTGTTCCTCCTTGAAGATGGCCTTTTTTTCAAGCTAATGAATTTTCAGAGAAAATCCAAGTTTTTGTTTGCCAAATCTTGGGTTTGTGTTTTGGAGAAGAGACTATTATCAAGATAGACACAAACCCTTGGGACAAGGCCATTGGCTGAGAGCCTACTGTTCTCAAAGGTTGTGCACCAACTACATCAAAGTTGGAAGCCTTTTTACAGCTGTCTTTTCATCCTTTTCTTGTATGCAGACTTTCCAAGACTAGCTCCCTTATTGTGTTCTTTGATGCTTGAGTTCTTAAAAAAGACTTGCTAGCTCTCTCTCTTTTTGAATGAATATTGTTGTTTGTTTATTGTTGTATATGTCAATAAGGGTTTTGACCACTTAAACAAACAACTTCGTCCACCCTTCCTATAGGTAAAGTACGTTGCACATCTCACCAACCAACCTAACAAGACAGCTGTAAAGATAACTTTACAGCTTTGCACCACTTTGAATCTGGACGGAAGTACTCTGCCAAGGACCAAGTCCCTGCATTTGTGAGGATCATCAAAACACTAGAATATAATATTTTCCCCCTTTTTGATGAAGACACACAAATATTCCTCATGCTGAGTTTATTCATCATTTCCCCTTTCATCAGTCCCAATACCAAAAGACCCTTTCTTGGATCTGATCCTTTGTTAGATCCCTAAGTTTGTTAAATCATCAAAACTTAACATCAGCTCCAAAGTAACATTCTCCCCCTTTTTTATGATAACAGACTTATTCATGTTCTTCCCTCTTTCACTAGTTCCCCCTATCAGCATGCCTCTTCAGGTGACTAGATTGGTCCCCTTTTTGCATCATTCCCGAAGTTCGTCAAATCATCAAAACTTCACATCAACAATAAAATAGCATTCCCCCCTTTTTTTATGATGACAAACTTTTTCAACTTCTTCCCCCTATCGGCATGACCATGTCCTCTTCAAGGAGCACTTCTTCCCCCTATTGGCATGACCATGTCATCATTGATCTCATACCATCATTGATCTCATACCCTAACAATCTTCCTCCTTTTGACATCATAAAAAAGGGTTAAAGCAGTAAACCAAGTTGCGAGAAATGTAGTTCAAGTAAATTCATGACCACTTGGGCAACACTGAGCATGAGTAAAAATGCATAAAGTAATGAGACAAGTCAGTTGAAACAAGACATTTTTCATTCACTCTTAAAAGATCAGGCATCAAAGCATTGTAGACATCATTACGAATGAGAACCAAGGCAATACCCACTGAGTTTCGATAGAAAAGAGGAATGAGGACTGGTATAGGAATTTAGGAAGAGAGTGGATGGCTTAGGAACACGAGAATTTAGGAAGGGTGAGGGGCTTAGGAACAAGGGATTGAAAGTGTAATATTAGGAGAGCCTTTGCCTTAACATGATTTCTCAGAAGCCTCTCTTGAAGTTCAACATTCTTCGCTGCCTGGACTTCATGGTAAATCTTCAAGGCTGCCAGTTCTTCCCAACCTGGTCCCTCTGATTGTGATTCTCAGAAGTTGAGCCTTCAAACACACTATTTAAGTATCCCTGTTAGCAACAACAACTCTCATAGCTTCCAAAGCAAACTTGAGTTTCTCATGTTCCACCAACAGCTTAGACACATTACTCTTGTTCTCTATCTTCCCATCAACACCTTCACATTCCAAGTCAGAAGGTACCCCTATCTCATACCATATTTACCATCCTTAGTAGATATGATCTTGTGCATGTATTCTCGCATTATGACAGAAAGATTGGTAAACTTAAACATACTCAAGGCCTCCGAGATGAATAGATCAATAACTGAGGAACAATTTCATTTTTTTTAAGGTCAGACACTCCCTTATTCAGAAAACTTTAAGTTCTCAGAATATCAACCTCTTCCTTTTTTAACATCATCTTTTCCACCTTCTTATTTTTTCTTGTTGGACCCGGTCCCTCATGACACTCAAAAATTTCTTCATCGAAAAATTCTCCAGTAGGAACAAAGGGTTTAAGCATTTGAAGTGTTTTTGAGAGAGGAGAAAAGAGGGTTTCGAGAATTTTTGATTTCTGGAAGGGAATTTCAGTTTTTTAGGGATATGGAAAGAAATATGGAGTACAAGGGAAGTGGAATGGTGTATCATGTGGAAGCAAGTGTCATCTTGCTATTCAAAAGATGGCACAATGATCAGATACCTGAATGACAGACATGTGGCAATTGCAACGGTTCTCATGCATAATTCAAAATGCAATGTTAAGAGTGCTAACCTTCGAGAATAGATCGGGTCCCTCTCGGTAGTTTGAATGTGATTGCCTAGATGTGTCCTGAACTCCCTTTTCCTTCAGCAAGTTTGCCATGTGTGTATACCTACAAAAGGTATAAGACGAAATTTGCTAAAACATACATAACTGGAAAAAAAAAAAGGATACATGCTCCATTTGCGTAGTCATGAGAAGGTTGATTGCTTCAGGTAGGATCACTTCAGCTCAGTTTCAGCATCCCCAACTTCAATTTTTTTATCTTGACCAGGTCCCTCGTCAGAGCTTTTGTGAAGATATCAACGAATGGATCTTTGATTTTACAAAATTACAAGTTGATATTTCCTTTCTCAACATGATCCCTCAGAAAGTGATGTCTCACATCAATATGCTTAGTCCTTTTATGGTGGATTGAGTTCTTAGCCATAGTAAGAGCACTCGTGATAGCACATAAGAGAGGGATAGTTTGAGTAACCACTGTAAGAACTTCATGCTGCTATTTGATCCACATGAGTTGAGCACACCAGCCTGTATTTGCTACATACCTTGCCTCAATTGTTCAAAGAGCAACAAAATATTGCCTTGTATTCCCCATGAATGAGATATGAGCCCAGAAAATGAGCCATTCCTGCTATTTCTATCAGCTTGATACCCAGCAAAATCAGCATCATCGTATTCCTTCAATCAACACAAAATCTCTTGATGGATAGAGTAGAACCAGGTCCTGTCTTCATCAAATATCTTAGGATTCTCTTAGTAGCCTTCAAAAGTGATTTTGTTGGACAAGCTTGGAATCTTGCATAAATTCTAACACTTGTATCATTTACATCTAGACCAGATCCATCAGCATCCAGCTTTGAGTTGGTCCCCATGGGAGTGTCAATTGTCTTGGCGTCTATAATATGAAACTTCTTCAGCAACTTGTTTTACTTTTCTTGACAAACGAAGGTACCTTTGGAATTTTGCTTGATCTGCAGCTCTAAGAAGAAATTCAATTCTCCCATCATGTTCACTACAAAAGTCACTACTCATGAGTGCGACAAAACCTTCACACAACACCTCAAAGATTGCTTTAAAGATGACATCATCGATATATACTTGAATAATTCATCCATTCCCTTCCTTGTTATTTCAAAAGAGGATTTTGTTAATTTTACCTCTTTTGAAACCATTGTTGAAGAGAAACTTGGACAACCTGTCAACTGGTCGGGGAACCGAGTGTCACACTTTGCTTCTTTCAAACTAAGCTTGATCAACTTTTGCATTCTCACCTTCACAATTCAAATTATCATTTCAACTGCATCATATTTGTTCAACATTGTCTACTGGAGCAGGTCCCTCATTAGGTTCATCATCTAAATCAGCTTCTTTGGGATTGCTAGATTCATAAAGAGAATGTTCTTCAGCAAGCTCATTGTTTAGATCATCTCTCTGAATCTGAGACAGCTCTTCCATCTCAGAATCTTCTTTCTTTTGCTACTTCTCAATTCTTCCAGACTCATCAAAAAACACATGACCATCATTTTCAATGCACACATCTTCATACACCAGATAAACCTTGCTGGAGGAAGAATATCCCACAAGTACTCTTTCATCATTATTGGGATCATACTTCCCAATATCATTCTTTTGGTCACAGAACATGTAGTATTCACCACTTCAACCCGAAAGTTCTTTGGAAGGTTAAAATACTACTTATTGCGCTTGATGGATGGTCTGATCTGGTTCTCTTTAACACAAGCGTCGCAAACTTTGTCATCTGCAAATTTTATTTTGGGCATACCGTGGACCAGGTCCCTTGACACAAGTTTGTTTAGAGAGAAGAGCTCAATTGACCCAGTCTCATGTATCATAGAACAATACTCTCACCTTGAGCATCAAGGGAAGTGTGAATGTTACAACGAGCAGTGTTTAGATCAGCAGTACATGTTCTTGCATCTCCTTATTGTCAGCATCATCATCCGAGAGATCAAGTTGTGACCACCCATTTATCTTATAAGAGCTTACTTAACTCAATTTTCTTTATCACAAATTCGTGAAACACTTAGAGGATTGTACTTTAACCCATTAACATAGTACACAATCTTCAAAAGAGTGTTCCACATACTTTCAAGTCCTGCCTACACAAAACTGTATCATTTATTTCCATTGCCTAAAGAGACACCTCCACCTTGAAGTGTATTGAGAGAGAGAATGTTTTTAGTTCTCTCAGTCATTTGCTTTGAGCATCCACTATTCATAAACCAACACTGACTGATACTATCTCTTCTCACTTGCATAGCAAATCACTTGTTAGTCTTGGGAACCCATTTGAGATGGAGTTCCAAGTAAGCAGATAACGGAGTGATAAGAAAATCTTTTGTCGAGTGAGGCAGACTAGTTTTCTTCAACTTAGGACCAGAAGCAAGACCATGTCCTTCTTCTATTTGTTCCTCTGTTTGGAATGGTTTGAGGAACTTTCTTGAGACCTTTTCCAAGTTGGACAGTCCTTCTTTATATGACCATCACGACCACAATGAAAACATAACGAATTGTCAACAACAATATTTTTGCTGTGAGGATTGTATGGGGAATCTATTTCCTCACAACACAGCCCTCTTCTACTGTTGTTACCCTGACTGATTACATTTGTAAGCATTTTAGTGGAAGTGGTCCATTTGAGGGATTTGTTCAGTTCCTCTTTTACACGGACCAGGTCCCCTCTCCAGCACTAGATGTCTTTCTAGATCCAAGTTCATCTTCATTTCAGCAATGTATAGCTTATTTTCAAGCTCCATCTGCAAGATGCTGGCCTCGTTCTTTCCCTTAGAAGCTGTAGTAGTCACCCTTTTTATCTTTTCCTTTAGTTCTAGATTTTCAGTTTCTAGAACTATCAATTGTTCTTCCATAACAGACATTTGGTCAACCAAGGCTACCTTTTCTTCATGAAGGATATCTAGGTTGTTGTTCATCAGATCATTTTCAGTTGTTAACTGAATGATAGAGTCAATCAAAACATCAGCTAGATTTCTCAACCTTTTAACAGAATAAACATGCAAATTTTGTTTAAGGTCAGAAAGGGTTACCTCTTCTTCATCATCAGATTTTGCCATGAAAGCAAACTTGGCATCAAATGCATCTTCATTATCTTTAACTGCAAGCATGGATGCATCTTCAAAATATTCTGACTCTTCTGAGTCACTTGAGGAATCCCCCAGACAGCAAAAGCCTTCTTCACACCATAGTCAACAGTTTTTGTTCTGCTTGACTTGCCATGGACCTGGTCCCTTCTTTTGTTTTTGCCTTTGAGAGTGAGACCGTCCTTTCTTTTGTGCATCTCCTGAACTTGAAGATGTACAAATAGAGCATCTAACGATAGTACTTCAGGATCCCCAGTTTCATAGACAATATCAACTTCATCAGTCCAAGATCTGGGAAGAATCTCCAATATCTTAGTGACTTGCTTCCACACAGTGACAGGTTCTTCTAGGAACATGAGCTCATTTGTAATGGTGGAGAATCTAGTACGCATTTTATTAACAGATTCATCTTCTTCCAAGGTGAAGCTTTCAAACTGAGTAGTTAAGAGATCTAACTTAGATTTCTTTGTTTGCTCAGTACCTTCGTACACTATTCTCAATCGATTTCATATTTCCTTGGCTGATTCACAAGATGAAATCAGATCATATTCATTTGCTCAGATTCCACACATTAAGAGCTTCCTAGCTTTGTGATTTTTCTCAACTTCCCTTTTGTCAAAGTCATTGTATTATTGTCGGCTTTTGAGAACAACCCTTGTGACATCCCTATCTTTTACTTCTATAGTTGGCACATAGGGACCCTCACAAATAACATCACATAGCTCACAATCTTCAGCCATTATATAGTCAAGCATGCACTTTTTCCACCACTAATAGTACTAACCATCAAATTGAGGTGGCTCCGTTGGAGACCGACCTTCTTGCAAACTTAGTGAAGCAGCCATTCTTCACAGGAATCTCTCTATTGGTGTTAACCAGATACCAATTGTTGGAATGTATGCGTCCACTATACGTCAACGGACCAGGTCCCTTGACTCAACAAGAACAGTAACTGAAATATATGCAGAAAGTAAACCGCTTGAAGTAAAATCTGCACAAGGATTTTACGTGAAAATCCCTTGCTCAAGGGCGGTGAAAATCACGACCTGTCCTCACAGGCTTTTCAACCTAAACGGAGTAACGATTCAGATTACAACTTCTTGCAACCTAGGAATTTAACTTTAAATCCCTTCCCCCTCAATGTAGCGACCTTATTACAAAGAGTGCAACTAAGCAGATACCATACTACCCACTAAGCTACCTACCTCTAGATAACTTAGACTTCAACTAAGCAGATTCAACACTACCCACTAAATCAACTAACTCCTAGATGATTTAGAATTCGACTAAGTAGATACAACACTACCCACTAAATCACCTACCACTAGATGACTTAGAATTTGACTAAGCAGCAATAATGTTGCCAACTAAATCAGTTGACCTTAACTAACTTAGACTTTTGGTAGAACATAACAAAGATCTAATTCATTTATAACACAGAAATAGATTTACAATGTAAGCACATAAGACACAAAGCTCAAAATACAACAAAGACTCTTCAGTACTCTATCAGGTCCCTTTGTTGAGTTGAGCAATGTTCTTCCTTGAAGATGGCCTTCTTTTCAAGCTTATGAATTTTCAGAGAAAATCCAAGTTTCCGTTTGCCATATCTTGGGTTTGTGTTTTAGAGAAGAGACTATTATCAAGATGGACATAAACCTTTGGGACAAGGCAATTGGCTGAGAGCCTGCTGTTCTCAAAGGTTGTGCACCAACTACTTCAGAGTTGGCAGCCTTTTGACAATTGTCTTTTCATCCTTTTCTAGTACGCAGACTTTTCGGGACCAGGTCCCTTGTTGCGTTCTTTGATGCTTGAGTTCTTGAAAAAGACTTGCTAGCTCTCTCTCTTTTTGAATGGCTACTGTTGTTTGTTTATTGTTGTATATGTCAATTATCAACAAGGGGTTTGACCACTTAAACAAACAACTTCGTCCGCCCTTCCTATTGGTGAAGTACACTGCACATCTCACCAACCAACCTGACAAGACAACTGTAAAGATAACTTTACAGCTTTGCACCACTTTGAATCTGGATGGAAGTACTCTGCCAAGGACCATGTCCTTGCATTTGTGAGGATCATCAAAACACTAGAATATAACAGAAAGACTTTTAAAATTTACGATATAAATTAAGTCATAGATATTTGTGTGCCTATAAATCTTTTTTTTTGTTTTTCTCCCGGTGTTCGATACTCAAATTGTAGTCTGACTAAATCTGGATTCGCGCCTAAAAGTGCCACATTTGGGGTTTCCCACCTGATGTCCAGTACTCACATTGAAGCCCGACTAAATTCGAATTCGCACCTGAAGGTCCCACATTAGATGTTTATTAGTTAGCATTTTAATATTAATATTTTTTTTATTAATTTGCTAAAACTTAGTGTTATTGTTGTTGCCAACCATTAGTGGCTTTTCATTTGCTACCGTTGAAGCAAAGGTTAATGTTGCATTACTCTAGTGCATTACTCCATTTTTGGAGTTACCCATTCTTGTTGCAGCATGTCACAAGCCAACGGATGGTTTTGACCATTCAGCCAAGAGATGTTTCATTCTCCATTAAAAATTTTGTAATCTCTCATATATTATTTCACTCTTTATTCCTTCATTATACCTTGTAACATATGTAACTTCTAGGCAATTTATCTTCACTATTACCTATCCCATTATCTTCCCATTCATTGCAAGGAAAAATTTCTCAATTATAAATAATGATGGTCTTCATTTGGTTTGGGGAACATGCAAGAAAATATAGAGTGCATAAAAGTTAGTAAAAAAAAAGAGTTATTTTTAGTTGAAGGGAGGTGTTTTTTTGTGGAGCTTTGGACGCAACTCTTATCCAGAGTTTGTTGAGTTGTACTTTGTGATTAGGTTGTTGTATGCTGGAGGGGACAAGTCAAGAGGACTGTTGTTGGACCGGTGAAAACATTTGATGTAGTGTTTGAATCTCAACTTAAAGAGAGAGACGAGATATCCGCCTCAGCCTGAAGAGATTTTATTTCTTCATATATTTTTTTCAATTGTAATCTCGTAATATTGTAATTTTCACTAACATTAGAGAGTAAAATGTTTCCTAACAAAGGCGACTTCATACCAAAGGAGACTCAAACCCGAGATCTCTAGGTTAAGGATGAAGGAGTACTTGCCACTCCATCAGAACTCTAGTTGGTATCCTATATATCATTTCATTAAGAGTAAATGAGTATTTTAACAATATATCATCATTTTATAAACTGATTAAAAGACAAATAAATCATGTAAATTGAGACAAAGAAAATATTATTAATATACACATTATTATATTATTATAGATTACCTCCTTGTCCCAATCAGTTCTTGCAGTTATCCAAATGAGAACAATTGTCTGAGCTGTAGTTCCTACTAACATCCCATATCACTTGCCCTAAAAGCAAATTAAGTATAAAACCAAAGGAAAATAGATTAATATTAATCGATAACCACCACATTAAAAGAGAAATATTACTTTTTCCGTCCAACAATAGTTGTTCACTATACTAAAAATAGTTGTCCAACAATACTTGTCTAATTTACAAAAATCAAGAGATTTTTTTTTTTTTGTCTATTTTATCCTTGCTATTAAATACTATTTATCATCTTATACATTTCTCAAAACATTAAATTTGACAAAATCAAAAAATAAAATAGTGATATTATCCTTATTATTTATTATTTCTTAAAGAGTGTGTCAAGTTAATAATGGACAATTATTGTCAAACAAAGAGAAAGTAATAAGAAGAGAGAAAATGACTGATTAGTACCGGCATGCCCCATTTGATGGAAAAAGTAAGAAAGAGACCCAAAGGAATTCCAATGACATAATAGCATAAAATGTTCACATAAGCCACATGTTCTTGCCACCCTGCTTTAATTGCCACCCCTATTCTTTCACATACATTATTCTATTAATTTAAAAAAAAAATATCCTCAAAATATGTAAATAAAATATTTACAACATATTGAAAAAAAATATTAGTTAATGAAATTTTTAGCGGAGTATATATATACTACTATATAACATGGTGCATGGAAATGCGTATACATAATATTTTAAGGATAGTGCTAATTGCTAAACGAGATAAAATGCCATTTGTTTTTTTTTTATTGGTTAGAATGACACAATTGAAGTGTTAATATGGCAAAACTTGATAAGTTGAAGTGAAGTAAGGAAATACATGTGCTATTAACTTTTCTAAACTTTGAGTGTCCATATATATACCATTTTCATGCTATCCTTTGTAGTGTTAATATGGCAAAACTTGATAAGTACACTGACAAAGTGACTTTTGAGCTATCCATTAGAATAAGATCATATGGTTAGGATTTTGCCCTGATTTTCTTTTCTTATTTGAAGTTTATTTTTTTCCTTAAAGAAAAGTCTAAGTATTACCATAAATGCTTGAACTTTTTCTGAAAGGAAAATATAATTTTCTTCCATCTTTGGTTTATTCTTTTCTTAGAGGAAAAGTTTGGAAATCTATAAATTGAAGATTCCTATTCGCATAGTTGAAAACAATAGAATCCACAATGTAGTCGTTTAGAGACTCTTGTTTATGCGGAGATTTTCTCTCTACAATTTTAATAT
Source organism: Solanum pinnatisectum (assembly GCA_035578085.1). Lineage (NCBI taxonomy): Eukaryota > Viridiplantae > Streptophyta > Magnoliopsida > Solanales > Solanaceae > Solanum > Solanum pinnatisectum. The sequence goes on from CM069087.1 coordinate 36,973,827, forward strand.
TTTTTTCATTTTAATATGTAGGCCAGTTGGCCAAATTCCATATAATAATATTTTGATTTTTAATATAAGTTTTTGTTATCTGATTTATTAATGTCATGATTTGCAATTGTAAGCTTTCGAATGACGTCCTAATCACTTTCGATGATAGAAAAAAAAGAATTTCCTGATTGTTTTCTTACGCTGCCTACAACAGTCCTTTTATAAGATAAATACAATGCAAAAAAAAAACTGAAGCTAAAATTTAGGAACTACTACACCAAAATTTTCTCCTAAAAACTTGACAACATCCCACATTTAAAACTTCTTCCTAAAGACTAGGACAAACATAACAATAGATATTTTATTCCTGACATAACTTATTAAAACTAACACCCTCCCTTAAACTGAAAGCTTTCAAGCTTCAATTTACTTCAGCTTCTTGAGCTCTTCCATAGTGCCAATACCCATCAACCTCCTCATTTTTTGGAAAGTGAGAAACCTGAGAGGTTTAGTAAAAATGTCTGCCAACTGATCTTCACTTCGGCAGTACTGCAACTCTATTGTTCCTTCATTATTGAGATCTCGCAAGAAATAATACTTCACGTCTATGTTCTTGCTTCTTCCATGTAACACGGGATTTTTTGATAGCTTAATGGTAGAGTTATTGTCACAGAAAATTGTAGATGTTTTTTCTTGTTTGAATTGTAGTTCTTCAAGAATCCTCCTCAACCAAACAGCTTGACAAGCACAAGCTATAGCAGAAACAAATTCCGCTTCAGTACTAGATAAAGTGACAATTTTTTGCTTCCTAGAAGACCATGAAACAACCGATGTTCCTAGTAAATAAACATAGCCTGAAGTACTCTTTCTGTTGTCTTGATCTCCTGCATAGTCGCTGTCACCAAAACCAATCAAATCAGATTTCTCACCCTTCTTGTAGAACAAACCAAAATCATTAGTTCCTTGTAAGTAGCGAAGGATTCTCTTGGCAGCTAGCAAGTGAATTTCTGCCGGACTCTCCATATACATGCTTATAAGACTTACAACATACATGATGTCAGGCCTTGTAGCAGTAAGATACATCAAACTACCTATAATTTGCCTGTAGAGTGTGTTGTCTACCATATCTCCTCTACCAACTTGTTTAGCTTCAAACCAAACTCAACTGGAGTATCGACGGAATTGCAATTCTTCATCTTTAATCGATCAGAAAACATGACATCATCATTCCCAGTAAATATAAGATCATCAACATATAAACACACTATGAGAATTTTTCCAGATTCTCCAATTTTAACAAAGAGAGAGTGTTCATATGGACATTTCTGGAAATCAAATTTTATAAAGTAAGCTTCAATGCGACTATACCAAGCTCGTGGAACTTGTTTTAGTCCGTAAAGAGCCTTTTCAAGTTGTATACCTTATGCTCATCTCCAATTTTTATGTAACCAGAAGGTTGCTCGATAAATACCTCTTCTTCCAAGTATCCATTTAGGAAAGCTGATTTGACATCCAACTGAAAGATAGGCCACAAATTTTGTGCCACCACGGCAATTATCATTCTGATGGTGTCATGCCTTGCAATTGGAGCAAAGACTTCTGTATAGTCCACACCGTACTCCTGCTTGTATCCCTTAGCCACCAATCGCGCCTTATATTTGTCAATTTCACCATTTTCTTCAGTTTCGTCTTGTAGACCCACTTGACACTAATGGTTTTTTGCTTTTCAAGAAGAACAATAAGCTCCTAAGTATCGTTCCTTTCAATAGCTTCAATTTCAGCATACATCGCCTTTCTCCCTTTTTCTTCTCTAACAGCACTCTAAAAAACTGTAGGATCGCAGTCTGTAAACAATGCAAAATGACTAATTGCATCATCATTTACCTCAATTCTTGTTACCTCATAGTCCGACATCTATGCAGGCCTTTTTCAACTACGCCGAAGTGACTAAGCTGCAGAATCAGTTTCTTCCAAAACTGCTGGAAAATCTCCACGAGTTGTTGGTGTCATTTCAGCAGTTGTAGGAGCATAATCCTCTGAATTTTTAGGTATTAAGGCTGGTTCTTCAAGTTCATTCTCAAATAGGACTGGAGTAGGTTGCTGCATATTTAATCCCAAGTAGTTTCTTCATCAGAAACAACATCTCGACTGATAACAATCTTTTCTGTTTGTGGATTAAATAATTTATATGCCTTGGATGTTTCACTAACACCAAGAAAACACATTTTTCACTTTTATCATCGAGCTTCTTCCTTTTCTCATCTGGGACATGTGCATACGCAATGCACCCAAAAATTCGAAAGTGATCTACAACAGGCCTTCTTCCACTCCACACCTCCTCTGGAGTCATGTTCTTAACAGAAAATGTAGGGCTTCTGTTCAAGATGTGAATGCTCCAAGTTATCACTTCTAGCCAAAAAAAAAAATTCACTCTTCCTTTTGCCAACAAACTCCGAACCATATTGAGGATGGTTCTATTTTTCCTCTCCGATACACCATTTTGTTGTGGTGTATAAGTTGTTGTAAGCTCTTCTCTAATGCCATCAGATTCACAAAACTCATCAAAAACTTTAGAGCAATACTCACCACCACAATCCGTCCGAAGAGTCTTGATTTTCTTTCCCATCTCATTTTCTACATGAACCTTGAAGCTTTTAAATGCTTTAAAAGCCTCAGATTTTTCATGTAAAAAATAAATCTAAGTTTTTTGGGAAAAATCATCAATAAACGTAATAAAGTATCGTTTACCTCCATTAGAAGCTGGTTTGATTGGGCCAGAAATGTCCGAATGTATCAGCTCCAAAACATCATTGGCTCTCCACGACATTCCTTTTGAAAATTGAGAACGATGTTGTTTTCCAACAACATATTCCTCACATACTTGGGACGGAATTGTAATTTCAGGAAGACCTATCACCATATTTTTTTGTTGGACAACTTTTAATCAGCCAAAACCCAAGTGATCATATCTAAAATGCCACAACCATGACGGATCTCTTACTTCTGCTTTCAAACAACACTGAATATTCTCTATCTTCAGCGGAACAACCTATTTGAACTCATTTTCACAACAACAACAGCTCCTCTAGTAGGATTATAAATCTCACATGCACCTTTCTCAATAGTTATAACATATTTTTTTTCTTACAATTGACCAACACTTAGCAGATTGCTTTTCAAAGCAGGAACATATAGCACATTTGAGATCGTTTCTTCAAAACCATTCTTGATTCTAATCTTAATATCACCCTTTCCAATTGCACTCACAGTTGGAAGAATCACCAAAACTAATTGTTGAATGGAAGTCTTCATTTAAAGAAGAAAAAGAAGACTTACTTCCACACATGTGATTACTGCAACCCGTATCCAAATACCAAATGTTTTGTTCAGGTTCCTTCTCTATTTGGACTGCCATCAACAATGTCTGAACTTCGTTACTTTCAGCAAAATTTGACTTCCCATCCTTGTCATTAGGCAGTCTAATATAACATTCAGACTTATAATGACCAAATTTATGACATCGATAGCATTCTACTTTGGATTTGTCAAAATTCCTTTCTCTGCCTTTACTGTGGTCATCATTGGCTCTGAAATTCCTACTACCGTCTTTGTTGCCTTCATCTTTATATCCTCGATCTCCTCTTCCTCTTCCTCTTCCTCTTCCCCTTCCTCTACCCCTTCCTCTAAAATTTGAGAAACGAGTATTAGTAGAAGCCTTCAAAGCCTGCTCTTTGGAAGATGAACTGTGGTTCATCTTTTGCTCATGAACCAATAAGGAACTTTGCAATTCGTCAAGCGATAACGCATCTATATCTTTTGACTCCTCAATGGAGCAAACGACATAGTCATACTTCAACGTCGGGGAGAGCAATATCTTTTCCACAATTGTGATATCAGCCATCTTTTCACCATGAAATCACATTTTATTGCTAATCTCCATTGTTCTAGCACAGTAACTCATTACAGACTCTCTTTCCTTCATCTGCAAGGTCTCAAAATCTCTTCTTAAGGCTTGAAGTTGTGCGCGTTTCACTCTAGCAGTGCCTTGATATTTCTTTTTCATAGAGTCCCATATATCTTTAGAAGTTTCTTTGCAAATAATAGTTTCTAAGATAGGATGTTCAATAGACTCAAAAGGGTAATTTTTTGCCTTCAAATCTTTCAGTTTTCTTGCTTCAAACTTTGTCGTTTGAGCATTCATCAAGGTTTCGCCTTCCGTCGGAGAGCTGATACCAACCTCCATAATTGGCCAATATTACTTTGACCTTAAAAAATTTTCCATCAACATGCTCCAATGGTCATAGTGACCATCAAAACGCGGAATAGCTGCTTGCACGTAATTGCTCTCTGAAGCCATAAACTTACAGTTTTTTTCTCTTATTCTTCTTTATCTTTTTTATAATCTAGTTTGGTGCTGATACAACTGATAGAAAAAAAAGAACAAAAAATAGATGGCGTAGAGCAGAGGCAGTTTGTGGAAAAAAAAGAATTTCCTGACTGTTTTATTACGATGCCTACAACAGTCCTTTTATAAAACAAATACAATGCAAAAAAAAAAAACTGAAGCTAAGATTTAGGAACTACTACACCAAGATTTTCTCCTAAAAACTTGACAACTGCCCACATTTAAAACTTCTTCCTAAAGACTAGGACAAACATAACGATAGATATTGTTAGAAAATTAAGATTTGTCTAGAAACTCCTAGATTGGAGATATTTTGTATTAGATATGTTAGAAAAGTAAGATTTGCCTACAAACTCCTAGGTTGGAGATATTTTGTATTAGATATGTTAGAAAAGTAAGAATTGTCTAGAAACTCCTAGGTTGTAGATATTTTGTAGTAGATATGTTAGTCTTGACTTAAAATGAGTGGTGGTTAGTGAGCCACATAGGTACATAGTTTGGTGTGAGATATTTTGCTTATTATGTGGTTGTAATTCTCACACTTTATCTATAACTACACCATATGTAATGAAACATCTAGTGAAAAAATTGAACTCAAGAAAACTTAAGCCTTCTTCTTCACTTTTAGATTTTCTGTAGCAATTTATGGCTGCTATTTCCTATTGTTTACACCTTGTAGACCTGAAGTTCTTCTTCCTTTTCGTTCTAACATGATATCAGATCCTATTTCCTAAGGGATCTGAATCAAATTTTGTTTGTTTCACTCATCTAATTTCTATTCTTTCTTGAATTTGCTTGATGAAAAAAATTCATGGCACCTGAAAATCAACCAATGACAGGTCCTCCGACTTTTACCAGAGAGAATTATCACATATGGGCTATCAAAATGAAGGCTTATCTAAAGGCTCTCAACTTATGGGAAGTTGTTGAGCTTGGAGAACCTGTTGTCCAGCCAACTCTCAATGAAATTAAGAAGTATGATGAGTTGGTGACTAGATCCCCACGAGCTCTCAGTTGCATACATTCAAGTCTTACGGACATGATGTTTAGGAGGATTATGACTTGTGAAACAGCCAAAGAGGCTTGGGATAAGTTAAAGAAGGAGTTTGAAGGTAGCAGTAGAGTAAAGTTTGTTAAACTCTTACCATTGAAGAGAGAGTTTGAGCTTTTGAAGATGAAAGACTCAGATAGTGTGAAAGAATACTCTTCAAAGCTGATGGAGATTGTGAACCAGATAAGAATACTTGGTGAAACCTTTCCAGATCAGAAAGTTGTAGAAAAGATCTTGTTCAGCCTTCCAGACAAGTTTGAATCAAAAATCTCAGCTATTGAAGAGTCTTGTGACTTGACTACCCTTACAATAGCCGAACTAATCTCCAAATTGCAAGTCCAAGAGCAACGGGTCACTATGAGAAGTGAAGGGATAGTAGAAGATGCCTTTCAAGCAAGGCATAAATTCAAACATCAAAAGGAAAGCTTAAAAGTCTGGTTGGATAATTCTGGAGAGGTAAAATCTGGTGGAAACCAAGGTGATTTGTCGATAAAAGGAAAATTTCTACCTTGTGGCATTTGTAAGAAGACAAACCACTTAGAGAAGAATTGTTGGCAGAATTCAAAGAGGTCTCCAAGTCAATGTAAATATTGTAAGAAGTATGGTCACATTGAGAAGTATTGTAGGCAAAAGAAAAATCAAAGTGGCCAGTTTTCCTATCGAGTGAATTTTGCAGATGATCACCAAGTTGGAAAATCATAGGAGGAGGTTTTCATGGCCTCGCACACATCATATATTGACCAATGTAAATGGTATTTTGATAGCGCGTGCACAAGGCACATGGCGATTGATGAAAATCTGTTTGGTACCTTGGACAGATCTGATAGAACCAAAGTGAAGCTTGGAAATGGTGCATTGGTGGAAGCTCACGGTAGAGGGTCAGTAAAATTTCCTACTGACAAAGGTACGAAAATTATTAATGATGTTCTTTATGTGCCAAATTTGACTCGAAACTTGTTAAGTGTTGCTCAATTGCTTCATAAAAATTATTCTCTTAATTTTAAGGACAATCAATGTGTCATTTATGATCCTAAAGGATGTGAAGTAGCTAAAATTAACATGATTGACAATTCCTTTCCAATTTCATGTTATTCTATTGATACTTGCTCTTTTAATGTTGAATTGAGCGATACTTGGCTTTGGCACAAAAGGTTCGGTCATTATAATCTTAGCTCACTGGTGTATATGAAATCAAAGGGTATGGTGCTTGAAGTACCCAAAATTGACATGTGTAGAGATGTTTGTGAGTCATGTCAATTTGGTAAAATGCATAGACGATCCTTTCCTAAAGGAAGTCTTTGGAGAGATAAGGAAAAGCTAGAGTTGGTTCATACAGATTTATGTGGACCAATGAGGATGGCTTCTTTGAGTGGAAACAAGTATTTTGTTCTCTTTGTAGATGATCTGACTCGAATGACATGGGTCTACTTTCTTAGTAGCAAATATCAAGTGTTTTTTGTTTTCAAAGAATTCAAAGTTATGGTAGAAAGGGAGAGTGGCTGTAAATTGAAGTATATTAGATCCGATAATGGAACTGAATATACTTCGTATCAGTTCAGCAAGTATTGTAAAGATTTGGGTATCCAACAACAATTTACTATTAGCTACACTCCACAGCAGAACGGGGTTTCTGAGAGGAAGAACAGAACTGTGATGGAGATGGCGAGCTGCATGTTAGCAGAAAAGAAGATGCCTAAATACTTTTGGGCTGAAGCAGTCAATATCGTTGTCTATTTGCTAAATAGATTACCAACTAGAGTAGTCCAAGACATGACACCATTTGAAGGGTATCAAGCCGTCTGCAAGACACTTGAAGGTATTTGGTTCGGTATGCTATGCACATGTTCCTGATGCTAAAAGAGGCAAATTAGATAGCAAGGCAAAACTGTGTGTTCTGTTGGGCTATAGTACAGTTGCAAAAGGATACAAAGTGTACAATGTTAGTAGTAAGAAGGTGTTTGTTAGTAGAGATCTTGTAGTGGATGAATCTAGCCACTATGATTGGGATCGAGATACTGTTGTGAAGAACCAAGGTGGGAGTACTTCAACTGCAACTCCAAATCAGCAAAAAAGGTGATACTCCCTCTAGTCCTATTTCTAGAACAAAAAACAATTCAGATGTTGAATTGACTACAGACTCTCCTGTTTTGAAGACCAAATCACTAGCAGAAGTTTATGAGCAATGCAATTTTGCTCTTGTTGAACCATCCTCATTTGAAGAAGCAGCAAACCACAAAGCGTGGATTTCAGCAATGAAGGAGGAACTTGCCATGATTAATAAATGATACTTGGGAGTTGGTTGATAGGCCAGAAGAGAAGAACGTTATCAGTTTTTAATGGGTCTATCGAACAAAGTTCAATCCAGATGGCTCCATCTTCAAGCATAAAGCTAGACTTGTAGTTAAAGGCTATTCTCAACAGCCTAGAGTGGACTTTGGAGAAACGTTTGCTCCTGTTGCACGGCATGAGACAGTAAGGCTTCTAGTCGCTCTCGCAGCACAATACAAGTGGAAAATCTTCCATTTGGATGTAAAATCTGCATTTCTCAACGGATTGCTTGAGGAAGACATTTATGTTGAACAACCTGAAGGTTTTACAGTTGCAGGTGAAGAAGACAAGGTGTACAAGCTTAAAAGGGCCCTCTATGGTCTTAAACAGCCCCAAGAGCTTGGTATAGTAGGTTGGATTCTCATTTGTTGTCTCAAGGCTTCAACAGAAGCCTAAATAAGCCTACTTTGTTCTTCAAAAGGCAAGCGGATGGGATGTTGATTATGATATCAGTTTATGTCGATGATTTGATGATCACAGGTGAAAATCCTCTTGCGGTTCAAGAAGTTAAAAATGAAATGCTAAAAGTTTTTGAGATGTCTGATCTAGGAGAAATGAAGTTTTTCTTGGGAATGGAAATATCTCAATCTTGTGAAGGAATTTTCTTGTCCCAAAAGAGGTATGCCTTGAATCTGTTAAAAAAGTTCAAGCTTGACAAGTGCAAAGCTGTTACAACTCCACTTGTTGTGAATGAAAAATTAATGAAGGATGATGGTGAAGAGAGGGCAGATCCAAAAGTTTATAGAAGTCTAATTGGAAGTCTATTGTATCTAACAGCTTCTAGGCCAGACATAATGTTCGCTGTCAGTTTGTCATCTCGTTATATGCAAAGTCCCAGCACTAAGCATTTTGAAGCTGCTAAAAGGGTGTTAAGGTACATTAGTGGAACGATTAATTATGGAATCTGGTATAGAAATGTGGAGAATGGAGCTCTTATTGGCTATTTAGATAGTGATTGGGGTGGATGTTTGGATGATTACAAAAGCACTTCTAGTTATTGTTTTTCGTTTGGTTCAGACATTTTTTCTTGGAGCACAAAGAAGCAAGATATTGTAGCACAATCTTCAACAGAAGCCGAGTATGTGGTTGTTGCATCTGCTACAAATCAAGCAATTTGGTTAAGAAAGATCTTGCTGGAATTGAATTTGTTGCCAAAAGAACCAACAGTGATCTATGTGGACAATAAATCAGCTATTGTGATGGCTGAAAATCCGGGGCAGCATGGAAGAACAATGCATATCAACATAAAGTTTCATGCTTTAAGAGATGTCGGGAAGAATGGTGAAGTTAAGTTGGTGCATTGCATCAGTGAAGATCAGCAGGCCGATATTCTGACCAAGGCTCTTTCCACTAAGAAGTTTGAGTTTCAAAGGTTGGTGCAAGGAGTTTCAATGAAAAATCTTAAGGAGGAGTGTTAGAAAATTAAGATTTGTCTAGAAACTCCTAGATTGGAGATATTGTGTATTAGATATGTTAGAAAAGTAAGATTTGTCTAGAAACTCCTAGGTTGGAGATATTTTGTATTAGATATGTTAGAAAAGTAAGAATTGTCTAGAAACTCCTAGGTTGGAGATATTTTGTAGTAGATATGTTAGTCTTGATTTAAAATGAGTGGTGGTTAATGAGCCACATAGGTACATACAGTAAAACCTCTATAAATGCATATGCTTGGGACCGGAAAAAAATATTCATTTATCGAGATTATTAGTTTATCGATAAATGCATAAAATATTTATTTATCGATAAATAAATATTTATTATTTTAGAGAGTATTTTGTAGTATGTGCCATAAGAAAGAAAAAAAATATTTGAATTAAGAGGAAGAGATTATTCAATCTGTAATGAATAATGATGATGAGAATGATCCTGAACAAGATGATAGTAGCATTGTCCCACATGTATCGTCAAAGGAGGCATTTCAAGCAATGACTACATTATCAAACTATTTGGTACAACACGAACAAAATATACCGGAAATTGTGTTCGCTCTTCAAAAAGTTAAGGATAAGATTAATTTTGGTTTTGGTGGGAAGAAAAAACAATCAACTATAGAACCATATTTTAAAAAGAAATAGTTATTAGTCTAGTATTATTGACTGATTAAATATATATAAATTCTTGATATATTCTAGTAATTATTACTTTATATTTTTCTGGGCCTTTAATACATTATTTTTAATTATTATCTAATGCATTTAGCGAGAATATTACTTTAATATAACTGGCCCAAGTCGGGATCGGAGAAAAATATTCATTTAGTGAGATTATTACTTTATCGAGGTTTTACTGTAGTTTGGTGTGAGATATTTTGCTTATTATGTGGGGTGTAATTCTCACACTTTATCTATAAATACACCATATGTAATGAAACATCTAGTGAAAAAATTGAACTCAAGAAAACTTAAGCCTTCTTCTTCACTTTCAGATTTTCTGTAGCAATTTACAGCTACTATTTCCTACTGTTTACACCTTGTAGACCTGAAGCTCTTCTTCCTTTTCGTTGTAACAGATATTTTATTCCTGACATAACTTATTGAAACTAACATTCCAACCCAACACATATACCATTTTCTTGTCGATTTATAATCACTAGTGTATATATATATATATATATTCTAATACTTTAATTTAATATTAAAATGCATAAAAACGAATGTGAAATTACCAGAGAGTATAGGCTGGAGTGTGTTGACGAATAGAATTAGTCCCAATACAGGAGTAAAGATGATATACCATCTTCTGTACTTTGGCATTGTTTGTGAACAAAATTGGGTATTGGCTTCGCGTAAGAATGAGTGTAAGTATAAGAATTGTACCAATTGCAAGTAAAGTGATTGACACCACTAACACTGAGAACTTTGCTCTTTTTGGATGTCCTGCTCCTAGTTCATTTGATACCCTTACACTGCTCAAATAAAAATAATTATACACTTTACTCTTAGATTTTATATTATTTACTAAATAAAAGTACATACCTTATTGCAGCATTGAATCCAATATACAACATGAACGTCCATCCTGCAACGTTTTCACTACAATTTATATCGTGTTAGTTGTAGGTAAACAACAATAAAATGTATCACATATATATATCTATATTTATTCTTTTTTAAACGGAAGAAGTAGGCAAATTAAAAAGTAGTAGGAGTGGGTGAGTGAACAAACCATATAGAAGTAGCATTGACCGCAATTTCTGCATCCTGAACGTATCCTGCCACGACAATCGAGGACATGAAATACCAAAGTTCTAAGCTGCATGCACACAGAGTAAACAAAGCAAATATTTGTCAAAAATAAATTTAATGACAAAGCAATATTATCATAAAATGAGTTAAATGTCAAAAACATATTTAAATTGTTCTTTTTTATGAGTTTTATATTTAAATTATTGATCAGAGTGTGAGAAATGCAAATAAACTATTCTTTTTTATGAGTTTTATATTTAAATTATTGATCAGAGTGTGAGAAACGCAACTAAACTATTCTTTTTTGAGTTCATACCTACATTATTAGAAGTGTGAGAAACACTTCTAAACTATATTTCATTAGTTTGACAAACACACTCTAATATTGACTAGACCAAATGTGTGTATCAGTGTTATATACACACACTCAGGATCGTTTGGTAGAGCGTATTAACAAAAATAATGCTTGCATTAACTTTGTGTATTTGTAGTACCTTGTTTTGTACATTTTTTCATGTTATGTATAACTAATGATACTTTAACTCACTATAAAATTGATGGAAAGGGAGTTACATACCATATCATAACCCCATATGCAAGAGATAATCTAACAAATCCCCAAAGATTTTTGAAAGCCTCCCATGAAAATCCAGACCAAGCATCACCACAGGAATTCCCCCACAAAATATACATCATTTTTGCTGTCACCATAAACCACCATGAACAATTTAGAATCACTGCTCCACCAGCCAAACCCCATCCCAACTTCAACATAAAAAGCCAAGTTAACAAAGTGTGCATAGCAAATGAAACTCCAGCTATAACGGCCATAGTCATAATCTTGCTTTGAGCTTGAAGAAATTTCATGATAGGAAACTCAAACGCATAAGCAAAAACCATTGGTATCATCCATAACGAAAATTGCCCTGCCCATTCCTCTATTTTCTCTTGCCCGCCCAATTAATCTTAGAATTTGGGTAGCAAATACTCCCACTGTCCCTAATTACTTGTCTATTTTTCTTTTTATAGTTATGCCTAATTACTTGTCTATTTTGCCAAATCAAGAAATGACAAAATAATTTTACCTATTATACCCTCAATTAATTTCTTTGAAAAAGGTAGAATTTCTTGAAAATCTTAAATTTTTAATTCATCCACTTCATAATTAATAGGGATAAAATGGTAAACTCACTGTGTCAATAATTGCTTTCTTAATAGGTGTGTCAATTCAAAAGTAGACCAGTAATTAGAGACAGAGGGAATATATTCAAAAACAATAAAACTAGCGCAGTTGCGTTCAGTATTATCCATGATCTCTGCAAATAAATTCCAAGCATATCTTTCTGTTTAGCTCCATATGCTTGCCCACACAGTGTCTCTAATGCGATTCCCATTCCCAACTGTCAAAATAAGTTATTCCTTATAATCATAACTGAATCGAAAAAATATGTGAAACAATCGTAAGCAGCTGGATGTATGAGGGGAAAATTGCCCAAAATTATCCGATTTGGGATAATAGTAACATGAAGTCCCTAAAATTAAGAAAATAGGTACCAGTATTCCCTCTGAAAATCATGCAATAACAAGGATTTGGATAGAAGCAGCAGTAAGTTGAATGCTTCCAACATGTCCAGCAAAGATTTGAGTAACAGCACCTAATGAGTATTGACAAAGGGAAGTGAAAATGGCAGGTCCGGCTAAGTACCACAGCTTTTTCGATTCATAATGGAATTCCATTACGAAGCTTTTCACATCATGTATCGCATTCATATTATCTTCATCGGCATCAAAAGAATCCTTTGAAGGTGTAATTGAAGTAAGAAGCGGTACCTTATTTTCCTCCATTCTCATCCCTAAGCAAGCGTACAGGTCCACAATATTGTTAACAAATTATTGGGCAGTTATGTGTATGGACAAAACTTTTGAGTACTGATATTCGAATATTTCCTCAATGTGGTACCAACTTTTTTGCAGTCACATTTAACATGTGCTACTCTCTCTAGTCTCTATCTTATGGTACAAACTCGACTAGTCGCGGCACATTATTTGTGGTCTAAAGCCAAAAAAATAATTACGACTCTTTCCTTTGATATGAAACTATGATTTAAAGTTAAAGTTTTGTTTGGATATGTAATTTTGACTTTTTATATTGTATGTTTTCTCATAAATATAATAATTCCATAAATTGTAAAGCTATTATCGGGAAAAGGGTCTGAAATATATTCGAACTTTGACCGAAATTGCAGTAACGATACCAAACTTTGGAAATGACCTTTTACCCCCCTACACTATTTAATAGTGTATTTTAAAGGTATATATATGCACACGTAGACATCATAAATATTTCATAATTATAAATAATAACGTGTCCACGTGGGCACATTTATACCTTTTAAATACACTATTAAATAGTGCAGGGGGTAAAAGGTCCTCCATAAAGTTTGGTTTCGTAGCAGCAATTTCGACAAAAGTTGGAATATTTTTCAGACTTTTTTCCCTTAAAATTATCTTAATTATTTATACAATCTTACCAAATAAGCAACAGTTTATAAAATCGCATAATACACGATCATAAAGTTATTTTATTTCATATTGGTGAGAAAAATCGATCGTTATATGAGATATAAATGATTTTAAAACTAATGATATAAATTAATATTTTTATATATGTGTATGATAGACTTGAGATGGTTGAAGTCTGAGCTATGCAGTTAGATAGCCAAATATCAATTCATGCATGGAGGAGGGAAGCATTAGAGAAACTTCATTAATTTTTTTTAGAAAAAGATAAAATTATATTTAATTTAGTGTTATAATTATATCGGTGGCTTTGTTCAATTTTCATCTTAGATTGTGAAAAAATAATATTATACTTATAGATTTGACGATTTAATCCTATGTGTATAAGTTAAAACTCTATACACTAAAGTATCTACTATATAAATAAACGGGCACATAAAAGAATATAGGATATATTAATTTTTTTTATTAAAATTGAATAAATAATTTTTCTATTATAAATACTATGTCTAAACACATGGTTAATAGTATAAATTCCATAGTTAATATTATATATCCCAATAAAAACTTTACCCAAAAATAACTTGCCAAAATATTTGAAAATTTATACCCAAACAGTAGCATAAGTTTTTTTAAACATAATTTTCACAAAGGTAAGTTTTTAATTCAAAAAATTTAAAATTTGATATCCAAATTTACTATCAAAATTAAAAGGTTTGATTCTCAAAATTTAAACAGTGTCATATAAATCAGAATAAAGAGAAGAAATATATATTCTCTCCATAATAAATTACCTCTTAATTTTTCAAACTGAATAAATAAAAACGAACAACTATTTTTAAGACCATGGACCAAAAAAAAGAACATACCAAAACTAGGTTAAAAAAGCTTTCTCAAATGATAAATAACACTAATCAAGAATTAAAGGAAAATTAACTAATTGAAAAGTGGAAAGAGTTGGAGTAATTCTATGAGTTTCCACCATCAAAATCTTGATGCAATGTTGACTGCATTTTGGAGTCTCAATTGATGGCATATCCATCAATGACATTCAAGCTTTTGCTTCCTCCTAGTTTCTTTATCCTCTCTCCAGCAACAGAAGCCTGCATATATTAGAAGTTGCGTAATATTTTATCTATTTCAATTTATATGATACGTATTATCATATTGTTTTAGATTACCTCCTTGTCCCAATCAGTTCTTGCAGTTATCCAAATGAGAACAGTTGTTTGAGTTGTAGTTCCTAATAACATCCCATACCACATGCCCTGAAAACAAAATAAATACAATTAATGCTAACATTAAAATATAAATGTTAAAAGTGGAAACAAAATATTAACTAAATGAGAAAAAATGATTGATTAATACCGGCATGCCCCATTTGATGAAAAAAGTAAGAAAAAGACCCAAAGGAATTCCAATGACATAATAACATATTATGTTCACATAAGCAACATGTTCTTGCCATCCTGCTCCAATTGCCACCCCTGTGCTTTCACATAATATGTAAATTATAATCCAACTTAACTTTTATAATATAACAAGTAAATAACATTACTATTAAATATTAAAAGCAACCACATATAAACAATGTTTCTGTTTTCATAACATCACTCAAGAGGAGTTGAGGAGGACGAAGAGTAAAGTTGATTTTCCTTGGCAAAGATTTCGGAATAAAGTGAATAAATATTTCAAAATGAAGTGAATAATATTTATGGTCAAACGTTTAATATAGATAATATATATATATATATATATATATATACATCTTTTCACACATATCGTATATCAAAATAATATATCAATGGCTGTTGAAATATAATACTATAATATATTGTGATAAGTGATAACCACATACTTACTATATAGTATAAGTAATTAAGTATTATAGAATATCGTAGATAATTAATTTATTTCTTAAAGAAAAACATTCCTCAAAGTATCATATATAACTAGTTTATTCCTTCAAGAATTATTTTTCAATCTTCTATAATACTCATATAGTATATACCATTTATATAGAATATCATAAAGAATTGATTTTTTCTTTTTTAAAAAAACTTCTTCGATCGACTACAAAATCCACATGTTGCTATATTTTATATTAAAGAAATGACTATTCATTCCTTTGGAAATCATAGTTAAAGTGTGAAACGGTACAATAATGAGAAAAGGTGAGTAGACAATTTGGACAACCAATAAAGTGAGTAGAAATGGCTTGATGTAAAGTCTAATTTCACCCATTTCAAAATGAATACTTATTTAATCTAAACCAAGTGTTTCAACATGTGTACATTATTTAATTAAAAACCATATTTACTCTTAAATATATGTAAAATCTCTCCATTTTTATTTAGTTATTACCAATTTAGATTTCACGTCTCTTAAAAAACTGGGTATATTGTAAACTTATTTAGTGTTATCTTAAAGTCAAGTTTTCAATCAAAAAACATGAATTAGTTTGACCAATGAACATAAATTAGTTACTTATTTTTTTATATAAGCCAAATGTATACTTTCAAAACTAATAACTCTCAAGGGTAAAATAAGAAGAATAGTCTGATTATGCATTGATTATATGAAATGACAAATATTAAGTAACATCTATTATTAGTAAGGATAACATTTAAATAGGAACGGAGGAAGTACTTTTTACAAAAACAATATATTAAAGTAATATCAATTTCTACAACATATATATTACTCCCTCCATTTCACAAAGAGTGACCTGGTTTGACTCGATACAAAGTTTTAGAAAATAAAGAGGACTTTTGAATCTTATGGTCCTAAATTAAAGTTATGTCAAATGTACTAAATTGCCCTTCAATTTTGTGGCTTTAAACATGTCACGTGGAAAACTGAAATTAAAATGTTACCAAAAAAGAAAAGAGGTCATTCTTTTTTAAATGGATAGAGTATATAAAATGAAGAAATAGTGTAAGTTCATACCAGAGAGTGTAGGTTGGAGTGTGTTGACGAAGAGTGTAAGTCCCAATACAGGAGTAAGATCATATACCATCTTTTGTACTTTCACATTATTTGTGAACAAAAGTGGATATTGGCTTCGTGTAAGTATGAGTACAAGTGTCAATAATGCACCAATTACAAGTGAAGTGATTGACACCACTAACACTGAAAACTTTGCTCTTGTTGGATGTGCTGCTCCTAGTTCATTTGATACCCTTACACTGCATCCACAAATTAAAATAGTTACACACTTTACTCCTAGGTTTTATATTACTCCTTTAGTACATACATACCTTATTGCAGCATTGAATCCAATACACAACATGAACGTCCATCCTATTATGTTTGCACTGCAATTCATATCGTGTTAGTAATCAAAAGTTAGGTGAACACCAGTAAAATTTACCACGTATCTATGTATGAGATTATACTAAATTTGTTGTTGTTATGTTGAGATGATTTATAACAGTACAACAACCTTTTAAAAATCCTGTTCTTTTTTTTTCTCATCCTCTGTTGAATTTTTGTGCTTAACCAAACTGACCAAACATAGAAATGTCTAGATTTTTTAAAATACGAGTAGGTGAATCATGTTTTGTGTTTGGTCTTCAACTTTTCTTGCAAAATGTCATAGCGGAAACCAACTGCAATGACTTTCCAAAACCCAAAATAAATATAAAAAACCCCTTTCACCAGATATGCTTTTCTATTATTCTACTTTTTCATCCATCACCCTTTTCCACATCTCATAGGCCATAGCTCATAACCTATTTTACTTATAAATTAAATAGTATTAGTTTTTAATACTTCGCTTTTAATAACCCACCTTTAAAGCAAAAAGTCACAATGTTAGAGCCTTTGCGTCTCCAACCCAAACACCAAATTTTACACTAAATTCGGTGTCAGCACTATTTTTGGTATAATCAACTCCAACCTACTGCACCAAATTTTACACCAAAAAGGAATATTTCTCTCTCTCTTTATTATTATATTATTATTTCTTATTTCATTTATATTTTCTTATTTCATAAAACAAATTCGTTCTAAAACATTTACCATATATAATTCATATTATTTCCTTTTATAATCGTTTAATAATTATTTTGTACCATAATTTTTTAAATAATATAAATTGCTAGCAAATATTATACATACATAATAATGGATAGTACAAATAAAAGTAGTAATTGATGTATGTCAATTACTACTTTGTTGAATGTTTATTATTTTCGGTTATTTTTAAGTACATTGTATTATTTGTTTAAAAATTTATATGTTTGCATTTTAAATTTTTGTGAAGGTTAATTGTAGTTATATCCAATTATAATTTATAGTAGAATTAACATAAATTTAATTTTTTAAAAAATCATATATAGAAAAATTAATTTATAAAAAAGCTAAATTTTATATCTAAAATTAATATTCTAAAAATATTACATAAAAAATAATTAAATATACAAGAGATTTAATTAAAACATACAATTTATATAATGTTTAATTAAAAGTTTGTATAATGAAATAATATTAAAATATTCAAAGAGTGAATTGGTGTGATGAATAGTGTTACACCAAATTTGGTGTAACACTATTCACACACCAAATTTGGTGTGGGTTGGAGCTCAAAACACCAAATTTTACACCAAATTTAAGATTTGGTGTTGGGTTGGAGATGGTCAGGTCCTAGAATAGAAAATTTTATAATATTAAGGGTGTGTTTGGTATGAAAGAAAATGTTTTTTTTTAAAACAAGCGGATTTCTAACTTATTTTCTCATGTTTGGTTGATGAGTAGAAAATATTTTCTGAAAATATCTTTTATTATTTGCTTAACACTAGAAAATACTTTTTAGGAAAATAATTTCTGACCTAAAAATCAACCACAATAATTGATCTAAGACTCAACCCTTACACCCAAACTAGGACAAGACCCCGACGACCATTCCAAAATGTGACCGTGAGATCTGACCCACGACCTGACCCAAACTTCCGACCCTAAATTTTTTTTAAAAATATTTTTAAAAAAAAATAAAAATAAATTGACGAGGTAAAGGTGGGGTGGGGGGTTGAGGCGTGGCGTAAAAAGTATTACTCATTAAGTTTCATTTTCCTTCGTACCAAACACACCCTAATACTTTATCCCACTATGTGTCATTATTGATTGGATAGTTTACACCTTTTCATTGCATATACTCATAAAGTTATTATTATTAAGTAGTACAATACTGTGTCAAGTTGAAAGAAGTAAAGAGTAGTGGGAGTAGGTGAGTGAATGTATAACAAACCATATGGAAGTAGCATCGACAGCGATTTCTGCATCCTCAACATACCCTGCAGCTAGAATCAAGGACATGAAATACCAAAGTTCTAAGCTGCATAGTAAACAAAACAAAACTAATATTTTCGATAGCTCTAGCTCCACCCGGTAACAAAACAATATTTACCATAAATTAAATCCAAAGAGAGTAACAAACCATATCATGACCCCAGATGCAAGAGATAATCTAACAAATCCCCAAAGATTTTTGAAGGCCTCCCATGAAAATCCAGACCAAGCTTCACCACACGAATTCCCCCAAAAAATATACATCATTTTTGCAGTCACCATAAACCACCATGAACAATTTAGAATCACTGCACCAGCGGCCAAACCCCAACCCAATTTCAACATAAACAGCCAAGTTAACAAAGTGTGCATAGCAAATGAAACTCCAGCTATGACGGCCATAGTCATAATCTTGCTTTGAGCTTGAAGAAATTTCATGATAGGAAACTCAAAGGCATAAGCAAAAACCATTGGTATCATCCATGACGAAAATTGCCCTGCCCATTCCGCTATCTTCTCTTGTTGCCCAATTAATCTTAGAATTTGTGTGGCAAATATGTTCAAAAAGATTAAAACTAGCGCAGTTGCGTTCAGTATTATCCATGATCTTTGCATGTAAATTCCAAGCATATCTTTCTGTTTAGCTCCATATGCTTGCCCACACAGTGTCTCTAATGCGCTTCCCATTCCCAACTGTCAAAAAAGAGAAACAGTCAATTTTTTTTAAAAGAAATTATACTCGAGTCTAACTCAATCCCGAACATAGCTCACAGGGGAATATTACCAAACACTATGAAAGCGCAAAAAACAATTCGCTCTTTTCAACATTTAGCCCCAAAATTAAGAAGAAAACTCCATATTCACATGATTGATTTCTCCCTTATCTAGTGAAATAAAATTAACATTAAACATTAGTAGGTACCAGTATTCCTTCTGAAAATCCAGCAATAACAGAGATTTGGATAGAAACAGCAGCAAGTTGAATGGTTCCAACATGTCCAGCAAAGATTTGAGTAACAGCACCTAATGAGTATTGACAAAGGGAAGTGAAAATGGCAGGTCCTGCTAAGTACCACAACCTTTTCGATTCGTAATGGAATTCCTTTAGGAAGCTTTTCACACCATTAATCACTTTAATATCATCTTCGTCGGCATCAAATGAAGCCTTTGAAGGTGTAATTGAAGTAAGAAATGGTACCTTATTTTCCTCCATTAACGCCTAAAGGAAACAGATACACAAGTTGTGACTAGTCTGAAATATTATTGGAGGATATTTATCCATTTGGACAAACCTTTTGGTTCTCATATTCTAATATATTTACTCCATGTGAATCACGTGACACTAACGCTGTTTTGTAATGAGTACTGTTTTACCTAATCTTTTTGACCCAAACATTTAAAATGTTTGAATTGGTTGGTACTCCTACCGTCCCAATTTGTGTTTTTATCGTTTCTAATTTTAAGTCATCTTTTTTTCTTAGTTCAATTTAATATTTTTATCACCTAATTTGAACTAAAATTTAATGATTTATTTCAATTTAAATATTTTAACTTTTAATGTATATTCACTTTTTTTACCATGATGTTTAGTACTCCCTCCGTCTCATTTTATGTGAGGTAGTTTGACTCGGCATGGAGTTTAAGAAAAAAAGGAAGACTTTTAAAACTTGTGGTCCAAAATAAATGATAGAAATTTGTGTGGCTATAAATAATTTCATTAAGAGTAAAATAGATATTTTACAGTTAAATTGTTACTTAATATAGAAATGTGTCATTCTTTTTGGGACTGACTAAAAAGAAAAGTAAATCACATAAATTGGGACAGAGGGAGTAATAGTCTTTGAATTTTTAAGTGACTATTGATAGCTTATTGTTAGTTTATTATTACCTTCCTTGTATATTTTTGTCATTTAAGTATGTAATTTTTAATAATTTATATATTTAGAAATTACATAAAATGTATTATAAATTACAATAATAAAATAATTTAAATACATGTATAAAAATTTACGATTAAATAAATGTTTGATTGACTTTTTAAATTTTATTTGTGGCACATAAATTGGAAATCGAAAGTTTTATATATCCTTTCTAATTGAAATCGGTATCATCCAATTCAAAATGTTTTTAGGCGTTTACCCGTTTTCCTTATATAAGTTTATTTTTTGTTTAGTCCCTTTCCACTTCCTTATTTGTTTATTTCCATGTTTCACCCTTTCCCTTTTCCCTTATTTGAATATTTTCATGTTTAAATCCATATTTCTTTTTCTTATTTGCTTAATTTATCTATGTGTTTGCATGCTTATTTATGTATTTATTTATTTACTGCTTTTATAATTGTCTATATGTTACTGCTTTCCATCTACGTGCTAAATATTTACTTCTTTGATAAACTGGCATTCCGCTCATATTTCCCCCAATTGGGACCCTCTTCCTTTTTTTTTTTTATCGTGATATTGTGCGTTTGCACCTCTCACAACTACTCCAATTCTCTTCAAACACCTAATTATAGAGAGTCGGCATATGCGTGGATGGAACAGATAGTTTTACTATCAGGAAACCACGAGCCTTCTCGCATAAAATCCCTTTCAAGTCCGTGTCAAGCCAACTCTTAGAAATACTACTTAGGTCATACGTGATGCATAAACCCTAGGTTGTTTGACCCTTGGTGTCAATCTGCATATTTAGGAGCCACCCTATTGTCTAAAGGGCCCCAACACCCTTTAGACAAATTGCATAATTATGTGTCAATGTGATCACGATTATTAAATTAAGTCAAATTTTGCCAAAATGGAGTTTAGAATTTGTTTGATGTTTGTTTGGAGAGTTATGGACTATCCTCATTTTCTCAACACACAAATGGTGGTCAAAGTGAATCCTACCCTGAAGGTCTGGTGGAGGGATATTAAGAGGAATCGAGAGTTAGAAGAAAACGAACTACTAGGGGGCCTTACTGCTCTAATCTATGTCGAGTCAGATCGTCACTTAATTAAAGCGCTGTTAAAATTTTGGGACTCTGAGAGGTTAGTTTTCAAATTTAGAGATTTTGAACTAATCCCGACAATTGAAGAGATTGGTGGGTTCCTTGGTCTCCCTTATAAAGAGCGTGAAATTATTGTGCCACACAAGCCAACACCAAGGTCATTCTTGAAGCAAATGGGCATGCGACATAATCCGAGTTTACTTTGTCTGAAAGAGGGATGAATTTCTTTAGAATTTCTATACTCACGTTTTGGAGACGAGGAAGGCCATGAAAACTTTCATAGGGAATTTGCTTGTTCTTTGGCAAAATGGGAAAGATACCGTTTTAACGCGTTCGCTGTCGCGCTCTTAGGCTCATTAGTTTTCCCTATGGAAAGGGGAAAATTCCACACTAGCCTAAGTTATGTGGTCCGTATGTTGGCTCGAGGCGGGAAGACCATAGTCCCATGATACTAATAGAAATTATAAGGGCACTGACTAGGTGTACCAAATGCAAAAGATATTTCAAAAGGTGTAATTTTCTATTGCAACTCTGGGCTGTTGAGCATTTCTACGAAAGGGCTAATATGGTAGACATTATTAGAGGGAGTATGGGGAATAAAATTATCAATCATACCTCAAGGATGAAATATTTTGTTTCCCCTGTAGAGACGGAGGACTGGTTTATGTATTTGAAAGAGCATTCAGCCATCAAAATTCAATGGAAGTATTATTGGTTGAAGCCTCGTCATGCCATTATAAGGGGTAATGAGCTCTACTTTATCGAGCTTACTAGTTTAAATGGCATGTAACCATACGCACCACTTCGAGTCCTCCGACAGTTTGGACAAATATAGATGATACCTCTGCGATCCTATATGAGCCACTATGGATATGACTTTGGGCCAGAAATACTACAAGTAGGTACCATACTGCGAAGATGGGAAAGAATAGTGACTATTAATGTTCAAGAGCATCGACCCTTCTGCACACCTGAGTATTATGATGGGCTCACAACCTCCTCAGCAACAACTATGAGATCACTCCAGAAATGAGGCAACAGATTGTGCCCAACATTGGAGACCAGCATTGATTTTTATTATTTTTTTTAGATTTTTCATTTCCCAATGTTATCCCTAGCCCTTTAGTTTATTTCTAGTTTTGCTTTAGTCTGATGTAATAAATTGAAACTATTCAGTATATGAATATCATTTTTTATTTCTCTGACTCTAAACTCCAATTGGAAAATAAGGCTTGACTTAATCATTGTGCATCACTTATATGTCGTCTTAGGCCTACCTCTGGCTGAACGAGTTCCTTTGCATCTAGGACGCTTATTTCAAACAATGTGTTATTATTATTCTTACTTGCTCTAATCTCCTAACACCATTTTTTGTTGATTCCATTGTTTTTCCCTTCCTAAGGTTGATCTGTCCTTCATTCTGGCACATACACGATCAAAAGGGACCCCCCCTTCTCCTCCTCTTCAAAGAACAGATTATAGAGACAAGGGTAAAATGGTTGACAATAACAACATCAACGAAAAGGTAGAAAATTCTGAGGGAGGGCAATTTTCAGATGACCTTGTCCTTAGACTTGAGTGCAAGATTTCTGAGTTGGAAGAAGAAGTAGCACAGATACGTGATTTGGCCAAGTTGTCTATTTCTCTCGAAACCCACTTTGGTGAAAATCCTCCTCACTTTAGCCAAACAACCTTACCAAACAATCCTCCAATCAATATATCCCGACCTGAACCCACTCATCCAAATATATTCCCACCACTTCATGCCCAAAATACCCAAATCCTTTTTTACCACTACCACCAACAAACTAAGCCAACCATTCCAAAACCAATTCCAAATGCAAACCCTTCATATACTCCTAGAAATAACAACCTCAATCCTATATATGTGGAAACCGCTCCCGTGACCCATAACTACTATAAATCAGAGTCTTCCCAAAAGGATATTCTGATAAAAACCCTGACTGAGAGATCAAATAACTTGGCCAACAGGGTGCAACATATGGAAGAAAGCAAGAGGTTGGGAGGACTGAGGTATGAGGATTTGTGTATGCACCCAGACGTAGAACTGCTTGAAGGATACAAGCTTCCAAAGTTTGAAATGTTCAATGGCATTGGATATCCCAAACCCCACCTGCAAATGTACTGTGACAAGCTCGTAGGGGTGGGGAGAGATGAGAAGATACTCATGAAGTTGTTTATAAGGAGTCTCACTGGGGAGGCTCTATCATGGTATGTTGAACAAGACCCTCGAAAATGGGTTGAGTGGATGGACATGGCAACAGACTTCATGAACAGGTTTGGATTTAGTGTAGAAAATGCACATGACTGGTTCTATATCCAAAACCCAAGGAAAAAGCCCAGTGAATCTTTCAAGGATTACGCCACAAGATGGAGGTCTGAGGTGGCTAGAGCCAGACCTCCCATGGAAGAATCTCAGATGAAAGACTACTTCATTCGTGCTCAAGAGCCACAATATTATGACAGGATGATGTTGTAACTGAGAAGAGTTTCGCTGAAATTATCAAATTAGGCGAAAGAATTGAAGAATGTATAAAAAATGGGACTATCATCAACCTAGAGGCCCTACAAGCCACTAACAAAGCTCTGCAATCCGGTGGAATGGCAGAAAATCGAAAGAAAACAGGTTCGGTTATGATGGCTCAAGGAACCAGAACCCCTTATAAGTACCATGCAACAACCCCACCTCTATCTCCATATCCTCAAACTCCATATCCTTCAGCTCCACCACCTATATCTCCCCATCCCATGCCAGTATATTACCAAAATGCTCCTCCTTAATATCAACAAGTTTCATAACTCGTCTATAATGCCCAGTCAACATACTTCCAAACTCCACCACCCACTCAAACACCGAATTACCGAAACAGACCTCCATATGAAAGAAAATCTGCAAAAAGCTATACCCCTTTGGCTGAGACTATAGTGTAGCTTTATGTGAGACTGAAATAGGCTGGCTATGTAACCCCAGTTCCTGCATTGCCTGTGGATGTCCGCGCAAAATGGTATGACCCTAACAAAGTTTGTGCCTATCATTCTGGGATGAAGGGTCACACTATCGAAGTTTGCAGAGCCCTGAAAGATAAGTTTCAAATGCTGATTGACACAAAGGCCATCTAGCTCAAGGATCCAACACCAAATGTTGCAAACAACCCTCTGCCTAACCATCAGGTCAACATGGTAGAAGTTGATGATACTTTGGATTGGGAGCAATCCATTTGGGCCCTTAAGCCCGAAGAAGCAATAGTTGTTACCACCCAAATGCCAATTGTAGTGCAAAGGCATATCCCTTTCGAGGTTGAGGTTGCCATGCCCAAGCCCCCATTCACCGTTTGTAGGGCACCTCCCCCTGCCCAATATGATACCTACGCTGTTCCATAGGACTACAAAAAGGGAAAAGCAAAAGTGGAAGAAGCAGACACTGCAGCAGGAGTAATTAGATTCAGAAGAATTTACACTTTCGAAAATTGGGTTCAGGGTAGTTCCAGCAAATCCAAGGCACCAATTGTAGAACTTGAAGATCAAGGTATCTCGAAGAAGGTGCAAGCTAAAGGGTACTCTATTATTGAGCAATTGAGTAAAACTCCATCCCAAATATCAATCTTGTCATTGTTGCAATCTTCCGAGACTCATCAGAACGCTCTTTTGAAGGTCCTAGGTGAAGCCTATGTCCCATCTAGCATCACTCATGGAGAAGTAGCCCAAATGGTCAGGCAGGTTTTTAAGGCATACAAAATATCTTTTCACGAAGATAAGTTGTCACTTGAAGGAACAGCCCACAACATGGTTCTGTACATTTCAGTTCAATATCAGGACAAGATTATCACCAAAGCGTTGGTTGATTCAGGTTCTGGTTTGAATATTTGCCCTCTGAGCACGTTGACAAGGTTGGGCGTGGATAGTGCAAAGATCCAGACCTGGAAGATGAATGTGCGAGCATTTGATGGCTCTCAAAGGGGTACCATTGGAGAAATAACCTTGGACGTGCTCATTGGTCCTGCGACTTTCCCAATAACCTTTCAAGTCTTAGACATTCCATCATCATATAACCTATTGCTGGGTCGTCCTTGGATTCATATGGCTGGAGTGGTTCCCTCTACTCTTCATCAATGTTTGAAGTTTGAATGGGATCATGAAGAGGTTGTAGTCCATGGGGATAGAGGACATATTGTATATACGATAAAAGGAAGGGGTCATCTAGACGGTGAGATGTATCATACAGTTGAGCTTGTCGGCAACATTGTAGTGCAACATTGGTTTTGGCTAGAAGATCATAGATATGATGGCCTGGTTTGGTTTCGAGCTCGGGAAAGGTTTGGGAGCTAATCTACAAGGAATAGTTGAACCTATACAACCCGTTCGTCATTCAACCACTTTCGTCTTAGGATACAAATATACTACTGAGGAGTGGCTTGATTGGCAACCACCCAGAGATAGGTACTACTATCCATTGAAGAAATCGATACCACCGTTGCACCAATTATTCCGATCAGCAGGTTTCATAGGTGGTATCATTGATGAGCTTCTGGAAGACATGAAGGGTTTGTATCTGACCAAAGAGGAAGGAAAGGGCTGTAATGTCGTGATCAACGAGGAGGAGAAAGGGGACCCTAGAGGAAGCAATGAAGCGAAGATCAGCATCAACATTTGGACCTCAACTCCGTCCAGACATCGTCGGGCATCTGGGTAGCTTTGGAAGAATTTTTCTATGAAATTTTAAAAGTTTTCAATAAACAGTTTTAAATTCCAATTCTTTGTTATTGTTTTCAAATGCTAGTTTTACGAAACTCTTGAGTTTTAATCAATAAAGTGCTTTTCCCATCCATTTAATATCTTATATTTATTTGTGCTTTATTCTTTCTTCCAGCAAAATCTATTATAAAAATGTTGAATATGAGATTATGGAATATAATGAGACTGCACAACTTTACATTAATGATTTAGAAGAGGTCGAAGAAAATGAGGTCCCTGAAGAGTTAATCAGAAAGGTTGAGGAATTCGAGGAGAAATCCAATCCATATTTAATGGAAACAGAGATGGTAAATCTGGGAAATTCGAAGGTAACACAAGAGACCCGAGTAAGCATCCATATGACGGAAGATGACAAGAAAGAATACATCGAGTGCCTCATGGAGAATAGTGATATTTTTGCTTGGTCCTGTGCAGACATGACAAGGCTAAGCACCTCAATAGTAGCTCACCGGTTACCTACTGATCTGGCCTGCCCTCCAGTGAAGCAGAAGCTCCGAAAATACAAGCCTAAGTTGAGTTTGAAAATCAAAGAAGAAATATCAAAGCAATTAGATGCTGGAATCCTTTAAGTGACGGAGTACCCAACCTGGCTTGCAAATGTCGTTCCAGTGCCCAAGAAAGACGGAAAGGTTAGAGTTTGTGTAGACTATTGAGATCTCAACAAAGCTAGTCCCAAGGATAATTTTCCATTGCCCAACATACACATCCTAATTGACAACTATGCTAAGCATGAAATGCAATCATTTGTGGATTGCTTCGCCGGTTATCATCAAATTGAGATGCACAAGGACGATGTTGAGAAGACTGCTTTAATCACACCATGGGGTGTCTACCACTACAAGGTAATGCCTTTCGGGTTAAAAAATGTTGGGGCTACATACATGACGGTAATGACCACCCTGTTATTTGCGAGCCTATTTTCAAGCTGTTGAAGAAAGATGTTGCGGTAAAATGGACAAACGAATGTCAACAAGCATTTGATAAGATCAAAGATTATTTATCCAATCCTCCTGTGTTGGTTCCACCAGAATCTGGTAGACCACTGTTGTTATACATATTAGTGTTGGATAATGCTTTCAACTGCATTTTGGGGTAATATGATGAAACAGGAAAGAAGGAGCAGGTGATATATTACATGAGCAAGAAGTTTACATCATATGAAGCTCGATACTCTCTATTACAGCGTACCTGTTGTGCTTTAACTTGGGTCGCCCAGAAGCTGCGGCACTACCTCTCCTCGCACACTACTTATTTTATTTCAATGATGGATCCCCTGAAGTATATCTTTCAAAAACCTATGCCTACAGGTAAACTGGCCAAATGGAAGATACTCTTGAGTGAGTTTGACATAGTATACGTTACACAAAAAGCAGTGAAGGTCCAGGCATTAGTAGATCATATGGCAGAAAACCCCATAGATGATGATTATAGACCACTGAAGACTTACTTCCCAGATGAAGAAATAGCTTTCGTGGGGAAGATATTTCTGAAGAATATGATGGTTGGAGGATGTTCTTTGATGGAGCTAAGAATTTGAGCGGATCTGGCATCGGAGCTGTTCTGATTTCACCAACTGGGCAACACTATTCGGTATCAGCTAAACTCAGGTTCCTTTGTTCAAATAATATGGCTGAATACGAAGCTTGCATATTAGGGCTCTGTTGTGCTATCGATTTGGATGTCTAGGAAATACTGATAATAGGAAATTCAGACCTATTGATTCATTAGGTTCGAGATGAGTGGGCTACCAAGAATCAAAAGTTGTTACCATACTTGGAGTGCGTGCATAGGTTGTGCAAAAAGTTCATCAAGACGAAATTCAAACATGTACCAAGGATCCAGAATGAATTCGCAGATGCCTTAGCCACTTTGTCTTCAATGATTCAACATCCTGATCATAATTACATTGATCCTATCTATATCCACATATATGAGCAACCAACATACTGTTTTCATGTTGAGGAAGAGCCTGATGGAAAGCCTTGGTACAATGACATACAGGAATATTTGAAGAGCGGTGAGTATACAGAAGATGCAACAAGTGTACAAAAGCGTACAATTCGGAGGTTAGCGAATCAATTCTTTCTAAGTGGAGAAATCATTTATAGGAGGACTCCCGACTTGGGGTTGCTAAGGTACGTCGAAGCTAGAGAAGCTAGCAGATTGATTGAAGAGACACAGGCGGGAACATCTGGTCCTCACATGAACGGTTTTACTTTGGCAAAAACGATTTTAAGGTCAGGGTATTTTTGGTTAACTATGGAGACAGATTGTATTCGCTATGTTCAGAAATGTCACCAATGTCAGACTCATGCAGATATGATTCGAGTTCTTCCCAACGAACTCCATGTTACTAGTTCACCTTGGCCCTTTGCAGCTTGGGGAATGGACGTCATTGGTCCAATCGAGCCAGCACCATCCAATGGACATAGATTCATTCTGGTTGCAATCGACTACTTCACCAAATAGGTCGAAGCCACCTCTCATAAATCAGTGAGAAAGAAGGTTGTGGATGACTTTGTCAAAAATAATATCATCTGTACATTCGGGATTCCTGAGTCAATCATCACTGATAACGGAACCAACTTAAATAGTGATTTGATGAGGTCATTGTGTGAGAAGTTCAAGATCAACCATCGAAATTCTACGGCATACAGACCACAAATGAATGGAGCGGTCGAGGCTGCAAATAAGAACATCAAGAGGATATTGCGCAAGATGATCGATAATCACAAACATTGGCATGAGAAGCTACCTTTTGAATTGTTGGGATATCGTACCACCATTAGAACTTCTACTGGGGCCATGCCTTATTTTCTAGTGTATGGTAATGAAGCTGTGATACTTGCCAAAGTAAAGATACCCTCTCTAAGGATTATTCAGGAAGCAGAGTTGAGTGATGCTAAATGGATACAGGTTCGGTCGGAGAATCTAGCATTAATAGATGGAAGAAGGATTAACGCCATTTTTCATGGTCAACTTTATCAAAATAGAATGGCCAGAGCTTTCAACAAGAAGGTTAGACACAGACATTTTTCACCTGGGAAACTGGTTCTGAAGCGGATTTTTCCAAATCAAGATGAAGCAAAGGGTAAATTCTCACCAAACTGGCAGGGTCCATACATAGTCTCTCGGGTATTGACAGGCGGAGCCCTCATACTTGCAGAAATGGATGGAGAAGTTTGGCCCAAACCTATCAACTCAGATACTGTGAAGAGATATTACCTCTAAGTTTATTTCATGCTCTTTTACTCTGAATTTGGAACTACGTCAGACCTGATTCCCGTTTAAGAGGGGATACGTAGGCGCTCCTATGGAGTTCGGTCTTATCATAATAAAAATTTTATTTTCCCCTTTGACTGCGTAACTGGGGCAGAATTTTTGAGGGGGTCTCAAAAATTCCTTCAACAAGCATTTTCTACACAAATCAAGACTGGGGCAGAATTTTTGAGAGGGTCTAAAAAATTCACAGCAAGCAAGCTACAATCTTCAACAAAGATCAGAATAACAGATTTGCTATTGAGTCAGATGTTGTAAAGTCTCAAACTGTGCCATTGTCAAAGATTCGACATTACTTTTACAAATTAATATTTCAAAAGCTTTTTCAAAAACTCTCCCTCTTTCTCTTTAAAAAGCAAATGCCCGGAAAGGTCTGGATGGCAAGCCAAAGGGAGCACCGGTCGGAACAGATCAACCGCCCAATTTTTAAACTCACTATTTTTCTTTGAATTCAGAAAAGATAGGTACATATACAAAACGCAGCTTCAACATCACTTGAAGGATCAGCGTACCACTATATTGAGCCTGACAAATCGCTAATCAATGGCACCTCATCATTTCAATCAGACGAAAGGATCAAGCTACTTCATATCAATCCTGAACAATCACCACTCAATGACAATCTCTCCCTACTATAGGACGAAGGGTGAAGCTACAATACTCCGAGATCAAAAGTCGCCAACAAATGGCACTCGACCCTTCTAACAAGGCAAAGGTCCAAGACACTTTATGCCCTCAATCAACTACTACTTAGTGCCCGAGAATTGCATTGTGCCCGATACTACATGAGCCCGAAGATTGCATTGAGCCCGAGAATTGCATTATTTCATGTGCCTGAGATTGCATTTGTGCCCGAGAATTGCATTGTGCTCGATATTACCTAAGCCTGAGGATTGCATTGTGCCCAAGAATTACATTATTGCATGTGCCCGAGATTGCATTTGCGCTCGAAGATTGCATTGTGCCAGAGAATTGCATTATTGCATGTGCCCTAGATTGCATTTGTGCTCGAAAATCACATTGTGCCCGAAGATTGCATTGTGCCTGATATTGCATGTGCCCTAAGATTGCATTATGCCTGGACTGCATTTATGCCTGAAGATTGCATTGTGCCTGAATTGCATGTGCCCGAGAATCGCATTGTGCCCGATATTACATGAGCCCGAAGATTGCATTCTGCCTGATATTGCATGTGCTCGAAGATTGCATTGTGCCCGATTTTGCATGTGCCCGATATTGCATTGTCCCCGATATTGCATGAGCCCGAGGATTGCTTGTGCCCGAATAGATTCAAATCAAGTCGCAAGTATCAACAGATTCCCGAATTATAGATACACTTTCTTTACTCATTACTTATGTTCCTAAGGCGTCATGGTCTAAAGGCATCATTTTCATGGCCTACAGATATCATATCATGGCCTAAGGATTTACTTTCTGCTTATCATGATCCAAAGGTGTCATAGTCTAAATGCATCATTTTCATGGCCCTCAGACAACATTTTCATGACCTGAGGATATAATTTTTGCGTATCATGGCCCTAGACATCATAGCCTAAGACATCATTTTCATAGTCTTAAGGCAAATTCATGGTCGATATGGGAAATTGCATCATGTTTACATTTATCGCTTATTTGTTGTCTCTGCTCTAATCTTTCTATTTAGTCATATTACAAGCTACAAATTTGCAAAGACTGACATTTTGCAGGAGAAATCAATCTCTCTCTCGGCTATGGTTATCGTGCTTACATCTGTTGCAATGAAGGCCCTATCAATTCTTTGCTACTTCTAATATTCCTCTTCATCGGATCCTTCACTCTTAAATCGAAAATATCTTTGTCACGCCTTTCTCGCTACTCTAATCCTATCCATTGAAGCCAATATCGTTCCCATTCGAATATTGTACCGCTCTTTCAATATTTAGGAGTTTCGTTTGCTCCTGAATCTAGAACTACACATGACCTGATTCTCGAATAACCAGAGGTATGTAGGCGGCTTAACACCAAAGTCTTGGTCATACCCCTTTCCAACTCTACATCATTTCAATTGATCCCACTGACATCTCTCGTCGATCGGACAAAATCGGCTACTAAGTCAACGTTGGTTGCCCGACAATTCATACTACATCCTCGAGCAACCAAGGGGCAGCTCTTGACACCCAATTTTGACCGACCTTTAACCCTTTTTGGGAATGTTATTCGATTAAATATGTATTTTTAAAATATATTTTGAGTTTAAAATTTTAATCGATTTTGTCTAAAATTATATATTTTATTATGCATGATTTTAAAATATTTTGTAATCAAATTATTTATCGATAGAACTCAGAATATTTATCTTACTCAAATGTTTTAAAATTTAAATATGTTTTAACTTGTATGAAATTTATGTAATATTATGTAGTATTTTATTAATCGGATAAATTTTAGCCTAACCTATTCAAATTCCTTTCAATTCTAGCCTATTCAATTCCAATTATATTTGAATAGTAACCATCTTTTCATTTCAATTCTAAAGAATTTTTATTTAAATTTTGGCCATTCCAATTCAACTCTCAAGACCCATTCATTTTAATCTCATCCGTCTATCCTTAAATTAAATCCTAGATCAAATCCTAGCCGCTCATCTAATTCTAATCCAACCGTTAAGATCAACTTCCCTTATCTTCCTATTTTTACACCTAAAAGACCAAAACCCTATTCACTCTTCTTATTTTTTTCTCTTTGGAGCACCGCCCACTCTCTTCTCCTCTCTTCTATC
Source organism: Solanum pinnatisectum (assembly GCA_035578085.1). NCBI lineage: Eukaryota > Viridiplantae > Streptophyta > Magnoliopsida > Solanales > Solanaceae > Solanum > Solanum pinnatisectum. The sequence continues at coordinate 37,006,377 of CM069087.1, forward strand.
TCGCTGACGAAGACGAGCCTATCCACATCAGTATCTCCGGCGAGGTGCGCCAGGCGGCGCCGCCCTCTTCCTCCTCTTTCTCTCCCCTTCTTTTTTTCCTCTCCAGGCGAGGCAAAAACAAAGAATAAAGAAGCAACAAATTTCAGCGAGGACCACCATCAGCGACCACGACTGCGATGGTCACGATTCCCGGCAAAGAATAAAGAATAAAGAACCATCGGACAGCAAAGGCGAGAAGCACAGCTGCAACCGGCGACAACCCACGATAGCAACGTCAACGACTCCGGCGAAACCAGCAGCTCAGTGAAGCCACCACGAAACAACAACGTCAGCTCCAGACCAGCGAGGCAAGAAGATCCGGTGAGGCTCGAAGTTATGGAATTGTGCACTAAGACGGATCTAGATAGATCCGTCCAGGTTTGTCTTTGTTTAATTATTATCCGTCTTCTTACAATTAGCATAAATTCAAGTATGATTTTCCGCTATATGTTATGAATATATACTCAAAATTGATAATAGTTGTCAATCATGTTTTAAGCATGATGTTTGAATTTCTTTATTTTTTGAGTTGATTCAAATACTTTCCAAAGCTGTCATGTTGTGCCATATGCTTGATTTTATTTGATGTTAATGGTCGATTATGACTAAAATTCATAGCTTTCGAACCTGCACCTGTTTCAATTTGAATTCGTTTAGAGATCATTTGGAGGTTCGCTAATTTATTTCAAAAGTCTGTCTCCAAAATCTAGCCATTAATACCTAAGTCTGATCTTTGCATGTTTTCCTTCCCTTAATTGTTGAATTAAATCTAGCTTGCGTAATTATAGTGTAGACTATTTGATAATGGATCAATTGGATTATAAAAAAATATTTTGGGTAATTCAATATATTTGATTCTGTGAATTTTTTTTTATAATTGTCAGTATATTATTACTTATGGTTATCCTTGATGTTTGTATGGTTGAGTATGCTTAATTTGATATGATAAATTATATATGGTAAGGTATTGCTCATTTGGTGAGATTTGACAGATTTCTTATTTGTTTATATTTGGTAAACGATAAATAAAGACTGATTTTGTTTCCATTATTATTAAGGAAAACAATAGTAATTGATCCCCAAATTATTCCCCAAAATTATTCCCTTCTTTAGATTTTTAGCTGTCAATCTGTATATATTAATGGTATGATGACTATCCTTAATGGATTTCCTTGTCTTAGTTAGATTTTAAAATAATTTTACTTGATTATATTTGGTAATGTTTGATTTGATTGGACTCTCTTAGTAAGGAAACAATTTCCCCATAATTGTTGTTAATTGATTCTTATCCTTAGAAATCATGTCCTCTCCTCTACTATAAAAGAAGATCTTTGTTTCATTCCTTACTCATGTTTTATGCTTGAACACTCCAACACTTTTACTCATGCTTATACACTTTAGCAATAAGAAGAACACTTCATACCTCTAACAATCACTTACTTCTCACAAACTTACATTGGCTCACTCTTGAATAACATTACTCTCTAATTAAAAGAAAGAGTCTGGTAAACTTTAAGGTTCCTCTATACTTGGTTTTTGCTGTGTTCGGGTTGCATAGTGGATCAAGCTTGTCTTCATTGCTGTTAAAAATATATTATTCTTAACCGGTTAGTTGTTTCTCTATTAGTTTAATTTCTGTTTTGCATTGCTTCTATTGTTGTTGTATGTTTGAATGAGTAATGGGAAGCGTCTGGGTCAGTCTTCTTACCCTTTCTTGCTTTGTGTGATTATATATTCTCCACAACTTGTTTAATTCTTACATGAATGTATGCTACTTGTGTACATGAAATACTTAAATGTGCATACCATTAATTAGTATTATCATCTTGCTATCGTCTTTTATGTGTTATTACTTGCCCGTATTTTTCATTATACTTTAACAGGGTTTTGAACTTAGGTTCAAGAGTCGCCTCAAAGAGATTTCCGGACGAGATTCTTATGTTCAAGTTTATCTTAATGTTGTGTATATTATTTATTTATCCTTTGAACTTGTAATATTACTCTAAACTCTAAACTCTCATATATATATGATATAACTTGGGGATCGTCTAAGGGGAAGGAGGTATATGTGCTAACTGTTTTCTTACTTTATTTACGTACTTACGTGTGAATGTGCTTTGATTAGCTAATTATTTGAACATGGCTACTTAAAATAATCAGCATGCTTCTAAATCTAACTAAAAAAAAAAAAGAAAGGTTTTGTCGATATTATTATGTTATCTAAATTAAGAGCATTTGCTATGTTGGCCGCTTGTTTTAATGATTAATACTAAAATAAATCAATAAGTCTTTGTAGCATTGCTTTAGATCTAACTAAATAAATCAATTTTTAACATGTCTCCCTGCTTTGCTTGGTTTGATCACCCATTTTTTTTATGTATGAAAAAAAAATTAATAAAACAAAGCTTTGTGTAAGTCATTTGTTTGTGTTGAGTGAAATAAAGGTAGAAAGCATGTCTATAGGACTCAAACTAATAAACTTGGTGTTAAGTAATCAATGAATAATATCTGCATGTCAAATAAAATGCTCGTAAATATTTGTAAAATTAGAAATCATGCTCATAAGACTTAATTAAGAAAATTGATGCTTATTAATCAGTTTAATTAATTTCAGCATGTTCTAATAATTCAACCCAGTTAATTAATCAAGTTTTGACTAATTGTAAGTTGCTAATAAGTTTGCAACATGTAAACTCACTTAGAAACCATGCCTATAGGACTAAATAAAGTAAAAAGAAAAATAAAATAATTTTCTGCATATCAATAACTGAAATAAAATTTCTTATACATATTTTTCTGCCACTTTAAATAAATAGATCAGCTAATATTTCTGCATCTAATAACCGGCTTGCCACTTAAGCTAATTTCTGCATTAGTAAACTAATCTTCTACTGCTCTTCAAAAATATTTCTGCATGTTGTACTATTTTCTGCCACCCTTTAATAATTAATTAATATAAACTTTTTGAATGCTTTAATATTTTCAGCCACCTTCTAGAATTAGCTAATAAAATAGTTTTCTGCATTAATAATAAAATCTGCTACTGTCCTAAGATATTTCTAAATTTGTGATCACTGTTCTGTCATAATTTCCGCCCTTTTAAAGTCTGTTGAACTCTAAAATCTACTTCTTGTTATAATGTTTTGGCACTTCTAAAAACAGTTGATTAACTAATTGCATGCTTTTATAATTTTAAAACTCTCTGGTACTAATTTTGTTGTTCAACCCACTACGGTTATCTTAATGTTGTCTGTTTGCACATATACTTAGCATGAGACCTTTTCACAATTATTTGTGTTTGCCAGCATGTTTAATAAAATTTAGAGGCCAATTTGAGACTTTGCGTGCTAAATGACTGTTCTATTTGTTTGACTTTGAGTCTAGGGGGCCTATATAGGAACCTATATTTTATTTTAGTCTAAAACTTTCCTACTAGTAGTCCAATGCCTCTTGGACGTTAAGCGGGGGCGCTAGACACCTTTTAGAGACGAAAGCATGCGGTGGTGGGGTAGGAGTAGTTAGGCCCTACGGATAGGATAACATCGACTCAGGCTTAAAACAACAAACCTTGGTTTTTTCTGTCCCTACACGAAAGCCTATCGAAAAAATAAAGAAAAGTCGAGTGCTGATCCGTAAAGTCCTCCAGAGTCTCCCTTTCCTTTTGTCCCTTTATTTATTTTTAATTACAATTATTTGGGGTAGCTTAAATAAAATATAAAAATTGTCTGTTTATCTACTTGTGCAATTTCTGTCTCCTCGCTTATCTCTTTCTTAATTGTATAGTATTTATTTGTTATTATGCTATCACCTTGTTTCGCATGTTTAACTAATTAATTAAAATAAATAAAGTGCCCTTAATTGTTTAATATTAGTTATCACCTAGCAAGTATGTTTAAATTAAATAATCAATAAATGAAGTGACCTTATTTGCTATTTGTAACCCCCACATAAATTGCATGAGATACGGTCGAGACTCACATTGGTGGACCTCGAGGGATGCCTAACACCTTCCCCTCGAGGTAACTTGAACCTTACCCAATCTCTGGTTCGTTGACCTTTAATTAGACTTAGTTAGGTTAGATAGGTGCCCTAATGCGCCTTAACTCGTTAGGTGGCGACTCTTCAATTCAAAGCCCAAAAGAGTTGTTAGGTCATGCACGAAAACTCATTTTTGAGAAAAAAAGGGGTGCGACATTCAGTTTACACAATTGAAAATTCACTCTAGGGTTTTAGAGAGAAGAACTCAAGAAGAGAAGAGAAGAGAAGAGGAAGTGAAGATTCATCGTTTTCGTGAGGAATTGATTGTGGATTTCGCCAAGGATTTGATTCTACAAGGTATGTGAGTTCACATAGCGTTGGATTCATTCACCCACGCGCCAAACATGTTTAATTCAGTGTATTTTCTTCCTAAAAAGATTGAGAATTTGATGTTCTTGAGTTGTGTTCTTGAATTGCTTTCGTTTCTTGAATTTGGGATGAGATTGAGGAGTTCTTGAGAGTTTAATGTCAATTATTAGAGTTTCTTTGAGTTAAATTCTTGTGTATATGTTTTGGGAACTTGAATATAAAGAGATATTGAAAAAAAGAATCAAAATTAATCAAATTAAGGTCAGAAAATGAGAGAAAAAGTTCGTCAGTTTTACGTGGGGGTGCTGGCGCGACGCGCCCCCGTAGCACCAGGAAGGCTGGGGCATCGCGCTAGCAGTGCGCCAGAAATGGGTTCTAGTACTTTGGGGCTAGCGCGGCAGTCTAGGAATGCACTCGGGTCGTCTGCCCTCACCCGTTTTTCGTCATTTAGCCCATTTGAGTTCTTCTAAAGTGTACTAACACTTCCTATCGATTCTAACTACTCTAAATGACTTCTAAGCATCTATAAATCATCTAAAAACATGAATCCTAACCTTGAATTCATAAATTTAAATTCAAGGAAAGTTAAGAGCCAAGTCTAGAAAGTTCATAGAGTATTTTCAAGAAGTTTTTTGCAAATGTTTTAAACTTGTTTTAAGACTTGAGTTGAGTAAGAGTAACAAATGAAGTTCTTTTCTTCAAAAGAGTATATGGGGACTAAGTATTCCCAAAGAGTAAATGTTTTCACATTTAAACAATAGAGGAAACACATATTTTTAAGAGAGCCTTTAGGCTAGTTTTGAGTAATCATCTCAAACCACAGAAAGAATTTTTTGTTTTAAAACATATGAGCTGAGTATTTTGAGAGTAGTATTGAGCACCGATGTGGGGACTAGTTCATAACAACTCAATGTCTCCATAAACCATGTAGCCAATGTGGGTAGAAAGGGTCATACTTTTTAGATGATTCCTTAATGCTTTTTAGCATAGACTAGTGAATCCACTTAGTTGAGGCGTTCTATATCCCGGCAAGTTATAGGACAGTTCTGGCAGCGTGGGTGAGACGTTGTATCATCACATAGCTCATAGTGACGGTTGTCGGTTAGAGAAACTCCTATAAAGTTTATTACTTTTTTATATATGTAAATTGAGTTGTTTCTTACTATTTTAAATGCTTCATATAAACTGCATCTTTAATGTTGTTTAATTCTGCATTTGAGTTGAGTATCTATGAGTTTGAGTAAAGTTGAGGTAAGTGTTTATTTCAGATTCCAGTTCAAGCTTATGTATTGTTTAGAATTCCCCTCGCATGCTCGTACATTCAATGTAATGACACCATTGGGCCTGCATCATTGTTATCATACAGATACATGTAACCAGAATCAATATCCAGTGCCTCGTTGATCCAGTTGAGCACTCAGAGTCAGTTGGTGAGCCTCATTATTTTTCAGAAGCCCCAGTTTTACTGCTTTATAGTTAGTTCATTGAGATGTCGTGGGTCTTGCCCAATGTCCATCTCAGTTGTTAGAGGCTTCATAGACAGTTAGGTAGTTCATTTGTCATTATCTTGTTATTGGCTTATGTTGAAGTTTTTGTTGCCACCTTGGCTGGATGAATATTCTTTAAGACATTCTAAGTTATTTCATGAGTTATCTTTTGAGATTGTTTCTTGTTATTTAAGTATTCTGCTAAGAGTTAAGCCAGACCAAGGGTTCGCTTGGGGCCATAAATAGTTCTCGAGTGCAGTCCCGCCCAAGATGTAGGCTCGGGGCGTGACAAACTTAGTATCAGAGCACAGAATTCAAGAGTCCTAGGGATTCTATGAAGTCGTGTCTGTAGAGTCCTAGTTATCGCTTTGAAGCGCGCCACATCTATAATTAAGAGGCTGCAACATTTATGAACTATCTAACTTCTTTCATATTCATTTTGTGTGACAGAGTTAATCTCTATAAAGTTTCCTTCTAACTCGTGCTTGCACGTGTCTTTTAGTTGATCATGCCTCCACGAAGAGCTATTAGAAGTCATCCTGCTAGGAGGAATGTCGAGTAACAAGGGGTACCTAAGGCACTTGAAGTGCAACCCCAAGGAGAGGTCACCAATGCTTAGTTTAGGGAAGCGACCAGAATGTTAAGTCAACCGGTTACCAATCAAGCTGGTCAGAGAGAGAACCAATAAGAAGTGAATGATACTTCAAGAATTCGTGAGTTTCTAAGGATGAATCCTCCAAGCTTCACTTGTCCAAGCACTACTGAGGATCCAAAAAATTTTGTTGAGGAACTGCAGAAGGCGTTTGAGGCTATGCACGTTGCCGATGCTGAGCGACTGGAACTAGATGCATATCAACTAAGAGTGTTGCTAGGACTTGGTTTGACCAGTGGAAGAAGAGTAGGGCTGATGATGCATCAGTTTTGAGTTTGGCTATGTTTCTTTCCCCGTGAACTGAGAGAAGCCAAGGTACGGGAATTCCTTACCCCTAAGAAGGAACCTATGAGTGTTCATGAGTACAGTTTGAAGTTCACCCAACTTTCCCAATATGCTCCGGAGATGGTTGCGGTTATGAGGCGCAGGATGAGTCTGTTTGTTGCTGGATTGTCTTCTATGTCTAGTAATGAGGGCAAGGTAGCTATGCTAATAGGGGACATGGACCTAGCGAGACTTATGGTTTATGTGCAGCAAGTTGAAGAAGAGAAACTGAGGGATAGAGAAGAATTCAGAAACAAGAAAGCTAAGATCAGTAATGAGTCCGAGCAGCAAATGAGTAATGTGAACTGTTCTTCCTTTCAACATAAGCAAAAGGGACTTGCACCATCATTTGCTAGTGCACCTGCACCAAGGAATAAAGGTGAGTATAATAGTCAGAATTCGCAGAATTTCAGAGCTAGACCTGCTCAGTCTCAGGGTAGTGTGGCACAAGGAGGTACTTAGGCTCCTACATGTGCTAAGTTTGGTAGGAACCACCTAGGTGCTTGTCGTGATAACTATACTGGTTGTTTCAAGTGTGGTCAAGAGGGTCACTTCATGAAATAATGTCCTAAGAACATGCAAGGTAATGGGAATAGGGGCAATAGAGCCCAATCTTCTTCAGTTGCTCCACCAGACAGGGCTGCACCTAGAGGAGCTACTTCAGGGACTAGCGGAGGAGCAAACCACCTATATGCGATCACTAGTCATCAAGAGCAAGAGAATTCTCCAGATGTTGTCACTGGTATGATCAAAGTCTTTACTTTTGATATTTATGCTTTGCTAGATCCATGAGCGAGTCTATCTTTTGTAACTCCTTATGTTGCGATGAATTTTGATGTTCTTCCTGAGAAACTTTGTGAGCCCTTCAGTGTCTCAACACCTGTTGGTGAGTCCATCCTAGCTAAGAGAGTTTATCGTGATTGTACTATTTCCATCAAACACAAGAGCACCATGGCTGATTTGGTTAAGTTAGACATGGTTGATTTTGATGTTATTTGGGTATGGACCGGCTTCATGCCTGTTATGCGTCCATTGATTGTAGATTTTGAGTCATCAAGTTCCAATTTCCTAATGAGCCAGTCTTTGAGGGGAGGAGTAGTTTAGCAGTGCCTAAGGGTCGTTTCATTTCGTACCTTAAGGCGATAAAGTTAGTTTCCAAGGGTTGTGTCTATCACTTAGTATGAGTTAATGATTCTAGTGTTGAGACACCTCTTATTGAGTCAGTTCCAGTTGTGAGTGAGTTTTCAGAGGTCTTTCCATATGATCTACCCAGAGTCTCTCCTGAGAGAGAAATAGACTTCGGTCTAGATATTCTTCTCGATACTCATCCAATATCTATTCTGCCATATAGGATGGTACCAGCAGAGTTAAAAGAGCTTAAACATAAGTTGAAAGATCTCCTTGAGATGGGTTTTATTCGACCAAGTATCTCACTTGGGGGTGCTCAAGTCTTATTTGTGAGGAAGAAGGATGGTTCCCTTAGAATGTGTATAGATTACCGTTAGTTAAACAAGGTTACTATCAAGAATAAGTATCCTCTTCTAAGAATCGATGATATCTTCGATCAACTTCAGGGTGCCACTTGTTTATCGAAGATAGACCTCAGATCTGGCTACCATCAGTTAAGATTAAGGGAATGTGATATTCCAAAGACAGCTTTCAGGACCCGTTATGATCATTACGAGTTTCTGGTCATTTTGTTTGGTTTGACCAATGCGCCTGCAGCGTTCATGGACCTTATGAATAGAGTATTCAACCCTTATTTAGATATGTTTGTGATCGTGTTCATTGATGACATTCTAATCTATTCGAGGAATGAGGAAGATCATGCTAGCCATCTCAGAATAGTTCTCCAAACTATAAAGGATAGAGAGTTGTATGCCAAGTTCTCTAAGTGTGAGTTATGGATTGAGTCTGTGGCATTCTTAGGCGACATTATTTCTAGTGATGGAATTAGAGTTGACACTCAGAAAATAGAGGCAGTGCAGAATTGGCCTAAACCCACATCTCCAACTGATATTAGGAGTTTCTTGGGGTTGGATGGATATTATAGAAGGTTCGTATCTTATCTATTTTATCCCATTTGACCAAGTTGACTCAGAAAATAGTGAAGTTTCAATGGACTGAAGCTTATGAGAAAAGCTTTCAGAAATTGAAAACTAGGTTGACTACTGCCCCAATATTGAACTTAACAGAAGGTACGCAAGACTTTGTTGCATATTGTGATGCGTCTAGAGTTGGTTTGGGTTGTGTGTCAATGCAGAATGGTAAAGTTATAGATTATGCCTCCAGACAGCTAAAAGTTCACGAGAGGAATTACGCAACCCATGATCTAGAGTTGGATTCCGTAGTATTTGCTTTGAAAATATGGCGTCATTATCTTTATGGTGTTCATGTGGATGTGTTCACCGATCACAAGTGTCTTCAATATGTGGTTAGTCAGAAAAAACTGAATCTCAGACAGAAGAGGTGGTTAGAGTTACTCAAGGATTATTACATGAGTATTCTTTATCACCCAAGTAAGGCTAACGTTGTTGCTGATGCATTGAGCATGTTGTCTATGGTAGTACCGGCCATCTTGAGGAAGAAAAGAGAGAGTTAGCGAAAGATGTGCACATACTTGGACGATTAGGAGCTCGACTAATGGATTTCACAGAAGAAGGAGTAGTGGTGATAAATGGGGCTAAATCATCATTAGTATCTGAAGTTAAAAGAGAAACAAGACCATGAACCTAATTTACTTGAATTGAAGGCAAATGTTCATAAGCAAAAGTAATGGCTTTTGAATAAGGGGGAGATGACATATTGAGGTACCAAGGTAGGTTGTGTGTACCGAGGGTTGATGAACTCTAAGAGAGGATCATGGAGGAAGCTCATAGCTCCAAATATTCCATTCATTCGGGTTCCAAAAAGATGTATCGTGACTTGAGAGAAGTATATTGATGGAATAGTATGAAGAAAGGTATTGCTGAGTTCATTGTGAAATGCCCAAATTGTCAACAAGTTAAAGTAGAGAATCAAAGACCCAGTGATATGGCTCAGAATATATAACTTCCGGAATAGAAGTGGGACATAATCAATATGGATTTCATCAGAGGTTTGCCACGGTCTCGTAGGTAACATGATTCTATTTGGGTGATTGTGTATCGAATGACCAAATCAACCCACTTTTTGCCAGTAAGGACTACCATTCAACAAAGGATTATGCCAAGTTATACATTCAAGAGAGGTTGAAAACAACGCAGAGTCGTCAGAAATCCTACACTGATGTTAGGAGAAAAGAGTTAGAGTTTGAAGTAGATAATTGGGTATACTTGAAAGTTTCACCCATAAAGGGTGTTACGAGATTTGGTAAGAAGGGGAAGCTCAGCCCCCGATATATTAGCCCTTACAGAATATCCAAGAGGATTGGTAATGTAGCTTATGAGTTGGAACTACCGCAAGAGTTAGCAGCGGTTCATCCGATATTTCATATTTCCATATTGAAGAAGTGCATGGGAGATCCTTCACTTATCATACCTACTGAAGATATTGGTATCAAGGATAGCTTATCTTATGAGGAGATTCTTGTTTAGATTCTAGATCGCCAAGTTCGCAAGTTGAGAACAAAAGAGGTAGAATTAGTCAAAGCTCTATGGAGAAATAAGTTTGTTGAGAAAGCTACTTGGTAAGCTAAGGAGGATTTGAAGAAGAGATACTCACATCTCTTCAAATATGGAGAAGTTCCAAATTAAGATACTAATCCTTTTCTTGGCATTTATTTTAAGTTGGCATGTTGTAATTACATTTTTGCTTGTTGGGTGTTTAAGCTAGATGTTAGATATTACACCCTTAGTCTACTTAGAGTGATCTTATTCAAGGACGAATGTTCACATGGGGGAGATATTGTAACATCTCGCTAAGTGAAAGACCTGGAATTAGAAAGAGTCATTTTTGGAAAGAAAGAAAAATCTGGAAATTTGTTAAGTTATGTTAAGTTTGAGTTTTGGGTCAACTTCAAACGACCATAGCTCCTATATCAAGATTATTTAGGTGTTCTACAAGATACCGTAGGAAATATCTTTGGATTATCTTTCCAACGCCGCCAATTTTGCTCAATTTTGAGTTCGTATGAGGGAGATATGCCCATTGGAAGTCGGGCTGCCTAGATAAGGAAAGTCAGAACCGGATTTTTAAGGGGTGTTTTGGTCTTTTCCATACCAAATTGATTTAATTCATTTTTAGTGAATTAATTGGGGTCTAAACTGAATTGGTTCAGTTTACACAATTGAAAATTCACGCTAGGGTTTGATGTTTGCATAATCAATGACACAACTTCCAATGCAAGCGTCTACGATCGTGCAATAGTATAATAACCCAACCAAGGGTTGGGGTCGAGTCCAAAGGGAGTGGTTTTGAGAATTAATAGAAAAATAAAATTAAGTTCTAACTAGTCGTAGCTAAAGATATTAACGACTAAAAACATTTTAAATTAAAAAGGGGGAACACAAAAGTGTTAAATATCGATTTGGGGGTTTTGTCATAAATATAGCAAAAACAGTAAAATTAACAAGAATTCTATAAATGAGAGGGGATTCTTAGGGTGTGATCGCAATATATCTCGATTTAAATCGTTGGGTACATGCTTTCGACAGGAAATTTGCAAGATAATAGTGACTAGGCTAAGCTTTAGATGGAAATAAGTTCCCTCTCGGGCAACTTACCCCGTTTCAAATAGGTTCCTCTCGGACACCCATTTTCTGCATGAAGGCCAGCCTACGCTTTACCCCACTCACTCTCTCGAGCTGAGTGTTAGGATATGGGACTAGGACTCACCCTCTCAGGCTGAACCTCATGTCGACCCACTCCTTAGGCCATCAGTCTAGCAGTCTTAGTTTCACGACCTCTCTCTCGAGCAAGCCGAAAACACATGGGTGGTTTTGTATTTGCAACTACAAACACATTAAATTAAACCATAACCACTAGGTGAAATCACCATTAAAATACATCTAACCTATCAGCAAGCAAAACCCAACAATAATCTCAACACATATTTGCTAAATCACACCCCAAGAATGAGGATTTTTAGCCACACATCATGAGATAGAAATTTATACCTAAATGAGCTTGCATTCAAATGGGTATGAATATTTAAGTCTTGTTACAGGCCAAGAATGAAGAATCCAAGAGACCCAAGTCCAAATCCTTGGAGATGAAACCCTGTTCTTCTTCAAGTTTTCAAAACCCTCTCCAAACTCAGAGAAAAAATAAAAGTACTAAAAATTATATTAATAATCTGATATTGTGTAATGATATATTCTCTATAACTCTTAACGAGTATTTATAGTTTTCAAAAATCTGTGTTGCGACGGATCATTCGGCGACATTAGTCGGAATCGCCGATCAACTCGGCGATTCGCCCTTTAGTGTAGTTCATCGCCTTCTTGCACCATCCTTTGGCATAATTGTTCTCTGGGTCATTGGGCAATATAGTACTGCTTTGCGGAACTTTTCGGCGATGCGCCGACTGCTCCCTTGTTTTGCCGACTTGATCCTTTCCTTCAGGCTAAGCACACTGGAACAAAAGGCGAAGTAAGACTCTTCGGCGATTCGCCAAGTGGACTCGGCGATTCTCAGGCCTTCATTTCTTGTTCTTTTCAGCCTCTTAAGGATTTTTATCAGATATTGAGATAAAATAAGCATTTGAGGACACAATTTCTATTAAAATATAGCCCCAAATGAGTTCAATTAGTGGACTCATCAAAGTTTTAGATAGAAGAACTCAAGAGGAGAAAAGAAGAGAAAAGTCAAGATTCGTCGTTTTCGTGAAGAATTGATTGTGGATTTCGCCAAGCTAAGGATTTGATCCTACGAGGTATGTGAGTTCACATAGTGTTGGGTTTGTTCACCCATGTGCCAAACATGTTTAATTCAATGTATTTTTTTCCTAAAAAGATTGAGAATTTGATGTTCTTGAGTTGTGTTCTTGAATTGCTTTCGTTTATTAAATTTGGGATGATATTAAGGAGTTCTTGAGAGTTTAATGTAGATTATTAGAATTTCTTTGAGTTAGATTCTTGTGTATATGTTTTGGGAACCTGAATCTAAAGAGATATTGAAAAAAACATCGAAATTAATCGAATTAAGGTCAGAAAATGAGAGGAAAAGTTTGTCAATTTTGCCTGGAGGATGCTGGCGCGATGTGCTCTCGTTGCACCACGAAGGCTGGGGCGGCACGCCCGCAGTGCGCCAGAAATGGGTTCCAGTACTTTGGGGCTGGCGCGGCACGCCAGGAATTCACCCGCGTCGTTTGCCCCTACCTGTTTTTCGTCGTTTAGCTCGTTTGAGTTCTTCTAAAGTGTAATAACACTTTTTATCAATTCTAACTACTCTAAATGACTTCTAAACATCTAGAAATCATCCAAAAACATGAATCCTAACCTTGAATCCATAGTCTTTTCAAGAATTCTTTTGCAAATGTTTTAAACTTGTTTTAAGACTTGAGTTGAGTTGAGTAAGAGTAACAAATGAAGTTCTTTTCTTCAAAAGAGTATATGGGGACTAAGTATTCCCAAAGAGTAAATGTTTTCACATTTAAACAAGAGAGGAAACACAGATTTCCAAGAGAGCCTTTGATATAGTTTTTGAGTAATTATCTCAAACCACAGAAAGAGTTTTTTGTTTTGAAACATGTGAGCTGAGTATTTTGGGAGTAGTATTGAGCACCGATATGGGGACGAATTCATAACAACTCAATGTCTCCATAAACGATGTAGCCAACGTGGGTAGAAATGGTCATACTTTTGGATGATTCCTTAATGCTTTTTAGCATAGACTAGTGGATCCACTTAGTTGATGCGTTCTATATCCCGACAAGTTATAGGACAGTTCTAGCAGTGTGGGTGAGACGTTGTATTGTCACATAGCTTATAGTGACGGTTGTTGGTTGGAGAAACTCCCACAAAGTTATATTACTTAATTATATTTGTAAATTGAGTTGTTTCTTAATGTTTTAAATGCTTCATATAAACTGCATCTTTAATGTTGTTTAATCCTGCATTTGAGTTGAGTATCTATGAGTTTGAGTAAAGTTAAGGTAAGTGTTTCTTTCAGATTCCAGTTCAAGCTTATGTATTGTTTAGAATTCCCCTCGCATGCTCGTACATTCATTATACTGATGTCATTTGGCCTACATCGTTGTTATGATGCAGATACAGGTAACCAGGATCAACATCCAGCGCCTCGTTGATCCAGTTGAGCACTCAGAGTTAGTTGGTGAGCCTCATTGTTTTCTGGAGGACCCATTTTTACTTCTTTATAGTTAGTTCATTAAGATGTCGTATGTCTTGTCCCGACATCCATGTCAGTTGTTAGAGGCTTCATAGACAGGTAGTTATTTCATTTGTCATTATCTTGTTATTGGCTTATATTGAAGTTTGTGTTGTCAACTTTGCTAGTTGAATGTTCTTTACGACATTTTAATAACTTATTTCATGAGTTATCTTTTGAGACTATTTCTTGTTATTTAATTCTTCCGCTAAGAGTTAAGCTAGGCCAAGGGTTCGCTTGGGTCCAGCAATGGTTCTCGAGGGCTAGTCTCACCTTGGGTGTAGGCTCGGGGCGTGACAGTTACAAACTAATATTAGTAATTACTTTTATAAAAAGGAACTTTTTATTAATCACACAATTTCATAAAAGAGAAGCCATGAAAAATATTTATCTTAATTATGAAATTTATATAAGAAATAAATATATGTGAGCTTCTAAAAGTTAAATATTAAAAATAAATATAATGGAAAAAAAGAGAAGGTAATGTTAAAATAACTGGAATGTAAACTTGAGATGTGATCGTTTTTGCCCTCCCGTGATTGAACTCGTGTCTTCTATGATTGAGTTTTGAAAAGTTGGCTTTGGGACAAAGTTAAAAGTGGAGAATTTGGTAACTTTTGAGTTTGAAAGGCTAAGTTTTTAAGAAAGTGGTTTTCGACTTCATTTAAGGTTTCAAGTATCGGAATGAAATTTCATCAGTCCCAAAATGTGAAATCTGATCCGTGAGAGTTATCGGTTTTAGATTCTGAGTATTTTTTAGGATTTGAGGTTCTAAGTTGTGAAAGTGTGAAATATTAGTCTTTTGGTTGACTTTGGTGAATATTTAGGGTTAGGATGCTCGGATCGAAACTCTGAGAGTTCTATTGGATTTGGAGGATGATTTTAGGCCTAGTTGAGTTCTTGGTTGATTTTTGAGAGGTCCCGAATTTGTTTTGGCCTTTTTATGCTTTGAATTAGTTTCTTGTGGTTTTCACTGATGTCAGGTCAAGGAGACTTCAGATCCATGTTTTGATTATTTCATTGAGTTCATAACATCAAGTATAATTGATTTGCATATGTGGTTTGTGTATACGAGGTTCCAAACGAATCCCGAGGGTCTTTGCGATGCTTGGAAAGTTGGCTGTATTTTCTAGTGCTGTAGGCCTTGCTTTTGCAAAGGTTATGTCACTTAAGCGACCTCCACTTAAGAGAAGGACATGTCTCTTGAGCGAAAGATGCTCTGTTTTTGTGAAGGGCATACATTTTGCGAGGTTCGCGCAAACCCTTGGTCACTTGTGCGATACCTGGAGGGTTATTGACCTGCAAATTTTGGGGTTTAAGCCTCATTTAATCATTTTTGAGTTTTGGGAGCTTTGGGGTGGCGATTTGGACCATTTTTTGAGGAAAATCTTTTGGGGTGTGCGTATCATTCAAATCACCCATATTCCCGATTTGACCATAGTCACTATCGTTGTCAATACCATGGTCACTCATTGTATAAGACATGCAAATTAGCCAACAACAACACCAAATAACAATCTACTACAACTAAACAAAATTAAAATCAAATTTCTCAATTAGAATTCTCAACCACCATTTCTTATAACGCTTAAATGTCTTCCTTAAAACCAATTAAAAGGGACAATGGTCGTAGTCAATAAAAATACCCAACAAAGAGTCGAGGTCTTTTGATTTAACGTTTCAACCACACCTCATCCAATTCTAGGTGTCAACAATTGTAAATCAGTATAAAACCCAACTAAATGAGTTGGGGTCGAATCCCACAGGGAGCGGTACGTGTTTCAAATTCAAATAGGAAGTGCAAACGTGGTCTAATCAGCCATAGGAATAGAAATTATCGAAAAAGACATTAATCAAGTAAAAGGGGTGACATGAATGTCAGATGGGAGGTTTTTGGTTTTAATTATCAACTACAAATAGTCACAAAACTTTGAAATCACAATAGGGAGAAGGATTCTCAGGATGTGATCGATTATAGGCAAATTTCGATACATGGGTAATTGAAACTACTAGCAAACAACTAAATATCAGTGAGTAGGCTAGACTAAAAGGGAGATAGCTTTCTCTCGAACAACTATCCTGAATCAGGTAGTTTCTTTCGAACATCAACAAGCATGACAATGAAGAACAACCCACACCTTAATTCATCCACTCTTTCAAGCTAGATGGGTAGGATTGGGTTTAGTATTCACTCTCTCGAGCTAAACCCAGTTCAACCCAATACCCACAAATCATTAATCAATAATCTTAGTTCTAAAACCTCTCTCTCGAGCAAGCTAAGAACACAAATATAAAACTGCATTTGCAACTATAATTCATAAATTAAACCACAATTAATGATTAAACTCACTTCAAAATAACATTTTAATTAACAATGCCCATAAACTAATTCAACCCATAATTAATTGATCACACCCCAAGAATTGGGGTTTTAGCCAAATATCATAAAAAGGTAAAAACCATTACCGAATCGATTATCCATCAACTGGGTAAGATTGATTTAGTATTTACAATGCTATAATTTGTAGAATATTAGAAACCCACTTCAAAAATCTCCAAATTGAATCTCTCAAATTCTTCAAAACTATGAAAAACTACAGAGAAAAATGTTATAAAACTAATTCAGTCTAAGTTTGCCTCTAAAATAAATGTTCAAAATCTAATTGATAGTCGCCAAAAATAAGCCACGAAGGGCCATTTGGAGAAGTAAGTCGGGCTCGCCGAACTACTCGGCGAGCCGCCGTTTGACCTATTCCATCGCCTTTTCGCCTTGGCATTCAGCATCCTCGAGGTCTGTAACTTTGGGCGATCTATCTTTGCTTCGAGGAACCGCTCGATGATTCGCCGATTGCTCATTTTCGTCGCCGACTTGGTTTCTTCCTTAAAGGCATGGCACACTGGAACTTTAGGCGATTAGATGAGCCACTCGGCGACACGCCAAGTGCTCTGGCGATCCTCAGGTTCACCTTTCTTCATTTCTTCAGCTTGTTTTGTTCCTTTTTGCCTGTTAGTGTCCTTGCTTTATTCCTCAATCCATATACCTGAAAATCAAGGATTTAACATCAGTTTATGGCACAAATTAAGCATTTGAGGATACTAAATCTATATAAACAAAGCCCTAAATGAGTCTAAATCTAGGACTCATCAACACCCCCAACTTAAACTTTTGTTTGTCCTCAAGTAAAACTCAAGTTCAACAACTCAAAAAGGATGTCTAAACAGTGCTACATAAGACTCAACATGAATGCACACAACAAGACTCAACTTACTCATGCAATGATCAATTGTGCACTCAAAGATTCAAATTGTGACTCACCATTATCAAAGATGCTCAAGTTCAAAATACTTGCTTCAAATGCAAGCTCAAGCTCAACAAAGGTACTCAAATGTCCTCACAACAAAGATGATTCCATATTCACCCACAATTTCTCAACAATTTATAGTTCTGGAATCATATACGACTCTCACACTAACAAAGATGAACACATGCATGACTTCACCCATAGGTTTGCCCTTATCTTCCGATCAACATTTGTTTCAGCTTACTCAAGATCACAAAGGTCTTTTCAAGGCTTGTAACGGGACTGAGTGTAAAGGTATAGTCATTTAGGCTCAGTGGCTTCTACCCTCATGAAGTGTGGCCTGAACATCACTTTCCTCCTTTTCTTTAACATTTCAAACATGCTCATAATCCACCCCATTATTCAACTTCTTATGAATTACCGGACACCCTATTTCTTTTGCAATTTTCATCACTATATTTCACAACTTTTTCTTTCTTTTTCTTTGCTTCTTTTCTTTTTTCTTTTTTTTTTATATGGAGGGGTCCAATCTTTTTCAAAACCATTCTCAAAGGGGATTTCTCACACTTCTCGGCTTTCCTTCTCTTTTCACCACACCCCCAACTTAGGCTTTTGGCCTAAGTTGGTTATCCAAACAAACCACACTTCATGAGAGTTAAGGGTGAATGGATAAAGAGGGGTCACAGTTGTTCAAGTTTCTTCCAAGAAAAGGATAAGGCTCAAGGGGGTTCAAGCAAGGTCCACACATCTCACAAGATTGGCCACAAAAGAGGTATATTGTCAAATTGTTTCACTCTTCAAAATTGTTGCCTAAGATCATTTCATGTGCTTGCATCAATTTAGTCAACCGAACCAACGGGGTAAATTCTAGGTGTCATCACACAATGTTTAAAGTAAGCTCATCACACAAGGCATTGGCACCAATATCAAACAAGACTCCAAACTTTCTAGCTAGTGTGCAGTGTTCATCACAGGAAACTCATTTGATAACAGGCTAGTCACAACGAGATACTAAAAGTTCACACATTGTCTATGCAACTTTATTGGCCTCATCATAGTCGTACATTTATTTCGTTCAATTAAGAGCACTATTTAAGTCATCGCTATTGATCATAACCGATACTCAAATTCGCACAAGAACAACCACAATCACAAATAATAGAGGTGGCACAAAATTTAAAATGTAGGTCAAAATCCATTTCCATTCAAAACAAGGAGCCACAATCAAACATCCACAAGATAAGATCAAAACAAAAAATAGATCACAAAACCTAATATATACAAACAAAATGTAATCACAAGAGGTAGGTATGGAAATACCTCACCCCACCCATAAAATAAAACTAGTTGTCCTCAAATACGACTAAAACAAAGATAATTCAACAAAAACAACAGAGAGGGAGGTAAAGAGAATGATCATGTCTACTCAGTCGCTCCGTCTGTTGGGGCATCAATGCCCGGGGTAACACTCTGGGATTGGGCATCAGTGTTCGGAATCTCAACAACTGTAGCTTTGCTAGAGCCTGCTCTGGAGGTATCTATTAGTGATGTCTGAATGACTGACTGTACTATCGTCTCCTCTATATCAAGCAGGTCCCAATAAATGGTCGCCTTCTGAACATCGAGTTGCTCCTCATTTTTCTCCTATTCTGACTCAGCAGCAGCCTCATCTCCGATGGTAACCGGAGGCACATCAGAACTAGTCGAGACATCTGAACCCAGAACATCAGAAACCTCTGCTGACTCAAATAGTGAAGTGAATTATGTGGACTTCAGATGGTCCACATCCTTTCTCAACTCGGAAACCTCGGCTTTCAAAGTCGTAACCTCAGTAGTAACCCCCTGTCCTCTCTCACAAATCTCTACTCTCGCCATGAGAGCATTAATGGAAGTTCAGAGAGGTGTCAAAGCAGCTAAAATGGCTTGCTCAATCATCCAAGGCACCTCGGCCTCTAACTGGAAAGCCTGCACATTGGCAGAATGGGCTAGGTGCCCCATCTTAAGGAGCATGGCCTGAGTGATCGGAGTCCTTGAGGCAGTGGTACCTGAGGTAGCTCTAGGAGGCTGGGAGGAAGTAGAAGAACCTGGGGCCTGGGAAAGAGTGGAAGTAGATGTACCTGAAGGCTCGGAGGCCGGAGTAGGCAAAACTGCCTCTGCAGGTATAGAACTAACATCAACCTCCGGGGATATGTCCACCGGAGTTGCTCTCCTCCTATCCACCTCATTCCGTGTGTACTCGGCCTGAATGCGCCGAATGTCGGTGGAGGATGTGGGTGTAACCTCAACATCCTTCTTCTCGTCAAGAGTAACTCCAGCCCGCCAACATAATTCTATAATAAGCATTGGGAATAAAAGGGATGTCTGGGTTGTTTGGCCCTCATGGCCATCTCCTGATCAGTGATGAGCTCTAAGTTGATGATCTTCCTGGCTATGATCGATCCGAGATAGGCTACCTTTGGGTGGCGGAGAATAGACTCATTATGTGACGGCATGATGAAGTTGCTGATGAACCCAAGCCAATACCGAGCTGCTACGTTCAGGTCCTTCTTCTTAATAGGGGCTCCTACCTCAGAAATAAGAGGAGCTAGCCATCTCTTTAGGTCATCTGGAGTAGTTGCGGTAGCCAGACTAGAGTGGTCAAAATTTGTACCTCTATCAAATACAACGTTGATATAATCATTGTTGCATCTCACTGTCCTCCCTTGGACCACCACGGACTCTACTGGTCTAAAGGCACTTGCCTTCTTCTTTCCCTTGGGTACCAAATCACCGTAGGCAGCATAGAACTCTCGGACCTATGTAGGAATATAAGGGCCAAGAGTCCTAGTAAATTGTTCAAACCTGTGGAACTAGAGAGTGTCCCACACATTAGGGTACTTGTCCCCTAGGCCATCCGTAGACAACCTCTTCTCCTTTAGAATAGTCCTCAATCCCTCAGCATTTATCCGATTGAGTAACCGGGGAGGCGAACCCTTAACTGGTGGTGCTGGAACCACCGTCTGTGCCAAAAATGGCACTGTATCAGCAGCAGGAGGGGTAGACTCCTAGATCCTAGTCGGATCTTGATGAGCTCTTACACGAATCTCTTCTCGCCGGGTCTGTAGCGGTTGGTCATCCTCAGACTAAGAAAATGAGACCTGAGAGTTAAAAGAATCCCCATCACTGCCGGAGTTGTGCTCCGGTCTCTCAGCTATGGGAGCTTTGCCCTTGCCCTTGCCCTTGCCCTTGCCTCCCTTCGGAGGTGCTTTCTTGTCATTTTTGTTGGAAGCAGTTGCTCCCTCATTATTACAATGCCCCATGCTCGTTTGCGGGGTGGCATGCCACTTTCATCCCAATTGGTCCTAGCCATATCTGCAAAACACATCAAAAAGTGTTAGAAATTATCCAAGAAAGTTGCAGAATTCAAGTTGCATAAAGACTCGCCGAACCAATCGATCACCGAGTCACTTTGGCGAGCCATATTGGGCTCGTCGAAAGGACATAATCTCCTTCTTCACAACTTCTTGCATTGACATATTCAATCTTCTTTGGTGTTAAATACTTGGTTTACTATCAGTCATGGGTTGAATCTTGTTAGAATATATACCTAGTGGAATATTAATAATGTCAGTAATAGTCCATCTTATCACTCTTTCGAACCGCTTGAACACCAATACCAACGCCTCTACGCACCCTTCATTTAAATAAAAAACAATAATGACCGGCAAAGTACTATTTTGGCCCAATAACACATACTGCAAATGAGATAGGAGAGCCTTTAGCTCTAATTTTGGAGGCTCATTAATCTATGGTTTTGCAGGTGTAGTTTCTCGATTCTTCAGATCCAAATCCAGCTTCTTTGGTAGGCGCGAGGTAAATCCACCCCATCAATGGCAACAACTAACTCATCATACTCGTCAATGCCCTCTCCATTAAAATTCATGATCACGACAACTAGTGCCTCCACACCTAAGCTCTCCTTAATGGATGCCTCTGATTTCTCCTCAACAATATAATTTACAATGGATACCGATTTAAAATTACTTTGATGCTTCATTGATTTGCAGATATTAAATGTACCTCTTCACTGTTCAATCGAAACTTCATCTGCCCTCTTTTCATATCAACTAAAGTACTCTCAGTATCAACGAACGATCTCCCTAGGATAATAGGCACTTCAAAACCAACCTCACAGTTTAATATCAAAAAATCCACAGGAAATATGAATGCCTCAACTTTAACTTAAACATCTTGGAGTACCCCAATTGGTTTTTTCACAATCCGATCAGCCATAAGTACCTACATTGCAGTCAGTTTGGGGAATCCTAAGCCCAACTTCTTGAGCATAGACAGCGACATCAGATTTATGCTAGCACCCAAGTCACATAGGACTTTCGCCAAGTGAAACATACCAATGGTACATGGGATAGTAAAAGCTCTAGATCCTTATTCTTTTGCACTAACAATCTAGTAGCAATTACACTATAATGTTGCAACTTATCATCACCTTTAAAACTGACAACTCACTGTTTGGTCACAAGATCCTTCATGAATTTAACATATCTAGGCATTTATTCCAGTGCTTCAATCAAGGGAACATTTATCAATAACTGCTTTAACATGGATTTAAACTTGTGATACTTTCCCTCTTCAGTCTTCTTGACCAACCTTTGTGGGAAGGGTGGTGGAGGTCTTGGCATTGGAATGACCTTTTGAGTGACTTCGGCTTCCTTCTCATTCTAATCCTTTGATCGTTCCACTACTTCAACTTCATCCTCATCTAATTCCTTTTCTCTTTCTACACCACTCGACATAGGAGAGTGAATAGTTTATTTTCCACCCCTAGTAGTAATTGTCATGCTATGTCTGTCATTCTTTGGATTATGAATAGTATTGATGGGAAGTGTTCCTTGTTGGCGCAGATTTGCACTCTAAGATAATCGGCTCAATTGTTGCTCAATCTATCTAATTGATACTGCATGTGACTCTAACGTTTTCCCAATGCTCAATAAATCAATACACATTTCTTTCACATTGTCATAGTTGAGTCAAACCTTTTCATCATCTTAGCCATCATATCCTCAATGTGATTCCAACTCAATCCTCCATCTCGATTGCCTAGTGGAACATAAGGGCCACTCTTATTGTTTCTGTTGTTATACCCATTCATGTTATAGTTGTCGTCATGATTATAGTTTACATCATGATTACAGTGCCCTTCACGATTGTAATTACTGTAGTTACGACCTTGATTTCCTTGACCTTAGCTCCAATTATCCTAATTAGATACTTTGGTGTTGGTCCGAAAACCCCACGCCTGATCATTCACAAAGTTCGCATCCTTCTCATAGACATACTTATCCGCCGGTAGTGCTCTAGCTTGTTGGTTAACTGCATTGACTTTCTCAGCACCTCAACTCACATGTTTCAATACTAAGCCAATCTCTTTTGTTAACTGCTATCTCTTTACATTATTCTTGGAGTTCTTCTCAATTTTCTCAACAATCTCATGAATGTGTTTGCCCCCATAAGATCCTCCTGCAATAGTATCTAGCACAACTTTCCCATTATCAACCTGCCCTCTGTAAAAGTACTTCTTAAGTGATTCATTATCAATACGGTGGTTTGGCACACATCTCATGAATCCTATAATTTTGTCCCATGAATCACTAACTCACTCCCCATGTAGAGTCATGAAGTTGTTGAGCTTCAACTTCTTTGACAAAGGGAAGTATTTTTCCAGAAACACTTTATGCAGTTTCGTCCGTATGGAAATCAAGTTATATAGGATCTCAGATAGCTACACAGTAGCATCACCAATTAATGATAGTGGGAACACATGCAAACCGATCACATCCATGTCTATGTCTGGCATCCCCACACTGATCTTACACACGCTGATGACTTTACTCAAATGAGCATATGGGTCTTCAGATTGCAAGCCATGGAATAACACTCCAGATGTAAGCATTTGCATGAGACTGCTAGTAACCACAAATGTATGTCCAGGTGGTAGTGGAGGAACAATTATGGCACCGTTGATCCAATAACATAATGATCAACCTTGAAATTATCATGCACATCGGGTGCTTGTTGATTCTGCACTCTCGCAACATTGTCAAAAAGAGGGTTATCCCGAATGTTTTTAGGCATTTCCACTACTCCCGGACATTGAACTCCAGGAACCTCACCCTAATCCTCTCTGTTTGGATCATCAATCAGTCCCAACTTATGACCTCTTCCGGCCATTCTTTGCAGAGTTCTTCTTAATTCAGGATTGTAAAGGGCTAGGAGATTGTCTTGAGTCTGTGTACTTGGCATACACTGGAAATAAGACCTGTAGAAAACAAAAACAAAATAAAACGTAAATAGGGAAATAATTAACTAAAGTGCAACAACAAAGTTAGTCTAATATAAAACCTTATTTCCCGGTAACGGTGCTAAAATTTGATACGCCCAAATTACACCTCCCTAAAGAAGTATAACTGGGTGTTATCAAATAAAGAACCTAACAGAGGTTAAGGTTGATCCATGAGGAATATGGTCTAGACTGCAGCCAATTTACTATTGATTGTACTTTTATCAGATTATTTTCGTATAAATAATGATTCGTTTATTTGTAGTAATAAGTAATCAACTAACAGAATTTATAGTTTGTAAGATCAATATAAGATGAAACTAGGGTATATGTGTTTCCCATGAGTTCTTAACACTGTAAACCTTTAAAATAGTAGCACTTTCCCAGTGTTTGACATGCAAGGTCAGTAAGTTAGGTATCTCCTAAGTGATTGGTTGTCTAAATAAGGAATTGCACCACGCAACTTGGTCGGTCTACGAGTGTATGATTTACTAATCCTTACCCTTGACCCCAAATTAGCCTCACATATTTGGGTTAGGCTATTAGATATCAGATTATCAACGCTAAATCTCTGTTGTTTAATCTCTTTTCCCATTCATTACTTCCTTGGTCCGGCAAGTAGATATAAGTGAGTTCTAACGATGCACACTGTTAAAAAGTATTTGAAACAAAGAGATCAACAATACATGCATAAACACTATTCAAGAATTACTTAATTATTAAGTCTACTTTGTTAATTACTCATGGTTCCCACAACCTTAGTTGTGGATTTAGCTACTCATGCTTAGGTGATCACAATTCATAATATGGTTAATAGACTAAATCATGAACTTACTATTAGAGTAGATGAAATTCAGAATCTTGAATTGATGAACAAACACAAATTTTATAAACTAACACTTTAAGAATTAAATGCTCAAAATATTTGCAAGTTAATTCTCAAAGCCAAAAAGAAAGGTCTCAAAACATCTAACAACCCAAAAACAAAAAATACAACTAATATTTATAGAAAAAAAATCCTAAATAAAAATGGAAAAGGAAATCTAGGAAATCCGGTTTGGGTAGTCGTTTCTACAGTTGGCACCTACGACTTGTAGGAACTTCTATGGTTTGTAGGTACATTCCGTCAATCAGCAGCTTGAACTTCATTATAAGAGCAATTTCTACGCGCATGATCTATGACCCGTAGACCGTTTTACGACCCGTCCTGACAAACCATCATTAAGGTAATGGAACTCAAACTCTCTAAACTTTTCTACGACTCAATTGTACAGCTCATAGAAGTTACTATGACTCGTCAGTATATTTCGTTGTTTTACACTTAGCTCCAAAAATCGATACTTCAAACTATGTCTCATTCCTATGGCCTGTAGATCATCCTACAGCTCGTAGGTTGAGCGTCAAAACATAAAATCTCTGTTGCTGCAGCATTTCAATGCCAACTATTCCAAGACCTATTTCCTACAAAATCCAAGTAAAATGCCATCACATCTACTAACAAATACTTAAGACACACGCAAAACCCCGAGTTTAAAGCATTAAAAGTACTATAAATCTACAGTACATCACTCTTTTACTGATTTTGAACCGTCAACAGCCTGCTCTAAATCATACAGACCTTATCCATTGCATCTCTACGCATATATGTATCCAAAATATGGTCATGTCGGGATGGGCATATGTTCCCACTTCCAAGTAGGAATGGGCTTCCTCTAGGTCATTGAGGCTCACACTTGACCTACTGGTAAATCAAAAACCTAGACAAACTCTGAAATATCCTTCTTCCCCATACTACCAGTAATGCTGACTCAAATTGTGATACATCTTGGCCTCCTCCAGATTAATAGAGTACTTAGAACAATGAGCCTTCTCCAGAATTATTCTAACTACCTTGCCCGCCATGGAAATCCTACCTCTGATCCTCAATACTCCATCGGTATCAAGTACGTCCTTCTTGGCCTTACCCCTCAACACCTTGTCTCGAATAAGGCATGACTTTTCATCATTAAATTAATGCTCATGGATCTTCTCAACAAAAGAAGACCGAGCCTCAACAAATTTAATCACACCACTATTCTTCTGTGAAATCTTCAATTGAACAAGACTATTGGCTAATCTCTGAAAACCCCTAGCCAATGGTATCTCCTCAACATTTAGCGTGACAGAACTCCCCATGTTAGGAGTCTTCGTACTTAAAGCATTGGCTTCCATGTTGGCCTTCCCTGGATGATATAGGATGGTCATGTCGTAGTCCTTCAACAACTCGAGCCATCTACGCTACTTCAAGTTCATATCTCTCTGAATGAAGATGTAATAAAGTCCCTGATGTGTATATGTTTTAACCTCCGCTCTGTCAAATTACAGTATAAAAAGATGTCAAACCCACAAAGATTGGTTTATCTATTCTATCAACGTTTCTTATTCTAATAACTATTTGAGAGAATTTAGAAACAGTTAAGTGGTAAATTAATTTTGGTTAATACCTTGTAAATAGAGAGAATTTTTTTTATTTTCCGGAATATGTTAAAAGGTGTTGAGATTTTGATTTCCCTCGATATTTCTACATAAAGTAAATTATTTATTCCGTAATTTCTATTTCTCATAAAAAGTATAAATACCTCTTACGATTATATTTATATAATATTACTGAAGTTGAACAATTAAATGTACTCCTCTCGGTTATACAATTTAATTGTCAAAATAGTAATATTGAAGAACAAGGAATATGTACTTGAACTAAAACATGCTCTTGAAAATAAGTCCCTTTCGGTTACCTTATTTGTTATAACTGATTGTTACACTATTTGCCTCTCTTGAATAGAAATAAGTGTAGAATTAATTATAACACAAAATAGGTAGATGCCACAAAATACAATTTAATAATCTAACAATACTTAAGTTAATAGTATTACTTCTTTTGCCCCTCTCGATTACAGAATTAGTAATATAATAATATATAGTATAAAATACATAACTGTTAGTCAATAAAATAGCATCTAACTATAAATCGGATAAAAATCAAATATAAAACTTAAGCTCATGTACGTGAAATTTAGGAATAATACTTACTATTATATTGATATATCAAGATTCATCATTTTCCCAACACAATAGAAAATTACTCCATACTAAGTTTGGTACTACTTACGAAAATAATCCTCGCCACTAAATTAGAAAATACAAGAAATATTCAAGAGGAATAATTCCGCTACTTAATTAAAATCAGGACTTAAAATTTCCAACATAAAATAAAAAGTAACTAAGATTTCTATTTAAAGAAATCTTGTCATGGAATAATGTAAATTTTAGCTTATGACTTCATATAAATCTTCCAATCACATTCTTTTTTTCATCGGTCTTCTTTTCTTGTTTTGAATGCATTGGATCCCGCATAAGTTGCATCATTTGTTTCCTTTTGTATTTTTCATTCTCTTTCATTTCCTCTGAACTTTTCTTTTAATTAGTGGGTCCCACATAATTTGCTCATTTTATTTTGACTATGGCAACATTTTCATACATTTCTTTCTTCATTTTGTTTATGTTGACTTTTCGATAGAAAAATCAGTACTTGAATTTCTTTGTCGCATATTTCCTTGTTTGATATTTTTCTTATTAGATCGACACATGCTCTACAAAGAAAAATAAAAATATTAGTACTGAATTTAAATAATAATGTAGTTATATATGATATTTTTTTCTCATCCAATACCCCCATACTTGAATATTTGTGTGTTCTCAAGCAGTGAGAAGTTTGATAGAGAAGAATCGACTAGAAAGACCCTTTGGGTTCAACAAGTTTTAACATACTCATATTTACTAATTGAAAATTGAAATAACAATACTTTCTAGTCCCAATGTATCTTACCAAATGGAGAGATGTTCATATTTCACAAAATATATTGATAGAACAAAGAAGGGTATATGTAGAGGAAAATCAATCACTCTCAACAAAGAGGTATCTCATGTCACCGAAAATAGCCATAAGCTTGATTATTAAGTGGTTCTCCACTAATGTAGGAGTCTTTGAGTTGAGATCATGCAAAACTTTTTATGATTGTAATGTAGGCTCTGGGTAAGTAGAATGTATATGGATAATAGTGACTCAAATTCCCTTTAGGCACTATATTTCACTTTCATTTCCAAACACAATTGCCTTTCATTTCCTATAAAAACTTATGTTTCAACCCTCCCTCTCGCTCTCTCTCTCTCTATGTATATATATACCAAACCCAAGAAGGGCTACCTACGTATCTCACCGAGATGAGAATCAGGTTCGCGTAGTTAATGTAGATATGACTCTAAAGATATACACAAACTATTTCTTTTTCTTTTTTTTTTTTTGAATTTTGAAAAAATGAATATCGAACCCAAGAAGGGCTGCCCTACGTATCTCACCGAGATGAGAATCAGACTCGCGTAGTTTGTTCAGATATGCCTTTAAAAATATGCACAAACTATTTTACTTTATTTTAATTTTTTAAAAATTTGAAAGAATGAATACCGAACTCAAGAAGGGCTGCACATGTATCTCACCGAGATGAGAATCAGGTTCGCATAGTTCGTGCAGATATGACATAAAATAATTCAAAAATTTAACAAACATAGAGTGATGCTCGTAAGTCTAGTGTTGCCGACATATTTAGTCAAAGAGTATCTTCTGACTGTTTGTTCTGACATATTATGTTCCTCTCAACTATGGCAATCACTTGTTGTTGTATTATTTCTTGAATGTCTTTTGGGACTGTGTAATGTTTCGACTATTCACAAAACCCATTCATTATTATAACCATCTCTGACTGTTGTCGAGGACGGTTTTTCTGCAAAAATACGAGAAATGTGTGAAAGTAGGATCATCAAAAATACAAATAACGAGATAAATAAGTGCAACTTAATAGTCAAATACCCCTCCCCCCGATTTATCTTTTGACTGTTTATTAATGTCTTGTAAAATCCAAAGACTCAATTTTCACGAGTTCTCTTATCCATCGTTGCTCCGTACGAGCAATAAGCTGCAAGCTGGCAAAGAGAAATAATAACTCGAAAGGTAAAAGTGACTTGACAATGAATTGATATTTATGCCTATAAAGCTCTTGAAATTTTTTGGAAAATAATGGAATTGTGTACAACATATTCACATATAACATATGTATCACATAACCCACAAACAATGAATGCATGTCTTATACAAATGTGCCTTGAGTGTTGAGTCATCTCAGGCAAATGTGCTAAATTCAAGGTTTTGGCTCCGCTCTACACTAGTTGACTAAGAGTGGGCTTTGAAAATGGACCTAGTACCCGAGTTGGACAAATTGCAGGGTGAAGATAATAAACGGCATTGGATGACCACAAACCAACTACCCGTTTACTACTCCGACGAAATAGGGTATTTTTCTGAAGGACCAGTCACAGATAACCACGTAACCGTCTTTTTTCTAATGCATTCTATTTGCCAACCATGCCATCAAATGCAATGACACTATTCATACAATTAAGCAAATGATGGATAAACAACAAGTACAATATACAAATAATCAACAAAATAGACAAGGTACAAGATATAACACAATAAAAGAAAAGTCTCCTCAATTTGAAAAAAAATGAACTCATAATAGTTAGAACCTCTATATCCCTAGCAGAAGTCGACATTTTGTTTACATCCCTACTTTATTCAAATAGGGTGAAACATTGTGGTAACTCAAAAAATAGTCAATTAATTCAATTTTAAGGAAATTAAAAGAATTTTAAGAAAAATGAGTTTTAAATGAATCGCCACCTAATTTTAGGAAAAACTAGGAAATCAATTAATTAATTAAAAAAATGTCTACGAAACCAATATATTCTAGGTAAGGGTTCAAGTTAATCCGAAGGGAAGGTATTAGACATCCTTTGAAATCCACAACTATGGGTCATGACTGAATTCATTTTTTTTCAAATTGAGGAGGAGATAAAAATAATATACAAGCATAATAAACATGCAATATATACAAATTATAAAGTAAATCAATAATATGATAAACAACCTAAGTTTGTCTAATATCAATAATATACACAATAATGAATAGAAAATGTAACTCGAGCTCCTTCCGAATAACTTCAATGGAAAGCGACTCCGGGATACCTGTAAACACACTTAGTAAAAGTGTTAGTGATAAATTAATATGAATAAAAGCAAATGAAATAAATAATAACTTAAAATAAAAATCGTCTTATATACATGGGAGGCCTTGGAAATCGACAATAATTTCTTCATCGGCCAATTTTAAAATACAAAGTATATGAACTTAAACTAAATTTCCGTCTTTAATATTGGGGAGACCTCGAAAACCGACTAAGAAATTTTTTCATTGGACAATTTTAACATACAATTTCTCAAACAAAAAAATCACATACAACTAATTAAACAAAATATAAATTATACAATATCATGCAAACAGTAAACAAATGATAACAATAATTCACTGAAAATTTATATAAAATGTATGCCATCATCTCAACATATTAAAAGTAGCCAAACATGAAAGCATAAAAATAAAATAAAAAAACAAAACAACAAATAATAAAGAAGAAACATGATGAATGTTGCTCCCCAGTATACACGCAAGTGTACGTGGTCGCGCAAGTAATATAGATTCTTTAAGAAACGAGTTATCATTCCCAAGGGACTTATGATCAATTTATATTTAACACTTAATTCTACAAATAAAAGTAAAAGTAATATTTCCAAGAGTTGATGACTGATTGTTAACTACTACTAATTATGAACTAAATAAACGTAACTAAATGTGAACGACTTTAAGATGATGTTTCAAGCAAGTACAGGACAATTCCAAGGCTGCAGCATGCAATGAATCTCATGTATCATATTATTGGCTTAGAACGAATTTCAGTTGTCAAGTTATTGGTTTATAGGGTTAATTGTATGAGTCAGGCTACACACCTCTAGTCGCGTACTCCAGCTAGCTATCTAACTACATCGTTGAGCGGGGATAAATAGACTAACTGGCGAGCATTTATATTTCATCATATTTCGTAACCAAGCAAGTTGTTCGTCCGGGCGTCACTCCTAAACATAAATCACCTCAATCAAATAGGTCGATCGAGCTCTCTATATTCTCTGGTCTATCTAATTCCTCCTCTCTCAATTTTAAGATTAGACAATGTATTTATCTTATGGTGATCAAGCATAAAATACTAAAAAAAGAATATAGAAGTAACTTATAATGACAACCAAGAATTAATTCATAAAGCCTTTAATAATCAACAATCCATTTGAAGCTACAGCCCCAGAACTAGGGCGTTTAGCCACTCATGCTATTAGAAAACCACAAAATACAATTGTTCATGCGATTTCTAGAAGAAGAGTTGGAAGATCAAAACCTATTACAAACATAGATACTTTCTCTTGCACACCAATAAAAAGTTGAACCCTAACAATGGAGCCCTAAGGGTCTATTTATAATAGTTAGGAACAATAGAGTTGAATTCTACTTCAACTAGGAGTCATTTTTAAATCAACTTTCGCCAAAACTCCGCACAAGACTGGGGCATCGTGCCCAATTCGCGCCTTGCAGGTTGGCGCGCCGCGCTGCCAGTGCGCCCAAATGTGGCCTCAATCAACTGAAGCTTGGCGCATCGCGCCCTTGCTGCGCCAGCGGTGCTGGGGCGCCATGCCTGATCTATGCTCCTAGCGTCGCTTTTCATCTTTAACTCCTTTTTCTTCCTTGACTCAATCACTTCGCTTAGGAACCCTGCAAAATTGCTAATCATGTATGTTAGTATGCAATCATTGCAATCTTAAGCCAAAATATGCTAGTTAGATTAGTGAATGTCCTAAAACTTATGTTAAAGATGGGAAATTTGTAGTAATTGAGCATATAAATATGCCCAAGATCAATGAAATATGATAGAAAAAAAATTAAATATAAAACACGACAATATCATAAATAAAATAAAACTAAATTAATGTGACACACATATGACAGACTCAAAAACTAAAAATAAAAAAATGAGAAGGACTACTGAGCTACCGTTTGGTCATAGATTTCAAATATTTTTGGCAAATATTATTTGTGTTAAAATTTGAGTGAAATTTCACCATGTGTTTGGCCATAGTATTTGGGAAACATATTTCACTCTTTTAGTAAATATGATTTATACCCATAAGTTTCAAAAACTATCAAAACTAACCATATGTTTGTATTACAAGTCAATTGGATCTTCGTTGCAACAAATAACAAGTAGTATCCATGACACTGAAGCAATATGATAGTTTGGAGTGAGTGCAACAAGCATCATCCCATACATTGTGAAGTAGACAAAGCACATGACTTTGTTACGCTGAGCCGATTGTTCATCATTTTATCAATAATCATATTATCACTTTCATATTCACTAAATATTCCATCACTACTTTGGTGTTTACGTAAAAAAATTATGTAATACAATGCAAACAACTACTATAAGGGTGTTTTTGTAAAATATAAAAGTTTGGTGTAGAATTTAAATTTTTAAAAGAATCCCAAATAATGAGATTTGACCCAAATACTAGTTTTTTCTAGTATTTGGAAATTTGGGTTATTTACCAAAAATATTTGTCAAATAATGGCAAATTATATGGACAAACACAATTTGCCAAATTTCCCCCCAATTTTACTTGGGAAATCTATGGCCAAAGGGTCCTAAGAATTAGGACATCAGTAAGTAAGTATTAATCAAAATCTCTCTCTCTCTATATATATATATAAAGTTGGATAAAAGATAGGTGATGTGGCACCTCTCAAAAGCTAGGATTCTAGTTTATATTTTTTCTCATTTCTTATTTTAAAATTCATGCAATATTTTAAAAAATTCAAAAATATCTCATTTAATAAAAGATGAAACTGCCGTGTTAAGAGAATTAAGATAGACAATTATGCTGCCGTTATGCTGCCGTGTTAAGAGAATTAAAAGTGGACAATTATGCTGCCGTGTTAACAGAATTAAATGGACAATTATGCTTGATTATTATTATTATTATTATTAGTGAACTTAGCCTCATGAATATTTCGTTAAATTCATCAAATAACTAATTTTTTAGAATAGTTGAGTACTAAAAATATTCTAAAGGTTCTTTGTAGTGTTTAATTCAAATATATCAAATTTTAAGTATTAATTAAGTTTATTATTAGTACTTAAATTTTATACCTTTTGTAATTTTAAATCGTTTAAGATTTTTCGATCTTATGAAAAAAAAAATACCTAAAAGTTATTCTCCTTATTTTAATAATAAAAGTAAGTTCGATTTAATAAGTTGAACTCTTTATGCATATGATTGTCTATACATAATAAATATTTCTTACGAAAAAATGGTGTTGTCTATAAATATGTACATGTATAGTATTTCCTTTTTAATATTTTCATATTCTTCGAAAGTTGTTATTTTTTTCTTTTAGTAATGAATTAACTTTTTTTTCATCTTTCATTAATCTTAGCGTATGAAATATTTATAAATCACTTTCTGTGTTGACTAATTTTTACTACAATTATAATTTACTATTATCATTTATATAAAAATGAATAGATTGAAAGATACACAGGCTCAATTACGCAAAGAATATAATTAAAGTATTCAAATAAATTAAATTCAAACTATTTATATCTATTAACTAACTAATAAAAATAGTCCTTTAAATTTATTTATATTTTAGTTAATATTTCTAAATTATTCTATAAAGTAAACATAAACAAAACTTGTGGAATTTCCTAAGTCTCGAAATTGATTTCATTATTCACAATTTTTACATAAGAACAGAAGAATTAAATTCATTTTTATGAAGAAAAAAAACATATGCAATGTTGAAACAATAAAAAAAAATCTTGAAGGATAATGAACAAAACGATTCAAGCCTTCACAGTTAAAAATAAGTTACCTGAAATTTTAAAAATATTATTTAGTGTAAGAATAAATTAAAATTAAATTAATAAATAAAAGAATCTTTGTAGGAGTATCAAAGAAAATTATTCTAGCCTCTAATATTTAATTTGTACACACGGTCAACATTCACTACACCATTGAAGATTATTGGACAAAATAATAATGTAGGGGTTCCTTTTCCCAGTGGGTTCATCAAATTAAACTTAAACTTAAATCCTAAATATTGTCATATGTTCATCTTATCTTCCACTATAAATAATAAAGATTATTTAAAAAAAAATAAAAAAAAAATATATATATATAGAATAATAAGTATACTAAAATCACCAATAATAAAGAAATAAGCAACAAAAAAAGAATAAAAAAGAATACTATAAATAAGAGACATTAAACAAACTAAAATGAGAAGAGTGACATAAGTTAGATATTATACTCATCAAGATTGAATTTGAATTTGAATTCCCAAAATTGTCATATGCTCATCTTATATTCCACACTGTAAACAATAGAAGTTAGTCACAAATAATCTATATATTATAAAATTAGACATAATCAAAGTGATGTACTTTAGTAACATAAATTAGATATTATACTCGTCAAGATTGAATTTGAATGTCATATGCTCATCTTATCTTCCACACTGTAAACAATTGAAGTTAGTCACAAATAATCTAATATATTATAAAATTAGACATAACCAATGTGATGTACTTTAGTATAAATATAATGAAGAAAGGAAAAAAAAGAAAGAAGCAATTCTTGCATTGGTGAAGATGACATGCCCTAGTATTTATAGTAATCAATATATTTTTAACTTAATTGAATAATATAAATTAAAAGAGTAATGTAGTAATCAATAAAATTTTAACTTATATTGATAATTAGTGTCTTAATTGTAATTTAGTAATAATTTTAAGAAGAAATAGAGAAAGGTTTTAGGAAAAAAGTGATTAATGGTAATTAAAATAAATAAAATTTTCTTTAATTTCTACAAAATATTTAGGCAAGAAAATTAGGAAAAAGACATGCTGTACTCGTCAAGATTGAATTTGAATGTCATATGCTCATCTTATCTTCCATACTGTAAACAATAGAAGTTAGTCACAAATAATTTAAAATAATATAAAATTAGACATAACCAAAGTGATGTACTTAGTATAAATATAATGAAGAAAGGAAAAAAAAGAAAAAATTGTTGCATTGGTGAAGATGACATGCTCTAGTATTTATAGTAATCAATATATTTTTTAACTTAATTGAATAATATAAATTAAAAGAGTAATGTAGTAATCAATAACATTGTAACTTATATTGGTAATTAGTGTCTTAATTGTAATTTAGTAATAATTTTAAGAAGGAATAGAGAAAGGTTTTAGGAAAAAGTAATTAATGGTGTTAAATGGTGAATAAAATAAATAAAATTTTCTTTAATTTCTACAACATATTTAGGCAAGAACATTAGGAAAAGGACACAATCTAGTGAGGAAAAAAGAGAGGATGAGTTGGAAACGTAAAAATGAGTAATTGTAAGAAATAAAGCAAGGAGAAGACATAGTGACCTTTGCAAATCTTCAATAATATTATATATAATAATTAACAATTAATGGAAGAACTTATTATAGACAATAAAGTAATATGGTCATTAAAAAATTAATGGAACTTCATAAATAAGATGGAATATGGTTAATTTTTTAATTAAAAAATAAGAAAAAATAGAAAAAAAAATCAAAAAAATGAGAAAAAGGATAAATAGCAATGGAGGCCTTAGAGAGGTGCCACATGATGTTGTCTACATTTGGTTTCATATTATATATAGATTATTATTGGCTTTGCTCATTCCTATTCCTAACTAATATTACTCTCTTCTCATTTCTTTTTGTGTAATTTCAAGTATGATATTGTTTTCATATAAATTTGAACATAGCTGGGTAAGTATTTTTAGTACACTTTGTATAATTATTCATTTTCAAGGAAGAATTGAGTGAATATTGAGTTATAATTTTCTTCTTATATTATGTTTTGATTGTAGATTTATGCTTCAACACTTTAGTCACTCTTACAAGTAATTGGCACAGAAAGCAAAGCTACATATTTTGGGTGTTTTTTATTTAAACTTTGTAAAAAATTCTCAATATTTTAATAGAATTATTTAATTAATTTAATTGATATACCAGTACCTTTTTATGTTGTAATAGTTGCTTCATGTAAGGACATGTTCCCGTCGTTATGAAAAAGCCAACGGAGGAAAATTTTGGACCGGAAAACTTTTTTATGTAACTTGAAGTTTCCTAGCCTAGTCCAGATTTGGACGAAATTGGAGTCAGCAAGGTCTAGGGAAATTTGGTAACATATGAGAGGTTTAATATGGGATACAATTACATGAGTGGATAGCTAAGACGTTAAGGAACCCGTACGACTTTACGGAATTGAATTCGGGTGAGTAGAACTTCTGAAACTGATCTTAGCGTGCACGCGTATTTTCTAAGTGTCATGGGATGAAGGTGTGTTGTGAAATGGGGGTTTGGAATTCTTAAATTTACTCACTGGTTCCGTGCAAACCGCCAAAGCTGGGCCGCTGTAGCGGGATGAGTCCAGCTGTAGCAGGCCAGTCGTGAATTAAGTCGGAAATAAACCCCAAAATCATTTTATTCTACACTTTTCGACTTTGAGAGCTAAGGAACGACCCAGGGCTATTTCTTGAAGGTTTTCCACCTCTTCTAGCACTAAAGGTAAGGTTTTTACTCCCCGAATCCGTATTTCGATCCGTAGAACATAGATTCTTGGTTAATTACTATTAAGGGAGAGTTTTGATCTGAAATTAATGGTGGAAAAAGCCCTAAATTGGGTATTAGGATCATGGGTTTGGTCTAGGGTTGATAATGTTGATTATAATCCGAGTAATTAGGCCTCGTTTATTGATCCTTGCGTTAATTGTATGTTTTTAGACCACGAACAAGCTGGAAGAATCTGGAAAGGGAAGATTCGAGTGTCTTAGGGGATTCAAGCTTGGATTCGAGGTAGGTGATGGTTGAGATTTCATGTTGTGTGATATATGTTTGTACTTGCTTCATTATAATGCATGTATGTATGCGAATGTTGCATTATTGATCACACTAATAGTGAATAAAGATAATTGAATAATTGAATGCCATGTATCATGACTTGATTGTATGATTATGAGAATGTACTTGTGATTGTGATTGTGGCTTGTTGAATGGATCGGGTGTTATGTTTCGACACACTAACTGGGATTGGTTGCTATGTACCGGCATAAACATTGGAATGGGTGTCACGATCCGACATACTAACTTGGATCGGGTACCACGTACCGGTACACTAACAGTTTGGGTATGGGTCCCATGAGAGGATCATTGAATTGGATTACGTGAGAGGACCATTGAATTGTGTTTTGTATCTACTTGTGATGATTACGTTCATATCTAATGATGACTGATATTGAAAGATTGTTTGTGCTCTAAAATGATAACCAATGTGTATTATTGAGAACATGGAATGCTAGATTGATCCTGTAAAGATGACTAATATTGTATATGTTCGGTATATGCATGTTTTATAATGTTATGGTTACTTGCATGTGTTTCACTTATTAGGATAGCCCCGTGATCCTACCAGTACACTGTGGTTGTGTACTAATACTGCACTTGCTTGTTCTTTGTTGAGTATAGGGCATCTTCAGGCGGCTATTGATAGACCTCAGCTAGGTGACTATTTAGCGTGATCGGATTCAAGGGTGATCCAGTTCTTTCAGGCTGTCATGGATCTTTCTTGTTTAAGTCAACTCTTTCCAGACTCAGAGTATTTGTTTAAGGTGTTTGTTTAGTCTCGGGGTTGTACCCCTTGTTCTTAGACTTGTCGTTAGTAGAGTTTTGGTACAATGACTTTCAGGTTCTAGGGATTGTTCTTCCACATTAGTTTGGCTAGTTTTATTTAAACCTTTAGAGTTTATGGGAACTCCATATTTTTATTGTCATTTAAACCTGCTTCCGTATCTTTAAATGCCTAGTTTTCGTTAAGTTGCTTAGTCGGGTTGTAGTAATGGTTCTTCCACCAGAGGGTTAGTGTGGGTGTCAATCACGCCGGTCTGGGTCGTGGCAAAGTTTGTATCAGAGCCCTAGGTTCGTTGATCTCATTGTACCAAAATGAGTCTAGTAGAGTCTTGTGGAACGGTAAGAAGATGTCCGTACTTTTCTTCGAGAGGCTATAGGACTTTAGGAAAAACTCACTTATTTATATTCCTTTGTGCTATGACTTGAATCCAATTGGTATCTCGGTGATACAAATTCGTATCTTTCCTTCTTCACTCTATAGTCCGAGTTAGAGCAACAAAAGTGGTAACACTATCACTAGCAAGAGAGGATGTGTATAGACTACCGACAGTTGAATAAGGTCACCATTCAGAACAAGTATATGTTGCCTCGGATAAATAATCTTTTGACCAGTTGCAGGGTGCATTAGTTTTCTCTAAGATTCATCTAAGGTCTGGCTATCATCAGTTAAAGATTAGGCCTGAGGATATACCAAAAATGGAAGTTAGGAACCGCTATGGGCACTATGAGTTTCTAGTTATGTCATTTGGGTTGAAAAATGCGCCTGGAACTTTCGTGAGTTTGATGAATGGTATGTTAAAACCATTTCTTGATTCGTTTGTTATAGTATTTATTGATGACATTTTGGTTTATTCGAAAAGTAAGAAAGAGCATGCCGACCATCCTCGTATTATTCTGGGTGTTCTTGGAAGCAAAACTTATATGCGAAACTTTCTAAGTGTAAATTTTGGTTGACTTCGGTTGCCTTTGGGGGGCATGTAGTTTCAAGGGAAGGGGTCATAGTAGATCCCCAAAAGATTGAAGCAGTCAGGAATTGGGTCCGACCTAGTTCTGTGACTGAAATTAAGAGTTTTGTGAGGCTCGCTAGCTACTATCGTCGCTTGTGAAGGGATTAAGGTCATATTTTCTTATTCGAGTTTAATAGGTGACAACCTTTAAGAAGTTTTGGTAAGGGACGGCTAGATAATGAACACCATTACTTTGGAAAATGAATTTAGTATTGTTGTCATAACATGTAAGGATTGGTTAGCAAATGATAAAATTAAGTTATGTCAATTGAGGTTAGAAGCTATACTATGATTTCCTGGATTGATGGTATATCAAGAAGGGTTAGGATATGACTGCTCCAATAGCAACGATGTTTACTTGGTTAAGTTATTAAGTGTGTTAAAATTGTGGAGAACCTAGGCATATAAGGAAGAAATCAGCGAAGCCGTGGAGGTCAGGAAAATGGTAATGCGGGCAGATGAGCAGTGCAACTAGGCAAGGAGGTTGCCCATCAAGATGACAGGGCTCAATTTTATGCTTTTCCGGGCAAGACCGATACTGAGGTTCTGATGCATGGATCACAAGTACTATTCTTGTCTGTGACCTGATGGCTAATGTGTTATTTGATCTGGGTTCTACTTATTCTTATATGTCTGTGCGATTTGCCTCAGAATTTGATATGATTTGTGATATACTTGATGCCTCCATCCATGTTTCTACCCCAACTTAAGAGTCACTCATAATCACTCATGTATATCGTGTTATCCTGCTGTGTTATGGATTTTCAGACTTGGGTTGATTTGGTTATGATGGATATGACTAACTTGATACAATATTAGTCATGACTTGGTTGTACCCGTATTATACCGGTTAATTGTAATACTAAGTCGGTAACTCTAGAGATTTCGGGTAGGGAAAGGTTAGAGTGGAAAGGGGTGTACAAGCCTAAGCCAGCTAAGATCATATCTTTCGTGTGGGCTAGTAAAACTGGTAGGGCAGAGTTATTTGGCTTGTTTAGCTCATATTCGGGATGTTGAGGTTGAGTCTCCCTCTATTGAGTCTATTTTTGTGGTGTCAGAATTTAGAGAAGTGTTTCCTACTGATTGCATGGTATGCCTCCGAATAGAGGTATAGCTTTTTGCATTGACTTGGAAACTGGCACTCGCCCCATCTTCATTCCTCCTTATCGCATGGCTCTGGCAGAATTGAGAGAGCTTAAAGCTCAAATCCAAGAGCTTCTTGATCAAAGTTTCATCCGTCCTAGTGCTTCTCTGTGGGGTGCTCCTGTCTTGTTTGTTAAGAAGAAGAATGGTAGTATGAGGAGTGGTGATTTTATTAATCCATAAAGGAGTGGATTGATACTAGAATGGCAAGCTTGTGGATAAAGAAAGTCCCATTGAGTATACTTGGGTGAAGGAAATTGAAGATTTTAGTAAGTAAGTGCATATAAAAGTTGGGTTAGTCCTTTGAATTTGATGAGTATACCTGAGTTTGAGGTGTCATTTTGATGAGAAGGTTGACTTCGTAGTGATACTAAGTGTAATGGTAATAAGAGTCCGTGATGGATTGTGATGAGATGTAGCTATATAATAAGCTTGTTGGTTAAGCGAATTTTGTATAGTAATTACGACTTGCAAGTATTAAAGGTTGTGGTTTTCTAATATTTGGTGAGTAATGTGGTTGTATGGAAAGTTTTAAGAGATGGTGGCACACCACTCGAATAGAATTTAAAAGAGCTAGAGTCATGATGAAGAAAAAAATAGTTGGATGTAGTACAACCTTTAGAGAGAGGAGAGAATAAGAATACTTTATTTGATTGTGAAGGCTGAAGAGGTATCTTCAGAGGTGTAGGTAATTGGGTTCAGAGGTGCATGATTTATTTTGTGTTGATGTGGCTATGGTAATAGTGTCACAGGTCCATCAGATTGGTTGATGACTATTGGAAAAGACTTGAGAAAGGAGTGTACAGAAGTTAGCTCGAAAGTGATGATAAGTGCTATATTTTCTTTTGAGTTTAGTAATGAGTACGATTGAAGTTTAGTGAAGGATATTGTAAGATCGATAGAGATGCAATCAATGATAAGCGAAGATCTATGAATTCATAAGAATCTTCAAGGTACAAGCTAATGTTGATAGATAAGGGGATTGTTTTATACGGTTGAATTTACAATTCAGATTTTTTTCATTGTAAGTCTACATTTGTGGTAATATATTTTGTCAAGGTATGAATTAGCAAGGTGAGAAATGATCAATTGTACCCAGTATTGAGCATTTGAAAGGACTTACACCTGGGTTGAGTCATAAAGTTTATTATTATCGATTGTTAAGTACCTAAGAAAGGTTTCATTTAAGAAGTGTTGGTTTACAATAAGGTAAATGGTCGGAGTGTTTATGATGGTTGTTAGTATTGTGAGTATGATTCACTAGCTATGCTCTCATGTGTTTTCACTTTTGTGGGTGGATCCCTAGTGGTGGATCAGGGGTACCAAATCCTGCGATGTTCTCTTGGTTGAGTGGGAAGATTGAGAAGATTTGGTTATTTCGAATGACATAATTGGTGTTGTCTTGGAGTTGTTAAAGTATTTTAGTGGTTCTACATGTACCACCTTGCTTATGAGAATTTATAGAAGAGCTACCATGTGTAATTATGGTTGTCCGACAATCTTAATATTCATCCAGTCGTCAAGGTCATGTATTGATTGTGTGTGGTTGAATGTGGGGATCATTGGGTCCAATTCTACTGTTCTTAAGGGTAATCTACCATCATAATTCCTAAATCTAGCATTCGATAGTGTGGTTAGAGGGTTTGTATGCTTGGACATATCCCTCGATGAGTATATGATGTCTAAATATCAAATTTTATAACTTAAGCTCATAGAAATTTATGTTGTGGGATGGAGATGTTTATAAGGATTATCATTGTTTGGGTATTATGAATGTGTGTTGCTTGGTTCAGATTCACTTCTAATCGTAGAGAGTATTGATTTTGAATTTTATCATGCTTAAGTGCTAAAGGATTCATCTGGATGATTGTGTCAAGGTCCTTGATAACATGTTGTAGACATGTGTACAATCAATTTTGGTGGTTGTTGGGAATCACTTTTGTTGTTAGTTAAGTTTACATACAACAATATTTATCACTCGAGTATTGAGATGACTTCATTGAGGCATTGTATATGAGGGGATGTAGATCACCCATAGGATGGTTTGAAACTGGAGATGTAAAATCGTTGGGGGTTGATTTGGTCAAGAATGCTTAAGATAAGGAGAGAAGTATACAAGCTAAGCTTCTAGCAGCCTAGAGTCGATAGAAAAAGTATGCGGGACAAGTATCCCTAGCTATTCAACGATTCATATACCATTCTATTCTTGCTTTAGCCCTTTTCTTCTAGTTTGTCACTCGAGGACGAGTGATGGGTAAATTGGTATCTATTGTAACAACATGTTCCCGTCGTTATGAAAAATCCAATGGGGAAAACTTTTTGGCTGGAAAACTTTTTGGTAGTAACTTCAAATTTCCTAGCCTAGTTCAGATTTGGACGAAATCGAAGTCAATGAGATCTAGGGAAATATCGTAACAAATGAGAGGTTTAATATGGAATGTGATTATATGAGTGGATAGCCAAGACGTTAAGGAACCCGTACAACTTTACGAAATTGAATTCGGGTGAGTAGAACTCCTGAAACTGATCTTAGCGTGAACAAGTATTTTCTGAGTGTCATGGGATGAAGGTGTGTTGTGAAATGGGGGTTTGGAATTCTTAAATTTGCTCACTGGTTCCGTGCAAACCGCCAGAGCGGGACCGCTGTAGTAGGATGGGTCCCACTGTAGCGGGCCAGTCGCGAATTAAGTCGGAAATAAATGCCAAAATCATTTTATTCTGCACTTTTTGACTTTGAGAGCTAAGGAATGACCCAGGTTTATTTCTTGAAAGGTTTCCACCTCTTCTAGCACTAAAGGTAAGGTTTTTACTCCCCAAATCCCTTTTTCGATCCGTAGAACGTAGATTCTTGGTTAATTACTATTGGGGGAGGGTTTTGATATGAAACTAATGGTGGAAAAAGCCCTAAATTGGGTATTAGGATCTTGGGTTTGTCCTAGGGTTGATAATATTGATTATTATCCAGGTAATTAGGCCTCGTTTATTGATCCTTGCATTAATTGTATGTTTTTAGACCACGAACAAGCGGGAAGAATCCGTAAAGGGAAGATTCTAGTGTCTTAGGGGATTCAAGCTTGGATTCGAGGTAGGTGATGGTTGTGATTTCATGTTGTGTGATATATGTTTATACTTGCTTCATTATAATGCATGTATGTATGTGAATGTTGCATTATTGATCACACTAATAGTGAATGAGGATAATTGAATAATTGAATGCCATAAATCATGACTTGATTGTATGATTATGAGAATGTACTTGTGATTGTGATTGTGGCTTGTTGAATGGATCGGGTGTAACATTCCGACACACTAACTGGGATCGATTTCCACATACCGACATAAACATTGGAACGGGTGTCACGATCCAACATACTAACTTGAATCGGATACCACGTGCCGGTACACTAACAGTTTGGGTATGGGTTCCATGAGAGGACCATTGAATTGTGTTGTGTATCTACTTGTGATGATTACGTTATATCTAATGATGACTGATATTGAAAAACTGTTTGTTGCTCTAAAATGATAACCAATGTGTATTATTGAGAACATGGAATGTTACATTGATCCTGAAAAGATGACTAATATTGTATATGTTTGGTATATGTCTGTTTTATAATGTTGTGGTTACTTGCATGTGTTTCACTTATTGGGATAGCCGCGTGATCCTACCAGTACATTGTGGTTGTGTACTGATACTGCACTTGCTTGTTCTTTGTTGAGTACAGGGCATCTTCAGGCGGCTATTGATAGACCTCAGCTAGGTAACTATTGAGTGTGACCGGATTCAAGGGTGAGCCAGTTCTTTCAGGCTGTCATGAATCTTTCTTGTTTAAGTCCACTATTTTCGGACTCAGACTATTTGTGTTAGGTGTTTGTTTAGTCTTGGGGTTGTACCCCTTGTTCTTAGACTTGTCGTTAGTAAAGTTTTGGTACAATGACTTTCAGGTTCTAGGGGTTGTTCTTCCGCATTAGTTTGGTTAGTTTTATTTAAGCCTTTTGAGTTTATGGGAACTCCGTATTTTTACTGCCATTTAAACCTGCTTTCGTATCTTTAAAAGCCTAGTTTTCATTAAGTTGCTTGGTCGGGTTGTAGTAATGGTTCTCCCACCGGAGAGTTAGTGTGGGTGTCAATCACGACGATCTGGGTCGTGACACTTCACCCTCTTCATTTTTGGGTAAAAACTTTATTACCAATACTTCATTTCTCTTTACTATCTTCTTATTTATCTATTGATCAATTTTATTTACATATCAATTTTTTGTATTTTTGTTGTTTATTGTTTTCTCTTTTTCATAAAAGAAATGATAATGTAAATTGGTTAATAGGAGCAGCTATTTATATTTTGGGTGTTTTTTATTTGAAGCTTGTATGAGCAGTTAGCT
The DNA here is from genome assembly GCA_035578085.1 of Solanum pinnatisectum. Lineage (NCBI taxonomy): Eukaryota > Viridiplantae > Streptophyta > Magnoliopsida > Solanales > Solanaceae > Solanum > Solanum pinnatisectum. The sequence goes on from CM069087.1 coordinate 37,050,470, forward strand.
TTGCTTTGGAAAGCTAACGAGGAGGTCGTCTACTTTGGGATGCTGAGAGGTGGTGTATCATCAAATTTGTGTGATTAAACTAATTTTTTTAGAAAGATATTCACTTTCTTTATTCTATAGTAATGATCAAGACACATATTGTATAGTCAATTTAAACATTTTTTGGACACTTACTCACCTAATTTTGCTATTACGATATTTTTTGTCTTTTTGAAGCTTTGATTTTGTTATCGATAGAAATTTTAGCTTTTCTAATTCTGTTTTATCTCTATTTAACTCTACACCTTTATCAGTTTATTTTTTGTCACATATCTCTTTTTTTTATTCTTCTTTTGAAATGAAAATTCGTTGCTTTATGGAAGGACCTATGTGAAGATCATTTTTTGGACAAAAAAAAATCTTTGGTACAAATTTAAATTTCTCCGATTGAGAAAACTCTAACAATTACTTTTATAGTATCTATGAGCCTAAATCAAAGACAACTTTTAAAAGGAGTTTCATCAAGTCTGTCTAATTTTTTGGATATTTAAATTTAAGCCAAACCCATCGGTGGCCCCCTAAAGTTGGCACGAAATTTCAGTTAGACACCTCAACTGAACGATGTTCATTTTAGACACCTCATGTAGGGTTTTGTTATGTCATTTTGACACCTTTTTTTCAATAAACAAAAATATGTATTGTGTGTGTTATACTCGCGAGTGACGTGTAAAGTGTTCAATAAAATGAGGACATTTGTCATTTTCCTCCAAAATAATTCTTAAATAATAAATTTTGGTAAAAAACAAAAAAATAACCAGTGAATTGATGACGCATGGCATTTTGCCCAAATAATTACAAAAAGTAAATTTAATCACTTTTAAAAAATGTGTTTTGCAGAACACCAAATTACCCCCAACCCCAACCCCCCGCCCCCCAACCTGCCGACCCCAATTGTCTTCTCCACCAAAATCAAACCCACACCTATGGCCATTCGTCTTCTCCGCCATACCCAAGCTTTCTCTATTTTTTAAACATTCAAAATATATTAAATCTTCTTTCCTATAAAATACGCATCCGATGGAATTTGAGTGAATGTTAATTCTTATTCTATATCTAAAGTGGAGTAAGAAAAGAAAATTGAGGAAATTAGGACCAAACAAAATGAAGAAATTTATCTTCAATATCAACACTGCAAACTTTAGTGCAGGTACCGGTTCCCATGGAGAGTTAGAGACTAATTAGAGCATCAATTACAGAATGAATCTAAGAAAGAGATAAAAAGGAATTTTTCAGATAATTATGATTTAAAAGGAATCTAAGGGTTAAACTAGCCAGCAACAAAATTGTTTGTATCAATTTCAATCATGACTTTGAACCACTTAATTTAAACGAGTCCTGATTTTAACAACAAATAATTGAACTAATTTGACTATCAAATTTAATTCACGGATATATATATTTAACTCTAAAATCTTTATCAACACTTTTCACCATGGAAGGAGTTTAAACTTAGGAAAATGGTAGTTGAAAATTGGAGAAGAAAAGAAAGAAATTTTTTAAAAAAAGCTAAATAAAGCTTTGACGCGCTGTTAGTGAGTGTTATACACTCATTATGTCATGTCAGCAAAAAGTGTCAAAATGACACAGCGAACTCCTACTTAACGTGTTTAAAAAGAATAAAACTTACTTGAGGTGTTTAAATAAAAATTAGTGCCAACTTTAAGAGGTTGTCGATGGGTTCAACCTTAAATTTATAAGGTTCTCAAATTGATGCAAAGTAAAAGGCTTTAAGCGAATTGAGAATTCGATCATATGTTTTCACCGAATGAATTAATTATTCTATATGAACATATTATATGTGTAATTTATTTGGTTGCAAAGTGATCTTGACGTCATTGGTATATGGAAAATTTAGAATTTTACATGAAGAGAAATGGGAGTATTTTAATTTTTAATTTATTTGTTTTGCTCTAAAGAGTCCATATTAGAAGAGCTATGCTATCGCTTGCCTATTTAATTTCTGTTTTTCACCTCAAAAGTCGCTACTAATTAAAAACAGTTGTTATCCTTTGTTTTAAAACTCAAAAGCCTTATTAACTTTTCATCCCTTTATAATTATTGGAAACTTTTTACATGGTAAGACTAATGAGCTTCAATTCCAAATATGTTCATTATTTCATGAAAAAATTACAGATTATCTGCCTATATTTTTTATTTTTTTTACATGGAATGAGTATTTTTAAATTTAATGGTGTATTTTTTTCCTTTTTTAGGTGTACTTCTGCAACAAGAAAAGGCTGCTTAAGTGACAAAACATCATCCATACTGCCACAGAAAAACACCAAAGCAAATTACTGCTTCCTAGAAGCTCCCCCACTTTGTTTTCCTTGAAAATTCGAACCAACAACCTCAAAAAGAAAAGGCTCCATTTTTTTTCTTAACATAATATATTTGTTTCAATATAGTGTTTTTTCTGTTCTTTTTCATCATCAACAACAATATTCAGATTGTAAATTCACAAATGGGGTATGGAAAGGGCAGGGTCCTTATCCCTACATCCTAAAAGTAGAGAGATTATTATCGAAAGATTCAAAACTCAATTGCAACAAATTAAAATAGTTATGAAAAAAATACGGTAGTAAAGAAAATATGTCAAACAATAAGAAAAACACTATAGAGCATTTAGAAAAAATAATGATAACAATATCAAAATAATGGGGTGATTGAAATAAAATGGACAATACATTATAACATATATTTTGAGAAATCTTGATTTTCTGTTTAATAGTTTGATCTTTTATTTTTGATTTTCCTTTCTCTTTCTTATGGACCTCGTGTAATTTACCTCATCCTCTAATAATGTGACAATTTCTATTATTTCTCCATTGAGTTGATTTATGCTTGTCATTTCACTGACCAATTCCATACATTTTCACTTCTTTATCTTTGCTTATTATATGTCATTTCTTTTAATGTCATAGTGACTCTAGTTTATAGTTGTTGATTACATAAATTTTTGAGATTTATGCCTCTTTCAACAAAGACATTTCGAAATAAAATAAAAAGTTGTATCTACGAGAGAGAAAGTGACTCGAATTCAAATAAATTAAACTGTAGATTCAAAGCATGTAACAAAAATTGAAGGAGGACTAAAAAAATATGACAAGGAGTGAGGGACCTATGTTACCATCTTGACTTCAATTCTCCGAAGAGTACAATTTCACAAGAACTCCTTACAAATTTTTAAAAAACATGCAAAATTTTTATTTGGATTTATATATATATATATACTAGAAGGGCATGGCCCGTGTTGAGCACGATCCAACACAACGTACAAAAGTTACTTTAGCATCATAGGTAAAAATATCTTAGACACTCTTACTTTGATGATAACTACAAACTTGAGTACAGAATTACATAGTCCTATAATTTACCCCCAAGAGTTCAATTATCATCCAAAAAATCCAACACATAAGGACTAAGAGAGGGTGATATCCAATTGAAGCAGTTCATAGGATATTGTTGTTGGGAAATCCTCCAACACTTTTATCATGATCCTTCTAGAACTCCATTAAGCGCATTCATCTTCTTTTCCAAGTTGAAAATAAACACCTACAATGAAGGACAACGTGATAGTATTAGACCAGATTCATACATATGCTATGTTTTCTCAAAATTATTGAGGATGATTTAAAAAGTCACAACCGAATAACTCTGATTTTCATAGAAACAGAGCAATAAGAGTGTTACGTGTTCTCCTAAACAATGAAAAATAAGATAATTTGTGATCTAAATAAGTCTCTTTCTTACGTAGAAATACCTGAAGTTTCTCTTTCTGCATAAGGACATGGTGAATACATAAAAATTGACAAGGTTATTATTTACTACAGATTCATAAATTATTAGCAAACTAAATATTTGAAACATATAGTGCAGAACTCGAATGTAAAAAAACATACTACATACCTCTCACTAAAAACATAATTTCACCGCCTTTTCATTTGCTGCACTCACAAACTTCAGTCATGGTCTCTGCAACTTGCCTAGCAGCATCAGTCATATTCATGGATGGACATTTGACACTAGCAAAGGCTTCAAATGTCAATAATTTGAATCTGTATCATTTGTTGGATATATAGCAAGAGTTAATGAAAAATTGAGGGAAGATGAAAAGAGAGGAACTTGAAAAGTTCTCTTATGCTTTAGTAAAAAGGAATTTCTCCCTCATTGGTGGTGGAAAGAAAAATAAAAATGTTTAAATAAAGAAACACTTCTATTAGTTGTTAAAAGGGTTGGAAAGAGGGACCCCCCTCGCATCGTCGTCATCGTCGCTCTCGGCTTCGGCTTCAGAAAATGATCGATCGAGAGATTATTTTTGGACAAAGTTATGTTTTAAATTATTTAGTTAATTATTTATTTAATTAACCGAAACGTTCCGACCCAACTCGGATCCGCGCGACCCGTTTTATTTGAATTTCCCGCCGTTGGAGATGACTGTTCTGAAAGGTTGCAACTTTCATGAACAGTCATGACCGTTTGAAAGGTTGCAAACTTTCATGAATGATCGTGTAGATTCTAAAAGGTTGCAACCTTTCGGAACCAGTTCCTCTTGGCTATAAATATCAGTAATTCTTCAGACTTTTTACTTACGAAAATTTTTTATTTCTTCTTCTTCTTTTGCACAAATTTCATTCGTGTACTTTACTACCGTTGAGTGGCTTGCTGACACCAGAGTTTTATGTATCAATATACTGGTGATTCAGATCATTCTATCCTGGGAGGACACATTTCAAATCAAACCTCGGATACTATAGGGGAATAATTTCCTTAAGGGGACACTGTGCATTCAGTGGGCTTGATCTTCTTTCCATTCTGTTTTTACAGATTCTGATACGTTTTTACAGATTTTAGTTTTGTTAATTAATTTATGTTCTTCACTGGTTCATTTAAACTTTGGTAATTTTGTGTTTCTGCAAAGTTTGTTAAAATCAGTAGTACTGTTTTAAACACAGATTGCCTAACAATCTTAAGGATTTTTTTTTTTAATTTGTGTTTCTGGTGGAGACAAAAACCTTCGTGGTTTTATACTCCTATTAAGTTTGAAATTTAAGTTATTGCTTACTGAGCCATTTGTATCAATTTTTGTTTATTACAAATTTTGATTCTGAAATGGAAAATGATAATGTTACGGTGGTTGTTGCTGCACCAACCCGAACTGTTGTACCACCAGCAGAGAAATCGGGAAAATTCTCTGGTGTGAATTTCAAAGGATGGCAGCAACAGGTACTTTTCTGGCCTACCACTCTTGGTTGGCAAAAATTTACAAATGAACAAACTCCGGTGCCTACTGTTGATATGTCAGACAGAGAAAAATTCATGATTATTGAAGCATGAAAACAGGCAGACTTTATATGTAAGGGCTACATTCAGAGTGCTTTAGAGGATGACTTATATAATGTCTATAATGCAATGACAACTTCGAAAGAATTGTGGAATGAACTTGAGAAGAAATATAAGACAGAAGATGCATGCTTGAAAATGTTTGTGGTCGCAAAGTTTTTAGGCTACAAAATGTCAGATAGTAAAACTGTTGGATCACAAGTGCAAGAACTTCAACTTATTTTCCATGATCTGATTGCTGAGGATATGGTAGTAAATGAAGCTTTTCAGGTGGTTGCAATGATCTAGAAGTTACCTCCTTCGTGGAACGACTTCAAGAATTATTTAAAGCACAAACGCAAAGAAATGAAGCTTGAAGATCTTGTGATTCGGCTCAAGATCGAGGAAGATAACAAGACCGTCAGAAAGAAGTCTCATGGGAATTCAACAATAATGGGAGTTAATATTGTTGAAGAAACTCCTACCAAAGGCAAGAAGAGAAAGAAGTCCAACGGACAGAAGTCGCCAAGAAGAAATTCAAGGGCAACTGTTACAACTGTGGTAAGGCTAGTCACAAGTCTTCTGACTGTCATTCTCCAAGAAACAACAAGGACAAAGGCAAAAGTCAAGCAAACATCGTGGAAGAGATGGAAGATGCAGACGACCTCTGTGCAATGATCTCGGAGTGCAACTTAGTTGGAAATCCCAAGGAGTGGTTTTTCAACTCAGGTGCCACTGCAAAAGAAGCCTTTGCAACGTACACTCTTGCTGAGTTCGATGAAGATTTGTTCATGGGGAACACAACAACAACAAGGATTGTAGGAACTGGAAAAGTAATGTTAAAAATGACATCGTGTTGACTTTGAACAACGTTCTGCACGTTCCTACTATTAGGAAGAATTTAGTTTTTGTTGCACTGCTCGTTAAGAACGGGTTTAAATGTGTCCTAGTTAGTGACAAAGCTGTAATAAGTAAGAATGAGATCTTCTTAGGAAAGGGATACCTCACTTAGGGCCTCTTCAAACTGAATGTAATGGTTGTTGACAGTATTAATAAGAGTTCTTCTTCTGTTTACTTATTGGAGTCAAATGATTTATGGCATGCCTGTTTGGGACATGTGAATTACAAAGCCTTGTGAAAATTGATTACTTTAGAAGTATTGCCTGATTTTAAATGTAATAAATCGAAATGTGGAATTTGTATGGAATGTAAGTTTGTAAGACATCCTTATAAGTTTGTTTATAGGAATTCTAAACCTTTAGACTTAATTAACACAGATATATGCGATATGAAGTCAATATCATCTGGCGGTATGAAAAAGTATTTTATAACTTTTATTGACGATTGCACTCGATTTTGTTATGCATATTTTCTTAATAGTAAGGATGAAGCAATTGATGCATTTAAGCAATACAAAAATGAAGTGGAAAATCAATTGAATCTAAAGATAAAAATGATTCGGAGTGATAGGGGTGGAGAATACGAATCTCCTTTTGCAGAGATATGTTTGCAATATGGTACTATTCATCAAACTACTGCACCTATATACCACAGTCAAATGGTTTGGCAGAACGAAAGAACAAAACATTAAAGGAAATGATGAATGCCTTGATAATCAGTTCTGGTTCACCGCAAAACCTATGGGGGGATGCCATCCTTACGGCTAACAAGATACTCAATAGGGTACCCTGTAGTAAAACGCAATCGATTCCATATGAGTTATGGAAAGGAAGGAAACCCAACTTGAAATATTTCAAAGTGTGGGGGTGTTTAGCCAAGGTAGAGGTTCCTTTACCCTAGAGGGTGAAAATTGGACCCAAAACAGTGGATTGTGCATTTATTGGATATGATGTGAACAGTAAGGTTTGTCAATTTTTGGTTCACAAATATGACAATCCTGAAGTTCATGTTAATACGGTAATTAAGTTAGATAATGCTGAGTTCTTTGAACACATTTATCCGTATAAAACTGAATGTGAGTCGACAAGTGAAAGACCTAAACGACCACAGAAAGAATCAACGAAAAATACACTACCTAATGAGAATCCTAGGTGTAGTAATCGCCAACGGAAATCCACTTCTTTTGGACCAGATTTTGTGGCATTCTTGCTTGAAAATGAGTCTCAAACATTTAAAGCAGTTATGTCTTTGTCTGAGTCAACTTATTGAAAAGAAGCAGTCAATAGTGAGATCGAATCAATTTTAAGTAATCATACTTGAGAATTGGCTGATCTTCCATCGGGAAATAAACCTTTAGGATCAAAGTGGATCTTTAAAAGGAAAATGAAAGCCGATGAGACTATTGACAAATATAAGGCTAGACTTGTAGTCAAAGGATATAGACAAAAAGAAGGTATGGACTACTTTGATACATACTCTCCAGTAACAAGGATAACATCAATTAGGATGTTAATAGCACTAGCGGCATTGCATGATCTTAAAATCCACCAAATGGATGTAAAGACAGCCTTCTTAAATTGAGAGTTGGAGGAAGAAATTTACATGGAACAACCTGAAGGGTTTGTAGTTCCTGGTAAAGAAGAAAAAGTGTGCAGGGTTGTGAAGTCACTTTATGGGCTCAAGCAAGCACCCAAACAATGACATGCTAAATTTGACCAAACAACGTTGGCAAATAGATTCAAGATTAACGAATGTGATAAGTGTGTTTACATTAAAAAGGTTCTAAATCATGAAGTCATTGTTTGTCTGTATGTTGATGACATGTTAATAATGAGTAAAGATATTGACGATATAAATGCTACTAAGCGCATGTTGTACAACAAGTTCAATATGAAAGACTTAGGAGCTGTTGATTTGATCTTAGGGATCAGGATTCTAAAAACTCCTCAGGGACTAGCATTATCTCAATCTCATTATATTGAAAGAGTATTGGATAAGTGCAAATACTTGAATTTCAACAATGTCAAAATTTCAATTAATTTAAAGAATGAAGGTGAAAGTGACTCTCAATTGGAATATGCCATAGTGTTGGAAAGTTTGATGTATATTATGAATTGTACGCGATCAGATATAGCATGTGTTATTAGCAAGCTGAGTCGGTTCACTAGTAATCCTAATCAAACTCACTGGATGGCAATGAAACGTGTGTTGGGGTATCTGAACATACACAACACTATGCTTTCCATTATAATAAATATCTTGCAGTGATTGAAGGATATAGTGATGAAAATTGGATCATCTGGTCAAATGAAGTAAAATCCACAAGTGGTTATGTGTTTACACTTGGTAGAGGAGCAATCTCTTGAAAATCATCCAAACAGACATGTATCGTTCGCTCCACAATGAAATTTGAATTTATTGCCTTAGATAAGGCTGGTGAAGAAGCTGAATGGCTCCGAAATTTCTTAGAGGATATTTCATTCTGGTCCATACCTGTGGGACCTATTTGCATACATTGTGATACTCAAGCAGCAATAGGTAGGGCAGGGAGCCTCATGTACAACGGGAAATCTCGTTATATACGACGGAGACATAGCACCGTAAGACAACTGCTCTCTAGTGGAATAATCACAATTGACTATGTGAAGTCAAGCGATAATGTGTCAGATCCACTGACGAAAGGCCTAGTAAGAGAGGCGCTTGAAAGATCATCTAAGGGAATGGGTTTACGACTTAGGATAAGTCATCATGGCGATAACTCTATCTAGCAAACTGGATATCCCAAAAGCTAGATTCAAGGAGAAAAATAAAGTTGTGACTGACGGTTTGACATTGTCAATCAACTCAATCCATTCTCATGATGAAGACAATGTTCAGGAACGAGGTTAAAACATTAAGGCTTGTTAATGAAGTTAATAAAGCTTAAAGTTTTTAATGATTTGCTAAGTTTGGCAGATTTGACCAAATAGTGTATCTACGAGATGACACGGTTAGAAATCACCTATGTGAATGTGAAGTGTAAGCCGCTTCAAAGAGAATTGTTTTGTCAAAAGCTTATTCTTTATACACTCATGAAACCATGAGGTGTTCATGGCTGAAATGAACACAACCGTAAGAATCATAAAAGGTAAAAGGTTAATTGTGTGACATATGGTTGTCTAGGTATACACAAAAGATCGACGGTTGAAAGATATCGAATCTACCGATTGACCGAGTGTATCTGATGTATTTTCACTACAGAAAGTCCAAGGGAAAACCTACTTATCCAGATGCAATTGATCCTTGCATGTAAAGTACACACTCGTCCGTGCATTCCTTATGTTATAACCATTCCCCATTCATGTGGGGGATTGTTGGGTATATAGCAAAAGTTAATGGGAAATGGAGGGAAGATGAAAAGAGAGGAACTTGAAAAGTTCTCTTATTCTTTAGTAAAAAGACATTTCTCCCTCATTGGTGGTGGAAAGAAAAATATAAGTGTTTAAATAGATAAACACTTCTATTAGTTGTTTAAAGGGTTGGAAAGAGGGACCCCCCTCGCGCCGTCACCGTCGTCGCTTGCTCGGCTTCGACTTTGGCTTTGGCTTTGGCTTTGGAAAATGATCGATCGAGAGATTATTTTTGGACAAAGTTTTGTTTTAAATTATGTATTTATTTAATTAAATTAAATTAAATGGCCAAAATGTTTCAATTATTTAGTTAATTAGTTGAAACATTTCGACTCTACTCGAATCTGCACTACCCATTTTATTTAAAATACTTTCCCGTTTTATTTGAATTTCCCGCCGTTGGAGATGACAGTTCTGAAAGATTGCAACTTTCAGGAACAGCCAGGACCGTTTGAAAGGTTGCAAACTTTCATGAATGGTTGTGTGGATTCTGAAAGGTTGCAACCTTTTGGAACCAGTTCCTCTTAGCTATAAATACCAATAATTCTTCAAACTTTTTACTTACGAAAATTTTCTGATTTGTTGTTCTTCTTCTTCTTCTGCACAAATTTCATTCGTATACTTTACTATCGTTGAGTGGCTCGATGACACCAGAGTTTTGGGTATCAATACACTGGTGATTGAGATCATTCTATCCTGGAAGGACATATTCCAAATCAAACCTCAGATACTAGAGGAGAATAATTTCTTTAAGGGGACATTGTGCATTCAGTGGACTTGATCTTCTTTCCATTCTGTTTTTATAGATTCTGGTACGTTTTTACAGATTTTTGTTTTGTTAATTAATTTATGTTCTTCACTGGTTCATTTAAACTTTGATAACCTAGTGTTTCTGCAAAGTTTGTTGAAATTAGTAGTATTGATTTAGACACAGATTGCCTAACACCATTATACTCAATATTACTTATACTTGGTGGAAAGGAAATATCCAAAGTTTAGTTATTTTTGGAAGTAAATAAATAAAATTGTAAGCAAATATAGATATCTACTGAGCTTAGAAGAAGAAAAAAATCATTCAGAAAGAAGAATGGTTTTTACTTGCAAAGATCAAGACCATGCTAAGTATTTTCCAGAAAGTATGAAATATATATGGGTAATTTACCATATCAGGCCATCCCAGTTGTGCAAAGACTGATGCGTAATTACAGAAGGAAAATGAATCTCGTAGTCATAAATTAGTAGCATGCTTATTCATAAATGGTAATGTTGTCAGAAAAAAGAGAAACACTATTCGAAGAGAATATATAGCTCCCATAAACTCTGCAGACAAAAAAAATCAAGTGAGAAGAATGATACAGATCAACAGAGGAAATTGGTTGAAAGGGGTAACATAGAGAAACTTAATATCAAGAGTTGTGCATCACAAGACGAAAATTTTAAGCCTTATACCCTGAAAAACACTTGAAAAATATCATTATTACATCTTGAAAATGTTTAACAATTTACCTATATTAACATTTCACTCTGAAATATATTACACATACGACTACCATTGACATAAGCACACCAACAGTAGCTTAAGAACTTTTGCTTTACTGCGTTGAATTTAAAATTTAAAATTTTATTTTTGATGTAGTTAATAAGAAGCTCCACTCCGATCAGTATCATCAAAGAATTAGTGTCACACAACTATAATGATATACTTCAATAATAAGATGTCATAACCATCATTTAGAATTTTCCAGGTAAAAGTATTTACTCAAATGCGAAAGTTTAAGAAATTAGGAGGGCCCTTAAGTTACAATTGCAAACAGTGAAGGACATTGATGGTTTGAGGTAATATAGGACTAGAAACATTGTGATGGAGATGAATCTCATCTTTGCTAAAGTATTTTTGAAGAAAATTATAAGAGAAGATGAACTCTTTATATAGTTTAAAACACTTGCATTATCAGACTTATGAAAGAGCAAAAGAATGGCATTCATTTAATCTTGTTTCGACACCATAAAAATCTTTCTCAGAAACTGTTTGAGCAATTTCACAGTATGAAGTGTAGAATATTGGTTCTGTAATAAAAACGGAAGGAATTGTGTTGTTTAAATAGGCTGGTATCTTTCAAGTTTCTTCAAATACATTTTAATATTCAGTGATTAGGTCAATGGAAAGTGGAAAATATCCAAACCTAAGTTTCAGAGTGTATTGTACAAACTTTGAAACATTGCTTGGTGGGGAAGATATATGTAACTTCTTATCAAGTAAATGTTATACTTAAGGGGTAACATTTGTTAACTGACTAAGCCATTGTCATTCTTTAAATTAGAAATATAGAAAATTCTAAGAAACTTCAAATACAATTTTTGAGATTTACATACCATATAGTTGCCGGCAAGGTCATCAAAGCTTTTTTTTATGTTAGTGTCATTCGGTCTTTTACTGTTAAATATGATAACATGGGAGAAACCTTTCACTTAAAGAAATTATCTTTTAAAAGAAATTTGGGAGAAGTACATACTCCATAAACTTTTTAATTTATTTGGTTTTCAATAACATTTTTAGCTAATAAAAATGCTTAAGTTTTGAGTGTTTTAATATGTCTTGGAACTTTTCTTGGAGTCATATTACATAGTACACAATGCTCGTTAAATTCCCTAATTTTAGCAGGTCTATAAGCATAAAAAAATCCATAAAACAACATATTCAATTTTCATACAACCACAATCAAATAATGAAATACCATCTTGTACAACTAAATTAATACATGTGCAACACATCTAACATGAAAACCATTAGTATCAATTGGACATAATCAAGTTTTAACATACTAGCAACATTTGTATTATTAGATGCTTTATCTAATGCGACAGACATTACTTTATCTAAAAGCATGTAATACTCTAAAACACTCAAAATATTTGAAGCTAAATATGCACCAGTTTTTTTTCTCTACACATTCTTTATAACTTAAGATTCTTTTTTTGCAAATTCTAGTTATGATCAATCCAATATGCTGTAATAGTTAAACAATCATGTCTATTAACACTACGACCCATGTCCGAAGTTATAGACACTCTACAATCTAATATGCTAAACAAACAACGAAGATATTGACAATGTTTATCTTGATATAAAAAAACATTTGACTTAACAATATTTCTTGAAACACCTTTAAAAGAAGGATTATAAAGTTTGTTGAATATATTCAATAAAATCGGGATGTAAAGGAAAACTATAAGGCAAACCACAAACAAAAACCATCTTAGCTAAATTTTTGCGATCTCTTTCCTTATTATATTTACGTTGTATTAGTGGACCACTGAGGGTTAGAAGGATCTAATGTTCCTTGAACCATGTTAGAATCCCCTATCGATTGATTAACATAAATATCAACATAATTAACTTGAATTCCTTTTTTTCTATCGGCCAAAGCTTTAGCTTCTTTATATTCAATCGGCATACAAGACAACAATTGTCTATTTAAGCCCCCCATCCCACCTTGACCTCTACCTTGTTTATGTTTAAAAGGTTGCTTACACTTATTACAAATAGCAATAGAGTTTTCCTTATCTAAAGTCATAAATTGCCACACAACAGAAGTTTTAGGGCGTTGGTACTTCACCTTCTCCCTTGTAGGAGGTACGGGGAGGAGGCGTCCACAATTTTGTTCCATTGGATTTATAGTTTTAGTTGGAACTTCCGTCACCGGACTAGTAGGTGTTTCTTCTAATTTATCTTCTTCCGAATCAACTTCTACTTCTTCACCTGAATTTTCATCAAGATTAGGATTCATATTACCATAATGTCATTCTAAAACTTCATGATCAAGTCAAACATTTGAATCAATATCATAAGAAGTATCATCAACGCAAGCAGAATCATTTGTATTAAATCTATCTCTAGACATTGATTTAGAAGAAGAACCACCACATTTACTTTTATTTTTTTTCTTACAACTTTTTTTATTAAAATTAAATAGATTACTAAGGGTGTTTGCTACTTTCTCTTTTCCTTTACCGGTATCCTTTTTGCTAGAACTCATATTTAATAAAATATGAAGTGTAATATAAAAATATAATAACACAAAAATTAATTGCGAAACATAAAATTTAAATATTATGAAATGAATGTACCAAATGTCTGGGTTAATAGCAGACGTTATAACCTATTCTTGAAACTTGTAGTTTGTTGTAACTTATAATTTGGAACTCCAATACTTGATAGAAAATATGAGAATTAATATATATATATTATGATATAATATGAAAATTTAGAATTGAAATATATATATATAATGATATAGTATGAGAATTTATAATTGAGAATTAAATGGAATAAAAAATTAAGACTTAAGAATGAGAGGATATAGGAAATAGATGAGAGAATATATGATTTTGTAAGAAATAATGAAGGATGGGGGTATTTATAATATTAAAAAATGGATTAAAGTGTATTTATTATAACTTTAGGGTTTAAATTAAAGTTTTAAAAGTAGGGGGGTGGTAGGGGTGTTGGGGAAGTGAAAAGGCTGAATAAATCCGTTGGGGAACCTATAGCCGTTGCCCCAACGGTCCCCAAAGGATAGAATTTAAAAAACAAAAAAAAAAGGTTGTCCTGCGAAATTGGTCGATTCAACCGGGACGAACGTATGAATCATCCCCTAACCGGTTCCCCTACCTTAAATCCCCCCAACCCGCGAATATTTATGGGACTGAATCTGGCGAGACGGGTCTTGAGTTGATCGCAGGTAGACCCGATCCCCGTTGAATTGTTGTTGTCTTGTTGGTTATTCCGATAGGGTTTTGGGTCTGCTTTCATGTGGTTTTGGTGGTTTTTCGGTGGTATTGATGGAAGGAGAGGCGTTTGGGGTTGTTTTATAAAAAAAAGATGAGGTTTTGGTCGGCGCTGCTGGTGAAGTTGGGTTGTTCAGAGTTGCTGTGTGTGAGGGTGTTTGGTGGCTGATTTTCTGGTTGCTGTTTTGGAGAAGAACAATTGGGTTTTGGTGGTTGTGTGTGAGTTGTTAGTCGGAGATTATCGGAGCAGATTTGGTTTGTGGATGGCATGGTTAAGGCTATTTCATGGGGGGTTTTGGCTGTTGTTTCTCCAGATGGGTTTGTTGTCCAGTGACAGGTTGATTTCAGTCAAAAGAGATAGAGAACGAAGGTGGTTTGGTGGTGGAATATGGTTGGAGAAGATCGGTGACTGGTTTCTTGTTTTTCTGGTGGGGTTTTGGTTGGAAGAGGGAGTTGGTTTAAGGTGGTTGTGGGAAGGTGAGAAGAAGAGTGGGTTGTGATAGGTCTCTGTGATTTTGTCGGAAATGGCGTTCTTTGGTGGTGGTCGGGTAGCAGCATGGTGGTCGAAGTTTGGTGTGTTGTTGCTTGGTAAAAAAAAAAAGAGTAATGTTTGTGTGGTCTGGTAGCGTGAGACAGAGAAGAGAAGAAGAAAAAGTTGGGGGTATATGGGTGGTGGACTGGCCGGATTTCAACGGAGCTCAATGAGTTTGTCACCAGAAAAAGTAATGAACAATAAAAGAATTTCTTAAAACATTAAAAATCTGAAATTTACATCCTTTTCTAAAATTTTATCCATCACCACTAACTTAATAACCAAGAAATTGTTTAAATAGAAAATTGAAAACCGTGTTAGTACAATAGCATTATCTTAAAACCGTGGCTAATAAAATATATGTGTGCAAATCTTATCCATATTTAAATGTATTTCTAGATTGCGCTAAAAACATCCAAATGAATATAAATGAAAGTAACAAATAAAAATGAATTTTAACGTAAAATAAATGACATGTAAAAATGTAATTTAACAAAATAATTATTTAATCAAATCGAACAAATATTTGAACATATTTAATCGATTGTGACAAAAATAATGTAACAAAAATTAATTGATAAAAATCTTAAAATTTTGAGAAATAAGGATAAGTATCGACAAACTTATTTAAAATTATAAAAAATGTATTTGAACTATTGAATGAATAAAACTTAAAAGTTATAAATTTTGAAATATCAGACGAAAATTGGGTGTCAACAATGAGTTGGGTAGTTCTTCTCATGGGTATTCAACTGCCTAAAAACATAAGCAATCACCTTACCCTTCTCCATCAGAATACCAACCAAACCAACTTATGAATTATCACAATATATAGTAAAGTCCACACCCTCCTTTGGAAGAGTCAACACATGAGCTGAAGTCAACATGGTGTTGAGATTTTGAAAGCTCTCCTCACACCCATTGGACCATTAAAAAACCCACATCCTGGGCTGCAATAGTGAAGAAACTCTAAACAAACCGCCTGTAAGAACCTGTCAACCCCACAAAACTCTAAAGTAAGGTAGGAGAGGTAGGTCTCGTCCAACCTCTAACTGTCTCAATCTTGACCAGATTTACTTGACTACCCTCCTTGGACACCACGTGTCCTAAGAATGCCACATAATCAAGCCATAACTCAGACGTTAAGAACTTTCCATACAACTTCTTTTTTCTCAACCTCTGAAGCACTATCCGCAAATGTCGAACATGGTCCTCCTCGGTCCTAGAGTACACCAAAATATCATCAATGAATACAATTACAAAAGGATCCAAACATGGCCAAAATACCCCGTTCATCAACTGCATGAATGTTGCAGGGGCGTTATTCATCCCCAAAGACATCACAAGAAACTCATAGTGGTCATACTGAGTTTGAAAAGTTATCTTAGGGGCATCAGATGCACTAATCTTTAATTGGTAGTAACCGGACCTCAAGTCTATCTTTGAGAACCTTGATGCTCCCTCAAGCTGATAAAATAAATCATCAATACGCGGAAAAGGATACTTATTATTCACAGTCACCTTCTTCAGTTGTATGTAGTTAGTACACTTCCTCATAGTCCCATCCTTCTTCTTTACAAACAAAGCATGAGCACTACAAGGGAAAACAATAGGTGAGTAAACCCCTTACTCAACAAATCCTGCAATTGATCCTTCAGCTATTTCAACTCCATTGATGTTATATGGTAAGGAAAAATAGAAATGTGCTTAGCTCCCGGCTCCAAATCAATAGAAAAATCAATATTTCTATCGGGATGAACACTTGGGATATCAATAGGAAACACATTTGGAAACTCTTGAACCATGGGAATGAAATTTGTGGGATGTGACTCAACACTAGTGTCCTGGATGAATGCTAGGTAAGATAAACATCCCTATCTACCAATCTTTGAGCACAGAGGAACGAAATTCATGCTAGGGTAAAAACCACTAGCACCCTCCCTGTCATGACCCAGGGATACCCCCTAGATGTAACATGGCGTACTCAACCCCGAAGGGGTCTCATACAAGCCCTTAGCATATCATAAACAAAAGTAATAGAAATGATGCGGAATTAAAAACTTTTTACAATCGAAGTCTTTTCATAGAATCAAAATAAAAGTCTAGACATTGTCTCATTAAGCATCTAATACAATCGAGAATCAATAAAGGTCACAGCCATTTACAACATAGTATCAAAAGCGAATGTAAGAAGAAACTAGAAATGACAAATTTTGTTCTCGAACCAACAATAGCTTAAGAACGTTTGCTCTACTGTGTTGAATTTAAAATTTAAAAATTCATTTTTGATGTAGTTAATAAGAAGGTCCACTCCAATCAGTATCATCAATCCAAGCTTTTGATCACGAAGGAAGTTGTCACGACCCGAGCCTACACCCTGGACGTGGCCGGCACTCGAGAACCATTGCTGGTCTCCAAGCGAACCCTCATCCTAGTTGACTACAAGTGGAAGACTAACTCAAGGATACAAAGCTTAAGAACTGAATAAAATTTAATAAACTCAACGTTGCAAATCTTTAACTCAAAAGAAAAAACTCTGAATAAAAATAAATTATTCAACTCACCATAAAATAGGAAACTAAAGTCTTTAAAACATTTAAAAAATAAATGAACAGACTTCTGTAACTCTACTGTCTATCTATAAAGCTTCTAAATGACAAAGATGGAATTCGGGACATGACCTACGACATCCTGACAAAACTGAAAAGTAAATGAAATCCTCCGAAAGCAATGAGGCTCACCATAGCTAACTCGAATTCCATGTGGTATCAACGAAGCTCCTATTGATGATCCCGAGTACCAGAATCTGCATCATGAAAGGATGCAGGCCAAATGGCTCAGTACGTAGAATGTACGAGCATACAAGGGGAATTCTAAAGTATAACATAAGCTTGAAACTTGATAAAAAGGGAAACATACTTACCTCTTCTCAAACTTACTCAACTCAAGGAATACTCAAGGATACTCAAAACTACTCAAACTTACTCAACTCAGAAGTACTCAAGGATAAGCTACTCAACTCAGTAATAAGGTTCTCAACTCAGTGAAATGGGGCTCAACTCAATAATAAGGTACTCGACTCAATGAAGCACAGTTCAACTCAAGATACTCAACTCGAAGGTACTCAACTCAAGATACTCAACTCGAAAGACTTAACTCATGATACTCATGGATAAAGCAATAGTAAAAGATGCAATATATATGAAAAGCTGTAAAACTATAGATAGCAACTCAATGTATTGAAAAAAATACAATAATACTCAATGTGTATATAAAAATACAATATAGCTCTGTGAGAGTTTCTCTAACCAAAAATTACCACTACGAGCCTAAGTGATGATACAACGTCTTGCCCACACTGCCAGAATTGTCCTATACTTTGCCGTCATATTGAACGCCTTAACTAAGTGGACCCACTAGTCTATGCTAGAAAGCACTAAGGAATCATCTAAAAGTATGATCCCTTCTACCCATGATAGCTACATGGTTTATGGAGACTTGAGTTATAAGGAACTCGCGTCCCCATATCGGTGCTCAATACTACTCCCAAAATATACTCAGCTCATATGTTTTAAAAACAAAACTCTTTCTGTGATTTGAGATAATTACTCAAAAACTAGCTCAAAGACTCTCTTGGAAATCGATGTTTCCTTTCTTGATCAAATGTGAAAACATTTTAACTCTTGGGAATACCTAGTTCCCATATAATCTTTGAAGAAATGAACTTTACTCTTACTCTTTACTCAACTCAAAGCTTAAGTCTTAAAACAAAGTTAAAATGTTTGAAAAAAACTTCTTAAAATATGGTTCATGCCGAATTATAGACGTGAACGACTCAATGCAAGGTTTTCAATAACTATAGATATAACTCAATACTTAGAACTCAAGAACTCCAATGATATTACTCATTTCAAGAACGCTCAACTCAGAGGGTTCATGCGGAATTATGAGCATGAACTACTCAATTTAAGGACTCAATGATATTTCTCATCTCAAGATGTTCGACTTATAAGGTTCATACAGATTTATGGGCACAACTCAACTCAAGGACTGCATGGATAACATTTATTAGTCCCATGATTAGAAATATAATCTCAAAGGGGATTAGGAACTCAACACTCAAGACTTATGACTTGAAGATACTACTCCTCTCAAAGGTACTCAACTGATAGAGTTCATTCGCAATTTATTGGCATGAATGACTCAATTCAAGGACTCAATGATATTTCTCATCTCAAGATGTTCGACTTATAAGGTTCATACAGATTTATGGGCACAACTCAACTCAAGGATTGCATGGGTAACATTTAATAGTCCCATGATTAGAAATATAATCTCAAAGGAGATTAGGAACTCAATACCTAAGACTTAGACTTGAAGATACTACTCCTCTCAAGGGTCTAAATAACAATAAGGAACTCATGTATATGACTCTTCTCATTCTCATAATTACTTACTCAAAACTTAACTCAAATCGATGATGGATCTCAAAGGATTCGCAATTGAACTCAAAGGCTTCCTTGAACTCTACTATTAACTCTCTCTTGAATGTGAATTATAAATTCAAGAGTTATGGTTCATGATATGAAGGATATCGTGATGATAAAATAGACTCATTAATACATTCTCCTCACTCTCATACTCACTTGCTCGAGTCTTGAAACAAGTTATTAGAAATTGTAGAAGACTCCTCAAAAAAAATGTTTGAGAGAACTCTCAAAACTTGACTCTCAACTCTACCTTGAATTTGATTTATGAATTCAAGGTTGTGATTTGTGATAGAAAAAATATTGGGATGTTTAAGAGTGTTTTTAGATAGTTAAACATGAGAAACGGTTGAAAAACATTGTCTGGGGAGAAAGTTCGCGACACGGAGATAAATTAAATGTTTGGTCGAAATAAATTTTGAAACAGTGGAGTTCGCGACCTCTCCGCAATGCAGAGAGAAACTTTTCACACTGAAGGAACAGATCCGCGATGCGGACCTGGTACTTGTTCCTTGCTCGACTTTTTCTTCCTCGTTTTCTAACCTCAATTCGCCTAAATTCGATTTTTTTCTCAATTTCTCTTTAGATTTAGATACCCAATACATGTACTCAAGAATATAATCAAACACAACTCTAAAATCGACTCAATTTCCTAAAGTACTCATCAATCTCATCTTAACTCAAGAACGAAAGTCAATTTCAAGAACACAATTCAAGAACATTAAACCTTCATCTTCCTAGAACGAATTTAACGCTGAAATTAACATGATTGGCGTGTGGGTGAACCAACCCAACACTATGAAAGCTTACATACCTATTAAGGATTAATCCCATGGCGAAAATCTGCAACAAAACGTAAGACTCTCGACGAACGCTTTGATCCTCTCTTCTTTTCTCCTCTTCTTTTCTCTTCTTGAACTCTCAACTAAAATCCTAGACGTATATTATGATTATAAAACTGAACATAATAGGATTAGACCCCTAAAACAGTACTAAAACAAATTAAATCTGATTGGGTAAGGAAAAGACCAAAATACCCCTTACTATTTTCGGACAACTTTCCTTAACTGGACTGCCTGACTTCAAAAGGGCATATCTCACTCATCCAAACTTGAAACTTAACAAACTCAGTGGCATTGGAAAGATAATTCAAATACCTTTCATTTTCCATCTCATGGCACACCTAACTTATCATGTGCTAAAAGTTATGGTTGTTTGAAGTTGATCCAAAACTTAAAGGAACTTAGGAATGACTTGAATGAACTCTCTTTAGTTCTTCTTGGAACTCAAGGTGCCACATCCAGTGACCTTAACACTAAAGAAATTTTTAATTCCTTGGTAAAATATCACTCACTACAAAGAACGGTTCGAGTCTTAGGTCAAAAAATTTTTGGGGTGTTACAATATCTCCCCCTTGGGATCATTCACCTTCGAATGACGACTGGACTTGATATGGAATGGGGTTACTCTTACTAAGGTCTGAGTCTAATGCTATGCTCTTACTATATTCAAGCTTAACCCAAATCCTTAGGTTCGGGTTCTAAACCTTGATAGGGAATCTCATCCCAAAACTATTACTCTTTACCACCACATTGGGCTCATATCAAGAACTACCTAAAGTTTAACAACACCACACTCTAACAACTCCATGGACTCCTACTAGCTAACTCCTTCGGAACCAACTAAGGGCTCTCATTTAACTATTTCTCATAGTAAAACCTCATCATCTTCTTCCTTCTCATTTATAACCTTAGATGAAATTATCACACCATCACTATCACGATAGGAACATCAACCTCCTCTTTCTGACATCACTCCATTACTAAAAGGACCTCCAAGAGGATATCTCCCAAACTCTTTGGAACTCATTACTATCTTACTCTCAAAGACTTGACTTGATTTCTCATCTTGTCATCTCCCCCTTAGGTCTAAAGCTGACACTTGAAAGCTATGGACCTATTCCATTATCTATAAATGGTCTACATCTTCTTTTACTCTAATACTCGAGAGAATTTTATCTCATGACTACCGAACTCTCCATAAGCAGGTACTAAGACCTCTTCTAAGGTGTTTCTCTTAACATCTTCTTATTACATACCCTCTCGGTATACCTCTTGATGCCCTTGTGACTTAGCCACACTTCACTGCCCTTATCTAAAGTTTAGGGTCTCTCACTTGTACTATTCATATTTATTGCAGCTTATCACCTCAATTCCTCACTTACTCTATGTCAAGTCTTCTAGATCAAATCTTAAGACTAGCATCATCACCCTCATGTTGCCATTCTTTTGATCATGACACTCATATCAAATTCAAGCTTAATGTTATTACTAAACCTGAATATAAATATGATTGCTCGCCTACCATACTATACCTCATTACTTGATCAGTTCTATAACCTTCTGAATGCCATGACCCTCTCAAACAAATCAAAAGCCTAGCTTAGATCTATCACTTCATAAATACTCTGCTATCTTATTCAACACATGAATTTCATCTCCTCTAATACGATGGCACATCGACATCAACTCTATTCTGGTTAAAATATGCTCTAACTCATCTTGACTAGAAACTCTTTCTCTACCCATAAGGGAAAACTCCTCATCAATAACTTACTAGGTGCATGACTATAATAACATAGCTTGCCTCATTACTATCTCCCTTTCTAGGATTACTAAACCTCTGCATACTTTCCTCTAACTCTGGGCTCTTTCACTACTACTGCTCATGATCTCGTAACTCATGCTACCTTTTTGGGTAAAAATCTTACCCAAGCTCTAAATATACTTGTTAAAAAGGATCTCAGCTGAAACAAGGCTTAAGGAAAAAAAAAGTGCAACTCGCTTTTAGCTCAAACGCACGATTCATATGAATATGAGTGCATTCTTCTGAAACTGAACACTTAACTAACACTTGGGCTTTTCTCAAGCCCCTCTGGAGTCTCATAGCTTTCTCATGACTCTTGCTAAGAAAAACTCATCCATAAGGATCTTTACACTTCGCTTTTCAACCACCTCTAGTATAATGGGTAGTCGAATGAATCTGAGAAATGCACGAGTATGAATAAATCTCTATGACTTAGCTCTATTAAACGATTAAAAGTATGAAAAAAGGGAAACTTTTCTTAAATGTCTGTAGTCCCTCGTTTATAGAAGTGGGGACCTGACAACAATAAACAAGACCCTACTTACACAACTTCATGGACACCCTATGACTCTTGAACTCTGTGCTCTGATACCAAGTTTGTCACGACCCGAGCCTACACCCTGGACGTGGCCGCCACTCGAGAACCATTGTTGGTCCCAAGCTAACCCTCATCCTGGCTAACTACAAGCAGAAGACTAACTCAAGCATACAAAGCTTAAGAACTGAATAAAATTTAATAAACTCAACTTTGCAAATCTTTAACTCAAAAGAAAAACTCTGAATAAAAATGAATTATTCAACTCGCTATAAAATAGGCAACTTAATTCTTTAAAACATTTAACAAAATAAATGAACAGACTTCTAAAACTCTACTGTATATCTATGAAGCCTCTAAATGACAAAGATGGAAGTCGGGACAAGACTCACGGCATCCTAACAAAACTGAAAAGTAAATGAAATCCTCCGAAAGGAAGGAGGCTAACCATAGTTAACTCGAACTCCCTGTGGTATCAACGAAGGTCCTATTGATGATCCCAAATACCTGAATCTGTATCATGGAAGGATACAGACTAAATGGCTCAGTTGTGGAATGTACGAGCATGTAAGGAGAATTCTAAAGCATAACATAAGCTTGAAACTTGATAAAAAGGGAAACATACTTACCTCTTCTCAAACTTACTCAACTCAAGAAATACTAAACGATACTCAAAACTACTCAAACTTACTCAATTCAGAAGTACTCAAGGATAAGATACTCAACTCAGTGAAATGGGGCTCAACTCAATAATAACTCAAGAAATACTAAACGATACTCAAAACTACTCAAACTTACTCAATTCAGAAGTACTCAAGGATAAGATACTCAACTCAGTGAAATGGGGCTCAACTCAACAATAAGGTACTCGACTCAATGAAGCACAGTTCAACTCAAGATACTCAACTCGAAGGTACTCAACTCAAGATACTCAACTCGAAAGACTCAACTCATGATACTCATAGATAAACCAATAGTCAAAGATGCAATATATATGGAAAGTTGTAAAACTATAGATAGCAACTCAATGTATTGAAAAAAATATAATAATACTCAATGTGTATATAAAAATACAATATAGCTCTATGGGAGTTTCTCTAATCGACAGTCACCACTACGAGCCTAAGTGATAATATAGCGTCTTACCAACGCTGCCAGAACTGTCATATACTTTATCGTCATATAGAATGCATTAACTAAGTGGATCCACTAGTCTATGCTAAAAAACACTAAGGAATCATCTAAAAAGTATGACCCTTTCTACCCATGATGGCTACATGGTTTATGCAGACTTGAGTTATTATGAACTCGCGTCCCCATATCGGTGCTCAATACTACTCCCAAAATATACGCAGCTCATATGTTTAAAAACAAAACTCTTTCTGTGATTTGAGATAATTACTCAAAAACTAGCTCAAAGGCTCTTTTGGAAATCGATGTTTCCTTTCTTGATCAAATGTGAAAACATTTTAACTCTTGGTCATAATACTTAGTTCCCATATAATCTTTGAAGAAATGAACTTTACTCTTACTCTTTACTCAACTCAAAGCTTAAGTCTTAAAACAAAGTTAAAACATTTGTAAAAGACTTCTTAAAATATGGTTTATGCTGAATTATGGACATGAACGACTCAATGTAAGGTTTTCAATAACCATAGATAGATCTCAATACTTGGAACTCAAGAACTTCAGTGACACTACTCATTTCAAGAATGCTCAACTCAGAGGGTTCATATGGAATTATGAGCATGAACTACTCAATTCAAGGACTCAAAGATATTTCTCATCTCAAGTTGTTCGACTTATAAGGTTTATGCGAAATTATGGGCATGAATAACTCAACCAAAGGACTGCATGGCTAACATTTAATAGTACCATGATTAGAAATATAATCTCAAATGGGATAAGGAACTCAATACTCAAGACTTAGGACTTTGAAGATACTACTCCTCTCAAATGTACTCAACTGATGGAGTTCATATGAAATTTATGGGCATGAACGACTCAGTTTGAGGGTCTAACTATCAATAAGGAACTCATGTATACGACTCTTCTCATTCCCATACTTACTCAAAACTTAACTCAAATCGATGATGGATCTCAAAGGATTCACAATTGAACTCAAAGGCTTCCTTGAACTCTACTCCTAACTCTCTCTTGAATGTGAATTATAAATTCAAGAGTTATAGTTCATGATATGAAGGATATCGTGATGACAAAATAGACTCATTAATACATTCTCCTCACTCTCATACTCACTTGCTCAAGTCTTGAAACAAGTTATTAGAAATTGTAGAAGACTCGTCAAAGGACTCAAAGGGACTTTCTCAAAAAAAAAATGTTTGAGAGAACTCTCAAAACTGGACTCTCAACTCTGCCTTGAATTTGATTTATGAATTCAAGGTTGTGATTTGTGATAGGAAAGATCTCGGGATGTTTAAGAGTGTTTTAGATAGTTAAACATGAGAATCGGTTGAAAAACATTATCTGGGGAGCAAGTCCGCGATGCGGAGATGAATTAAAATATTTGGTCGAAATAATTTTTGAAACAGTGGAGTCCGCGACCTCTCCACGATGCGGAGAGAAAATTTTCACACTGAAGGAACAGGTCCGCGAAGCGGACCTGGTACCTGTTCCTTGCCTAACTTTTTCTTCCTCATTTTCTAACCCCAATTCACCTAAATTTAATTCTTTTTCTCAATTTCTCTTTAGATTCAGATACCCAATACATGTACTCAAGAATCTAATCAAACACAACTCTAAAATAGACTTGATTTCCTCAAGAACTCATCAATCTCATCCTAACTCAAGAACGAAATCAATTTCAAGAACACAATTCAAGAACATTAAACCTTCATCTTTCTAGAATGAATTTAACGTTGAAATTAACATGATTGGCGTGTGGGTGAACAAACCCAACACTATGGAAGCTTACATACCTCTTAGGGATTAAACCCATGGCGAAAATCTGCAACAAAATGCAAAACTCTCAACGAACGCTTTGATCCTCTCCTCTTTTCTCCTCTTCTTTTCTCTTCTTGAACTCTCAACTAAAACCCTAGGCATATATTAGGATTATAAAACTGAACCTAATAGGATTAGACCCCTAAAACATTACTAAAAATGAATTAAATCTGATTGGGTAAGGAAAAGACCAAAATACCCCATACTATTTTCAGACAACTTTCCTTAACTGGACAGCCTGACTTCTAAAGGGCATATCTCACTCATCCATACTTGAAACTTAGCAAACTCGGTGGTGTTGGAAAGATAATTCAAATATCTTTCATTTTCCATCTCATGGAACACCTAACTCATCATGTGCTAGAAGTTATGGCCATTTGAAGTTGACCCAAAACTTAAAGGAACTTAGGAATGACTTGAATGAACTCTCTTTAGTTCTTCTTGGAACTCAAGGTGCTACATCTAGTGACCTTAACACTAAAGAAATTTTTAATTCCTTGGTAAAATCTCACTCACTACGAAGAACGGTTCGAGTCTTAGCTCAAAAGTTTTTCAGGGTGTTACAGAAGCACACCTCAACAACCGGGCCCTACACTTATAGGAAAATGTAGAAAATATGGGTTAGTACAAAATTGCACCAAGTATGGAAGCCATGCAATAAAATCCTTAAAACATGCTAAAAGGGACAATTTAGTTGAAACCGTGCATTTTATCAACTTTAAGAGTCATCATGCACATTAGTGTAAATACATAAGTCAAACCAACTCATAAGCAACCCTAAGCTATATTTGTGTAATGCATAGACAAGATCCCATAATCCCATCTAATACTAAGTACCACTTTTAGGCCACCATAATCATGCATATCATTCCTTGACCTCATCCATAGCCAATACTCATAGACAAGGAAACATTTATGTTCATAGTTGTAGCAAGTAAAGTCACTCTTAGCAACAATCCATATCATACATGCATAAATTCATATATCTCCATAGCATAAGGAAACCACACCATAACCCCTTTCAAAGTATACTTGTGCAATGTATAAGTGAAGTCTCATACCCCCACTCATACTAAGTAAAGCTTGTTGAGAAGTCATAAGTATAGTTCATGTTCATATTCATATCATAGTTCATGTTCTTGTCATGTTGGGAAATAGCCTTAAACGACATAGACCATGTGAGCTACATGGTATCCGGTGTCATGTCCCACACCGAAAAGAGATGTCCTACTTGCCTAAGGTAGAACTAAATGTATTAGCTTTTAGGTGGATCCACTAGCTAAAGACCTGTGTGGGCACATAGTTACGGGATAAGGAGATTGCTACTAGAAACCCAGACTAATTGACATAAAAGGTTTCCATCTTATGAGATAACTCTTTTGGGAACCCGGACTAAGTGGCGTAAAAGGAACCCATTGGAAAGCCGGACTAACTGCGTAAAGCCTTCCATCTCATATTCATATCCACTCCGTGCTAAGCATAACTCCCTTTAATATCAATGTTAAGTCTTAACTTAGATTCATGTTCATGAAAGAATGCCCTAGCACTCAAACCAACATGGTATCATGGTAGCTCATAGACTCATTAGATGAGAATGGCCTTTCAACCTTAGAATCATTAATATGTGAGTAAACCTTTCACATCATGTTCATAGTGTGTACATGAGAATAACCTTTCAATCAACACAACAACATTATCATAGTAATAGACATTTCATGCATAGTCATGTGTAAGGGTATAGGGAGAATGATCTTTCCACAATACCACAATTACACCATAGTCATAGAATTATCACTTTCTAAGTGAATCATAAGCTTATACACAATTCTCATAAACATGTATAAACCCTCATAATTTGCCCTTCAAGAACCATGAATCATATTCAACCCAAACATCTAGAATTACTACATTAGATAAGGGGAATATCATGATTCAATATAGACATAATCAATTGACATGTTTCTATAATCAACCAACCCACCTCATGAAACCATAATTTAGTAATATGGGGGATTCATGGGTTCTTGAGGGTATTTCATCATAAATCAACAATAAATCATCAATTCAATCATAATCCATCATAAATCAACCATTGGAAAGGTTTTGAAAGAGAACCCATGACTTAGATTGAAACCCTAGCTTTTGGGGAAATTGAGAGCTTTGAAATCAAGTTTTGAAGGGACTCTTTGGGTGGAAACTACCCATAGATGAAAGGCCACCATACCTAGTCTAAGAATCTTCAAAGAATTTGAGGAAAAAGCCTTGAAGTCACAAACCCTAGCTCCAATTCTACTCCTCTTCTTCTTTGAGTTTTAGAGAGAGAAATATTGTGAGGAAGATGAACTTTCAGTTTGATTTGGGTGTTTGAGAAAAATGACTTAATTTAGGGAATTTTGACTTAAAACTACTTATATAATACCCCTAAAAACACCCAAAACGACCCCATTTTAATTGGACTTAAAAAGGAAAAGACTTAACTAATCGTATTTAAGTGACCACGCCCAAGTGTCACAAGCCACCTTCACGAGCCGTGGTGAGGACCACGATCAGTGGTCCCACTCGTGAAGTTGGGGCAGTAGCTAGGCACTTGGTGCCACAAGCTCACAAGCCCAAGGCATTCCCACGAGGGGCTCCACGAGACTTGGTCAAGACCACAAGTCGTGGTCCCTCTCGTGGTCCTTGAGGCAGTAGCTATGCTACTTAGGGCCCTAAGCTCACTTGCCCAAGGCATCTTTATGAGGGGCTCCACGAGCCGTGGTCCCTCTCGTGGACCTTGAGGCAGTAGCTAGGCCACTTGGTAGTTACTCCTCAATGGCCAAGGCAACTCCATGAGGCCTCCCACAAGCCGTGGTCAGGACCACTGGCCGTGGTGATGGTCGTGAAGGTTAGGCAGTGTGCTCCAAGCTTGGGGCAGCCTTGGCCTTTGGCCTTGGCTTGGCCCCTTGCCTTGACACTGGCCCTTTTAGCCTTGACTCTTGTAACTCTCACTTCAACCCTAGATGGTTTACTAATCTACGGGGAGTCATTTTATGATTTTTAACCCTTACGTTTAGGCTCTAGTTCCACCTACTATTTTTCGGAGTATTACACTCTCACTCAACCTTCAGAACACCAAGCATCGCCAAGGTCACAGTCTTAGTATTACAATCAAGAATAACATGATAGGGACAAAGCCACTCCATACCCAAATAACATCAAATTCTACCATCCCTATGATGATCAGGCCACCCAAGTGTCATACCCTGATAAAAAAAAAGACATGATCGATATACTAGATCCCCACTAAGGGCTCATCCACGGGTGTAGAAACACGAATAGTCACAGACATGCCATCACACATCATATCAACCCGACAGCAAAATAGACAGACACATAAGAGAAAGTAGATCTTGAATCAAGCAATACAGAACAAATCGATAGCAGACTAGGACAATACCTACAATAACTACATCATAACTAGGGGTGGAAAATGGTTTGATTGGATCGAATTTGGATGGATTGAGCAAAAATGGATTGGATTACAATCCACCAAAATAGGATATGGGTAAATATGGATTTGGTCAAATATGGTTTGGGTAAAATGGCTCTAAACCCATTTAAAAAAATTTGTTTTTCAAAAAACAAATTACCCCCTCCCAGGGCACCCCCCCCCCCACCTTCCACCAACCTACTTCTAATCTTTTTTGGTTTTCCAAAAACAAAAAAAAAAAAAAAAATAGGTTTTTCAAATAAAAATTTACCCCCTCCCCCGGAGCACCCCCACCCCCACCTCCCACCAACCGACCACTAAATTTTTTTGTTTCCCAAAAAAAAAAAAAAAAAAAAACTGTTTTTTCAAAAAAAAAAATTTACCCCCTTCCCCGGGCACCCCCCCCACACACACACACACCTTCCACCAACCTACCCCTAAATTTTTTTTGTTTCCAAAAACAAAAAAAAATGTTTTTTCAAAAAAAAATAAATTTACCCCCTCCCCTCGGGAACCCCCAACTTCCACCAACCGACCCCTAAATCTTTTTTTGTTTTCCTAAAACAAAAAAAAAAAATTCAATTAAGTTTGAAAATTAATTGAACTTTTGAAAATTAATATTAAATTCTTTATATTTTAGCACAATTAAGAATTTTGAGTAGAAGTGAAAACTAAGTGATCTATTATGGGTCAATATAGAAACCCATATTTAACCCATTTTGACCATATTTGTAGAGACTCTTAAAATAGCTTGAAGCCCATATTTAACCAATTAAAATATGAGTGAACCAAGTCATTAAATATGGGCAAAATGAACTCATTTCATTAATATGGGTTGAAATTGCCACCCCTAATCATAAGTATCTGCCTCGGGTCTCCCTAGGAATGCAAAACATAGACCCCCTCGGCCACCACTAGCTTAGGTGGTACCTCTACCCCTACTTAGTTGTGCTGTCGAACCACAACCAGAAGCCTTACTACCTCTGTTGGATTGAACTCTTCCTCGACCCTTGGTCAAATGAGATGGTCCTCTAACTAGAGTAGAATAAGTACATTGGGGTCCTGAATGGGTCTGCATAGGGCACTATCGGAACAAGTGTCTGGGATCCCCACAATTATAGCAAGATCTCGGTGTGGAGGACTACTGTGATGGAACAGATGAACCACTATAATTGCCCCGTCTTGCAGACCGCTGTTGTGAGACATATGTGAACCCTAATCCGCACTAAAAGACCCTTTAGGTGTCAGATCACCCTGTGATGTCGTCATGGCAGCATAGGCTGGTCCTTGATACTAGAAAGAGCCACTCCCTCTGTAATACCTCTCCCTCTAGATGAGGCACCCGAAAACTGGCCAAATGAACAGGCCCTTATAGGGTCCCTAAGATTCTCTCTCTCCATCAATTTCGCCTCCATGACGATACTCACGATGGGCTAGAAGGAATCCCTCTCTTGGGAGGCTGTAAGCACTGCCTGTCGAATAGAGAAAGTCAATCCCCTCACAAATCTATGAATCCTCTAAGTCTTATAAAAAATAAGGGCCACAACATGTCAGGAAATCTGATAAAATCTAGCTTCATACTCTTTCACATATAAGCTATCTTGTCTCAGACTCCTGAACCTCAAGCGACTCTCCTCCCTTACACTTTAAAGGGACAAAACGGTCATAAAAAGCACCAGAAAACATCTCCTAAGACACTAGAGGAGATCTAACTAACAGGGATCCTAAATGAACTCTCCACTACTCCTTCGCTAGTCCACAAAGCTGGAGAGTAGCATATCAAACTCTATGTGACTCAGCTAATCCCACCGCCTCTAGAAACTCTCTACATGTGGTCAAGAACTCATGAGCATCCTCGCTATTTCCACTTTGAAACTGGGTTGGATCCACTTTCAAGAACCTCTCATAAGGGTATCAAAAATTAGCCCAAATATAGGTAACCCGCCAAACCCGCACAAAATTTTAAGAGTTGGGCTAAGATAATTTGAATTAGATTCAATCTCAATCCATTCAAGATTTAACCTATTTTAAAAGAATCCTTAATTGAACACAATTTAATCTCCCAAATATAATGAAATCATCGGAAATCTGATCCACACATACGAGCTCTGAATGTTGACCAAAGTCAACCCTTTGTCCATAATCATCCAAACTTCCAACTCAAGGGCTCAAATCAACAAAACAACCCTGAACCTGAAAACGAAGATTCTCCAAACCAAATATCATTTTTTGGAGCTGGTGAAACTAACATAATTTCATTTTGAGACTCGAAAACTCCGATTGATACCGAAAATTACTTTTAAACAACTTAAACTTTTAGAAACTTAAAACTTCCAAAAAATCACAATCTTTTACTCAAATTTCGAAACCAACTTTACAAATTGATCAGAAATGGCTTGGGAGAACTATCTGGATGGTAAAATGATAATTTTATGAAAATTTTCAAAACTGACTCGGGTCATTACAAGATTTATTCAATTTTGGTAACTTTTTTTATAGATTTATTGACAACAAATAGCAATTTTAGTCCATGTGTTATAGAATTGTTCTATTTTTGTTCATTGTATATTTTAACTAACCATAATTAACCTTCAACTAATAAAACATGCAATTTTGATCCTTCCAACTAACGGGCGTTAAAAACTTAACGGAATAATTAACTTTAATAATATAGAAAAAAATTAAAAAAATAACTAAGTTTTTGTCCATATATTGTTGCTTCTTTCAATTGTTTCAAGAATGGACGTGTGTCATGATATATATTATATGATGCTTAGATGGAATTCACATGGTTGTGAGATCCTAAGGTTCAATCCTTAATTCAAATTCTCTATTTATAAAGCTTTTCTCATATCTTCTTATTGAATTTATCTCTTTTTTTATTATTTGTGAATACGTTTTGGTGGGTTAAAAATGTTTAAGATGTTAAGTGAAAAGACCGTTTTTGGTGGGGATTCTTGAACAAGAACATAGGAAAATCTTTGGTGTACACGAGTATGAAAATATGGTTTGTTTTAACCAATATGATTATGATTTGTATTGGAGGGCAAGTGTTGTTGATGACGACGACCTCAATATTATGCTTGTTAATGGAGGCAAGTCTTCCGATCAAACTAAGCTTCACTTTTGATTATTTTTTTTGGAAAATTTTCTGTATTTTAAAGTTAATTATTATATTATGTTTTTAACTTTCGTTAATTTGAAGGGTTAAAATCGCATGTTTATATTAATTGAAGATTAGTTATGCTTAGTTGATTATACAAGAATCAAAATCGGAATAAACTTATAACATAGGGACTAAATTAGCTATCAACCTTTATTTTAAATAAGTTTATAGAATAATCACAAGAAAATCAAAATAAAGGAGACAAGTGTAATATTGTAAACCACATAGAAAGTGGGTGTAGACGGTAGAGTAAACCTCAAGGGAGATCTATGTAATTATCCCTTAAAATTTAGTTTGGTTATGAAATGTTTTTATGAAATATAATACAATTTTATGAAATATAATACAGAAAGTGGTAAAAAATGTCCTCAACGTTTTTTAGGTCTATAAATGCCCTTTATTAACAACAAAAAAATAACATGGAATTGTGAGTCAGTAAATAAAACAAATTACTTTATCTCATTGGTCTAAGTAGATTTATTAGATCCAACCGACTCATGTACAATACCCAAACCCACAAAGTAATTTTGTTGGGTTTGCATTTGTACAAACTTTGAGAATAATAGATGAAAAAATAAAGATAAGGAAGATGACTTTGAGTTTCAACTTTAGGATGAGAAAGAGGGGAGTCAATTAATTAACTTAAAATTGGAGTAGGGCTCTATGGGTATTGGTATTTGGTGGCATTTTCTTGAGGTTGGGGTAGGAGGTGGGGAAGGGAATGAAGATTGACATAAAGACAAGACCTATGCATTGGGGTTGATGATCACCACACACCAGTAATTGAATATGTTTAATGACAAATACAAGAAGATTTTTTGTTGCACTTTTGAAAATACTAATCCATGAGAAGAGATGCATATTACATAAAAGAGATTAAAATAGCCTCATAACAAAATTTCAAGCAAAAATAGGATGGGTTACAACACAAATAACAACATTATGTATCAAAATCAATACATAGAAGAACAGAGCATAAACAATGCATGAATGGGTTATTTTAATTTGGGTATGGGTTGGATTTTTTTGGGTTGAATCTAGAAATCTATTTGGACCCATTAGATGAAGTCATTTGTTTCATTAAATGACTCATCGATTCTGTATCATTTTTATGTTAACAAAAGGCATTTATACCTAAAAAAACATTAACGGTATTTTTTATCTAATAGGTGGAAGAACATTTTTGAGCCATTTGTGATATGTTGAGAACATTTTTACCCTTTTTCAATATAATACAGTCAAACCTCGTTATAACCACCAATCTTTATAACAACATTTCTCTATATAACAATCTGATTTCTCTTGAACCGATTTTCATGTTATATTTCACTTCTATGTAGCAATATTTTACCTATAACAACAATTACATTCATTAAAGCGATACACTCATTATAAAATCACCCCTCAAGTACAATGATACTCAAATATTGTGTAATAGCCCAATGTATCTGGTTAAAGCCCAGGATGACCCAACAGGAAAAATAATAAAAGAATATTATGTATAAGAGTAAAATATTAAAGAATTACGGAATCATTATTAATGTCATGCACATAGTAAAATTCAAATACAAATAGAACAAAATGTATTTAAATAGTGCCTAATAGTTATGATCATAATTTCACAGGGAGAGACTATCAGTTTTTGCCCTTTTCATTCACACTCTGATTAAATAATACATTCCTTTTTTGATACACAAAAATACCAAACAAATGTTGCATAGTTTTACACATAACAACTAAATGAGATCTAAACGCCAAATGACAATATACATATATTACAATACCTCATTATAACAATTATGAAATATTTAGTCAAACGCTATCACTCCAACAAGATTGACTGAATTTTTAAATTATAAGAAGATTAGTGAATTAATGGATATATATATATATATAAAGCTGAATATAGAAAAGGTGATGTGGCACCTCTCTATGGCCAGTATTCCTTTTATCTTTTTTCTCCTTTTTTTCATTTTTTAATCCATATATACTCATTAATTAAATAGCTTAAGAAAATACAAACAAAATAACTTGTGACTTAACAAGTCACAAAAATGCAATGACTGACATTTATGCTAATAGAAAGCCCACGTAACAGTAATTTGCACTAAAGCCCAATTAGCCGCTTCATCCCACGTAGTAGAACTAACACATAATGCTAATTAATAGCCAAACCTTTGGCTTTTCAATTTCTTCAGTTTTAAAGGTCTTGTGTATAAGAAAATGTATTAATTTCTCCAATTTTATGTTCAGGGAATCCCAGAAGCATTTGGATGGAACTTCAAATGAAGATAATTTGTTACTAAAGAGAATGGTATGTCAAAATTTTATTTAAGAATGATATTTTACTTTTTACAAATATTTGTGGTAGAATTTCATGAAATACAATTGATTTTGTAATCAATTCTGTATATATAATGAGAAGAGTTTCTTGAGATGGCAATGAGGGTATTTGGTGTTGAAGAAGCATTGCTTAGTTATTATCTTCATTTGAAACATAATTGACATATTCAAAAGACCTTATAACAAGTTATTGTATTGTATTCGAACAATGTGAGAGTCACTCACCTCTTCATTTGTTACTTTTATGAGATGATTATGTAGAATTGATTGACGATCATGCTACTGGGAACAATGGCAAGAACAAAACATTATGGAAAGAAGCAAGAAAAAAAATTAATACCGTATAACAAGTTGATAACATTTGAGTATCAACATTTTAAATATCCTAAAAGACCTCACTGGTTCTATTGGATATCACGCTTATTCAGTGAAAATATATCTTCATTTTACAAACGTCGTTTCATGTTAGCTCTTCTGTTTTTTAATCTTTTCTCCCTTTCAACTGTGACTGTTTATATTTTTCTTTGCCTATTTTGTGCAAATGTTTTATGTTGCAATTACTTCATTATCAACTTGACCCTTTGAGTATAAGGGATGAGATGTGGATTTTAAATTTAAATCGTAAGCATTGGGACATCTCTTATTCTCTTGAAAATTTGTTGCATGAAAAATTTATTTGTTGCATGAGTGATTTGAATATAAGTTATTATCAATAGTTTAACAAAAAAAAAAACTTGAATTGAATTAGCACCACAATTTTTTCATTTATCCAAATATATGATAGCTAGAAATTTAAAATTAATATCTATATATATTTATATATAGTTGGACATAGACAAAGTGATATTACAACTCTATAATCAATAACCATATTTTTCTTTTTTCTCATTTTTTACCATTTAAGTATTCAATTAATTATGGGAAGATAATTGCTATAAAAGATGAGCAAAGATGAAAGACGTTAGATTTCAAATAGGTAATGAGAATATTAAAGTAGAAAAAGTATTAAAAAATTTGATTATTCAAAAATAAAGCACAATATTTGACTAACAATAAGAATTAGGGAAACAAGAAAATAATGAAATTAAATAAATATAGAAAGGATCGAAAGAAGTAACGCTCCAGAAAAATAAAAAGAGGAAGTAGGATAAGAGAGGGAAAGAAAACGGAAATAGTAAAATAATGAAAACTCGAGAGAAAGTAACCTATTTTCTAAACTAGAGTTTATTATTTAGGGTACGAACAAATGAGGGGGAAATTAGATGCGGAAATAGAATAAAAAGGATTTTGAAAAAAATAATAATTAATAAACGATAATAAAATACAATTCATTTCTACTTATATCTACCTTTACTTTTCATTTCATGCCTTACTTTATTTTATTAGAAGAAATTTTTAATGTATATTATTGATTTTTTAAGGATATATATGGATGTATGTTAGTATTTTGATTATATTTTAATAAGTTTATTTCTAAATTTATAAATAATTTTTATGACTGCGCGAAGCGATGAAATATTCACTAGTTGATAAATAAAACAAGATATCCTACCATATATATAAGAAGACTTATTTTCATTATTAGAAACAAAATAAGATATCCTAGCAAGATAAGTTATTCATTATTAGAAAAAATCATATATCATATATATATATATATATATATATATATATATATATGTAAAAGAAAACTTTAGGCCAGCCTACGTGGCGCCACCACAAATCAAAATTCCCTTTTAATTTATTTATTTACAAAATTAGCCTTCCCTTTCCTAAAAAGTTGTGACTTTAATGAAAAGTTGCGGCTTTAATGAAAAGTTGTGACTTTTATGAAAGTTGTGACTTATATGAAAAGTTGTGATTTTACTGAAGAGTTGCGACTTTTATGAAAGGTTGTGACCTTTCCGAAGGGTTGCAACTTTTTCAAATAGTTGTAACCTTTCTGATAAGGCACAATAAACATTTGTTCACACTAACTACCCTTTGTTGTCTATAAATAGAGGGATTTCTTCTCATTTTAACATAACAAAAATTCTGAACCTCCTCCTCCTCTTCTTCTTCTTCTTCACAATTAAATATTTGTATATTTTGCTCATGTTGAGTGGCTCACTGACACTATTGCTTATGCTACAGATTCTGGTATGTATTTTTACAATCATTAATTTATAATTTATGCTTATGTTATTAAGGCTAAAGATGAAAGCTTTTTAAAAGAGCTTTTATTGTGCTATTTCTGGACACCCTTTATGAAATTCTTGGCTTCGCCACTGCTTCTATCGGTCGACAAATGACTTCTAGAGCAATAAGTCAAGAGGTGAAATTTATCAAGTCTTTGAAATAAATAAACCTTGTCAATAACGTTTTATGAGGATTCAACTATCGAATTGATTGAGGTTGAAGTCAGTTTTACAGTTTTACTGAAATTCCTTCTCAATTATTCTTAAATCATCATAGCCATGATGGTCACTGATCAATCATCCACGACAATGATTGATCAACCACATTTAGCTGCACCACCCAAAATTCCCTTACCAAACGATAATCAAATTCGGTCTACTATGGATTACTCAAAGTGTTTTAAGCCGAACACGATGAATAATAATAGTCCAAGTACGACCACGACCCCAACAATTAACGTTAAACCGATTACTTTGCTTCATGGTGAACCTTATTTAAGATGGACTGAATCTGAAGTATCAAAGATGAACACCATAGAAAATTTGCAACATGCCATTGTTGGAAAATTCTCGTATGGTTGGCCGGATCTTGATGAACTGCGGACCAGTATTCCTTCACAATGCAACATTAAGGGTGACTGACAGATAGGTTATTTTTGAAACAGACATATTCTGATACGATTAGCTTTAAAGGAGGATTTTTATTAATCTGGCATCCAAACCAACCTATTATATCAAAGCGAAGGATAGAGTTGTTTACCAAATGAGGCCTTTGATATATGATTCTAAGTTTAAGGTGGAAGAGGATACAACAATGGCCATGACTTGGATTTATTTTCCTAATCTGCTACCTACCTTCTTTATGAAGGAATCTTGTTCTCCGTAGCCTCGACAGTAGGCACTCCCATACAGTTAGACATGGAAACTATTAATAAAACTAGACCTAGTTGTGCAAAGGTAAAGGTGCTAGTAGATTTAATGAGCAATTTACTTGATCATGTTCGAATGGACATAGAGAATGAGTCAACAGGAGCCATAAGAACTTTCAAAGTAAACATTCAATATGACTACCTCCCAAAGTATTGTGGGGAATGCAAATTACAGGGGCATAATATTTATGAGTGTAGAATTATGCACCCAGAATTGGCAAGGGAGCAGATTGACAATAAGGAGAAGGACAACAAAAGGAAGGAGCCTAACTAGGAAGGAGAAGCAAAGAACAAAAATCACAAGAAGAGCCATGAAGCAAGGATTAACCAGCATACTGGCTCTTTTCCTTGGAAGTTGGCAAGTGGAAAACTGGTAGGCAATCCTGAAGACTGAATGCGGTCACCAGCAAAAGGAAAAAAGGTAATCAACAGACATACCATGCAAATGACAGAGCTATCACCAGGGAGTATTTTGGACACAATACTAATCAATTTGCTAGTTTGGAGGACATACAACCAGAGGGAAACAAGAAGGGGGAGAAGAGAGGAAATACATGTTTGAAGTACTAGGAAGGTGTATCCACTGGGTTGGGGGATACTGGGGACTTGTCAGCCTTAGTGGATGAAGTCATTGGCACAGCTCCAGGTGATATAATAGAGAATCTGGATGGAAAAATAATGCAAGAAGATGCTAGTCAGTCATTAGAGAATATCCAAGATGATGAAAACAAGACAGAACACATTAAGGACACATGAGAATAGGAGGATTCAGATAACACAACAAGGGAGGAAGAAGTTCAAGTAGCACTACTAAAAAAACAGTGAATACCGACCTAAAAATTACCGACCTCAAATGGAGGTCGGTAATTTCCGACCTCCGGAGGTCGGTATTCTTAAAAAGAATAA
The DNA here is from genome assembly GCA_035578085.1 of Solanum pinnatisectum. Taxonomy (NCBI): domain Eukaryota; kingdom Viridiplantae; phylum Streptophyta; class Magnoliopsida; order Solanales; family Solanaceae; genus Solanum; species Solanum pinnatisectum. Next base: position 37,089,059 of record CM069087.1, read on the forward strand.
AAAATTAAAAAAAATTTAGAAAACTGACTACTTGTAGTCAGTTTTTATGCAAAATAAAGCAGGAAAACAAAATTTTGACCTCTGGAGGTCGAAATTTTTCCCTGAAAAAATGAATTACAATAAAAACCGACCTCTTGATGTCGGTATTAATAAAATAAATAAATAATAATATTTTATTTATTTCTCAATTAAATATAAAATCCAAAATTGAGAAATATTTTGATTTAATTTTATTAAAATTGTCTTCCGAATGACGGTTTTGCGTAAAATAAAATACAAAAAATATTATAATACCGACTTCCGAAAGTCGGTAAAATTAAATAGTATGTAATTAAATTAATTTTCATTAAAATATTTATATAGTGATTTCCATAAAATTAATAAATTAATATTTTCAATTAACTTTAAATAAATCGTCTTCCGGATGACGGTTTATATAAATTAAAAAATAAATTAATATAAAATACCGACCTCATGAGGTCGGTATTTTTATTTCATCTAAATACTTTAATAAAAGCGACATCCGGAGGTCGGTTTGTATAAAATGTTCCTATTAATCATAATTTTGTTAGCATAATTTTAAATTTTCATTTTACACCTACAATTAATTGTTTAAAAAAGTTTAACAATTTTGTATACTTTTATAAATAAAAGTTAGAATACGTGGAATAACCAAAAACATCAATAATCCATATTTAGAGTATGAAACTACGTTGATATGAAAACCGACTACAAGTAGTCGGTTTTTATGCAAAATAAAGTAGGAAAACAAAACACCGACCTCTGGAGGTCGGAATTTTTCCCGGAAAAAAATGAATTACAATAAAAACAGACCTCTTGATGTCGTATTAAATAAAATAAATAAATAACAATATTTTATTTTTTCTCAATTAAATATATAAAAAAATTGAGAAATATTTTGATTTAATTTTATTTAAATTGTCTTTTGGAGGACGGTTTTGCATAAAATAAAAAACAAAAATTATTATAATACCGACTTCCGAAAGTTCGTAAAATTAAATAGTATGTAATTAAATTAATTTTCATTAAAATATTTATATAGTGACTTCCATAAAATTAATAAATTAATATTTTCAATTAACTTTAAATAAATCATCTTCTGGATGATGGTTTATATAAATTAAAAAATAAATTAATATAAAATACCGACCTCATGAGGTCGGTATTTTTATTTCATCCAAATACTTTAATAAAAGCGACATCCGGAGGTCAGTTTGTTTAAAATGTTCCTATTAATCATAATTTTGCTAGCATAATACTAAATTTTCATTTTACACCTACAATTAATTGTTTAAAAAAGTTTAACAATTTTGTATACTTTTATAAATAAAAAGTTAGAATACGTGGAATAAACCAAAACCATCAATAATCCATATTTAGAGTATGAAACTACGTTGATATGAAAATCGACTACAAGTAGTCGGTTTTTATGCAAAATAAAACAGGAAAACAAAATACCGACCTCTGGAGGTCGGAATTTTTCCCGAAAAATAAATAAATAACAATATTTTATTTTTTTCTCAATTAAATATATAAAAAAAATTGAGAAATATTTTGATTTAATTTTATTTAAATCGTCTTTCGGAGGATGGTTTTGCGTAAAATAAAAAATAAAATTACCGACCTCCGGAGGTCAGAATTTCAAAAATACAAAAATAAAAATACCGACCTCCAGAGGTCGGAATTTAAAAAATACAAAAATAAAATTACCGACCTCCAGAGGTTAGAATTTCAAAAATACAAAAATAAAAATACCGACCTCCGGAGGTCGGAATTTAAAAAATACAAAAATAAAATTACCGACCTCCAGGGGTCAGAATTTCAAAAATACAAAAATAAAAATACCGACCTCCGGAGGTCGGAATTTAAAAAATACAAAAATAAAATTACCGACCTCCGGAGGTCAGAATTTTAAAAATACAAAAATCAAAATACCGACCTCTGGAGGTAGGAATTTTTCCCGGAAAAAAATGAATTACAATAAAAACCGACCTCTTGATGTCGGTATTAAATAAAATAAATAAATAACAATATTTTGTTTTTTTCTCAATTAAATATATAAAAAAAATTGAGAAATATTTTGATTTAATTTTATTTAAATCGTCTTTCGGAGGACGGTTTTGCGTAAAATAAAAAAAAAAATATTATAATACCGACTTACGGAAGTCGGTAAAATTAAATAGTATGTAATTAAATTAATTTTCATTAAAATATTAATATAGTGGCTTCCAGAAAATAAATAAATTAATATTTTCAACTAACTTTGAATAAATCGTCTTTCGGATGACGGTTTTATATAAGTTAAAAAATAAATTAATATAAAATATCGACCTCATGAGGTCGGTATTTTTATTTCATCTAATTACTTTTAATAAAAGCGACATCCGGAGGTCGGTTTGTTTAAAATGTTCCTATAAATCATAATTTTGCTAGCATAATATTAAAATTTTATTTTACACCTACAATTAATTGTTTAAAAAAGTGTAACAATTTTGTATACTTTTATAAATAAAATGTTAGAATTCGTGGAATAAATAAAAAAATATCTATAATCCATATTTAGAGTATGAAACTATGTTGATATGAATTAAGAGAAAATTATACTTATATTTGTAGAGTAATGTACAAATTCTATCAGTCTGTTGTCAAATGATGAACTTAATATATCATGTCATGATATACAGGTGAAGAGCTAATTAACATATAATATAATCTATTCGAGTATGAAATGTGATATAATATTATTATATACGTTCGATCTTGAATGGATGTCAAGTGTAGTGATAATATCGTACGCAATGATGACATGTAAAGGATAATTCATCGGAGTATGAAATACGTTGATTAATTATATATACTCCTTGAGTAGTTTAACAAATCAAGTCTTATATATATATATATATATATATATATATATATATATATTAGTGGTTCAAATATGAAATACATTATCAATTAAAGAAATACCGATGATCAATTCAAGAAGATTTATATATTAAATTTGATATTGATAAACTTTAATTTGTTGATCGATAAAATTAAATTTATATAATTAGGAGGTATATAATTTAAATTTATAAAATTAACTTGATCGATAAAATTAAATTTATTAAATTAAACTTCTGTTGATGTGTAGTTAAATTAAATTTATATATATATATATATATATATAATTTTAATTTATAAATGTAATTTTAATTAATAAAATCAACCTCAAGAGATGAGTATATATTAAAATAAATTAATAAATACCGACCTTAAGAGGTTGGTATATTTAAATTATTATTTTATTTAAATAATATCGACATCCCGTGGTCGGTAAATTAAACACTTCTCTTAAAAAAAGAATGATAGTATCAAAACCCTAAGTCATCTCTCACTCCATTCTCAGTCCTCTCTCGCCCTGACCCACCCCCATCTTTGCCCATCCCCACCCATCCCTGCGCCAGTCCACGTCACGCTACACCACCAAGCTCGGAAAACTGAATTACAATAAAAACCGACCTCTTGATGTCGGTATTAAATAAATAAATAAATAAAAATATTTTATTTTTTCTCAATTAAATATTAAAAACAAAATTGAGAAATATTTTGAATTAATTTTATTTAAATCGTCTTCCGAAGGACGGTTTTGTGTAAAATAAAAAAATAAAAAATTATAATATGGACTTCCGGAAGTCGGTAAAATTAAATAGTATGTAATTATATTAATTTTCATTAAAATATTTATATAGTGACTTCCAGAAAAATTAATAAATTAATATTTTCTTTAGATAAATTGTCCTCCGAATGACGGTTTTATATAAGTTAAAATATAAATTAATATAAAATACCGACCTCCCGATGTCAATATTATTTAATTAACATGATTACTTTTTATTTATCTTAAAATTTAATGTGATACCGACCTCATGAGGTCGGTATTTTTTTATTAAATCTAATTACTTTTAATAAAAGCGACATTTGGAGGTCGGTTTTATGAAATACGTTGATTAATTATATACTCCTCGAGTAGTTTGACAAATCAAGTCTTATATATTAGTGGTACTGTACAAATTCTATCAATCCGTCGTCAAATCATGAACTTAAAATCTCATGTAATGATGTAGAGGTGAAGAGCTAACATATAATCCATTCGAGTATGAAATGTGAGATAATATTTGTAGAAATGTTATGATAACAATTAATTATGAACTTTATATTTATATAATTAATTGTTAATCATGTGTACGTATAACCTTCAATGTCTTATTTTGTTTTATGAAATTGACAATAGAACGTCGTAAATTACTGTACAAAGCAAGTTCTATCAAGATTATTACGTTCGATCTTGAATGGATGTCAAGTGTAGTGATCATATCATAGGCAATGACATGTAAGGGATAATTCATTAGAGTATGAAATATGTTGATTAATTATATACTCCTCGAGTAGTTTAACAAATGAAGTCTTATATATTAGTGGTTTAGATATGAAATACATTGTCAATTAAAGAAATACCGATGATCAATTCAAGGAGATTTATATATTAAATTTGATATTGATAAATTATCAATAAAATTAAATTTATATAATTAGAAGGTATATAATTTAGATTTATAAAAATTAAATTGATCAATAAAATTAAATTTATTAAATTAAACTTTTGTTGATGTGTAGTTAAATTAAATTAAATATATATAATATACATATATAATTTTAATTAATAAAATCGGCCTCAAGAGGTGAGTTTATATCAAAACAAATTAGTAATTGCTGACCTTAAGAGGTCAGTATATTTAAATTATTATTTAATTTAAATAATATTGACTTCACGATATCGGTATTTATTGAATATTTTTAAATATTAATAATTATTTTAAAAGATACCGACATTCTGTGGTCGGTAAATTAACACTTCTTTTTAAAAAAGAATTATAATCTCAAAACCCTTTAAGTCATTTTTTTCACTCCAAGCTCTCACACCGTCCAACCCATCCCCGAGACCCCGACCGCCCTAACCCCCACATATCTCCAACCAGCGCAGTAGCAGGAGGTCGCACCACCATCCTGACCGGTGCACCGCCTCGATTAGCAGTGATAACAGCAGGTCACAGCAGCAGCGCATAGGCGGCAGCACCAGAGGCAACTCGCACCGGCTAGCAGTAGGAGGTCACGCCAGCGCCTCCATCTCGACCGGCGCGACCTCCATCCCGACCCACTGTCCTTCTCCTTTAATTCAAGGTTAGGGTTTCATAATATTATTTTTAATTTCTTTCAATTTGAGTGTTGAATTTGTTAATTAGTGTATTGAATTAGTTTTTTTATTGATTGTTAGTTAATTAGTAAGTGAATGATTTAGGGTTTTTGATTGTTAGTTTGAATTAGGGATTATTGGATTGTTAGTTTGTGTTTGTTGATTGTGAATTGAAAATTTTAATGTTAGGGTTAGTTTGAATTAGGGATCTTAGGATTTGTTTGAAATTTGGTATTTCTTGAGTTAATTAGTTTGATTTTGGAATTGTAAAATTAGATTGAATTAGGGTATTTAAGGAGTTGTTTGAATTTGGGTATTATTTGAGTTAGTTTGAATTATTATTGAGATTTTAGGACTAATAGTTTGAATTTGGGATTAGGAATAGCTAGCTAGTTTGAATTTAGGATTTTAGCACTAGTTAGATTTTGGGATTTTAGGACTAGTTTGAATTTGTGATTTTAAGACTAGTTTGAATTTTGAATTTAGGACTAGTTTGAATTATTATTGAGATTTTAGGACTACTAATAGTTTGAATTTGGGATTTTAGCACTATAGTTTGGTTTTTGAATTCTAGGAGTACTTCCAATTTATGATTTTAAGACAAGTTTGAATTTGGAATTATTTGAGTTAGTTTGAATTATATTTGGGGAGTTGTTTGAATTTGGGTATTATTTGAGTTAGTTTGAATTATTATTGAGATTTTAGGACTAATAGTTTGAATTTGGGATTAGGAATAGCTAGCTAGTTTGAATTTAGGATTTTAGCACTAGTTAGATTTTGGGATTTTAGGACTAGTTTGAATTTGTGATTTTAAGACTAGTTTGAATTTTGAATTTAGGACTAGTTTGAATTATTATTGAGATTTTAGGACAACTAATAGTTTGAATTTGGGATTTTAGCACTATAGTTTGGTTTTTGAATTCTAGGAGTACTTCCAATTTGTGATTTTAAGACTAGTTTAAATTTGGAATTTAGGACTAATAGTTTGAATTATATTTGATATTTTAGGCTAATTAATAGTTTGAATTTGGGACACTAGCTAGCTAGTTTGAATTTGGAATTTTAGGGATTTGAATTAAAACTTAATTAGAACTTATAATTAATTATAACTTGAATTTACTATAAATTGAACTTAATTAGGAATATGAACTTGAAATTAGAACTTGAACTTGGAACTAATTAGCTTGAGTATATAACTAATTAAGTTTAGAAATTAGATATGAACTTGAATTGAAACTTGAACTTATTATATATATATAACTAATATTCTTGGATTTGAAGTTTATATTTAACTAATTCAAGAACTTTTCGTGCTAGGCAACTAAGGAAGCTCAACATCTAAAAAGTTGATACAAGATTATATTGCTTCTTTCATCAAAGTTGGAGATAAGGTTGGTGCTTCTAAATTTCTTAAGCTCAAGTACAATTGTTTTCAATATTGTGTTTGCGTCCATCTAGTATTAATACTTAGCTTTAATTTTACGAATAATATATTTGTTAAGCATAAGTACCAACACTAGTTGATCCTATTGATGACAAAATTGATTTTCTTGCAAGATCGATTTGTGTCCATCTAGTGTTGATATTAAGCTTTAATTTAGGAATAATGTGTTTGTTAAGCATAAACACCAAGACTAGTTGATCCTATTGATGACAAAATTGATTTTCTTGCAAGATCGATTTGTGTCCATCTAGTGTTGACACTTAGCTTTAATTTAGGAATAATGTGTTTGTTAAGTATAAGTACCAACACTAGTTGATCCTATTGATGACAAAATTGATTTTCTTGGAAGATCGATTAGTGTCCATCTAGTGTTGATACTTAGCTTTAATTTAGGAATAATGTGTTTGTTAAGCATAAGTACCAACACTAGTTGATCCTATTGATGACAAAATTGATATTCTTGGAAGATCGATTCGTGTCCATCTAGTGTTGACACTTAGCTTTAATTTAGGAATAATGTGTTTGTTAAGCATAAGTACCAACACTAGTTAATCCTATTGATGACAAAATTGATTTTCTTGGAAGATCAATTAGTGTACATCTAGTGTTGACACTTAGCTTTAATTTAGGAATAATGTGTTTGTTAAGCATAAGTACCAACACTAGTTGATCCTATTGATGACAAAATTGATTTTCTTGGAAGATTGATTTGTGTCCATCTAGTGTTGACACTTAGCTTTAATTTAGGAATAATGTGTTTGTTAAGTATAAGTACCAACACTAGTGGATCCTATTGATGACAAAATTGATTTTCTTGCAAAATCGATTTGTGTTCATCTAGTGTTGACACTTAGCTTTAATTTAGGAAAAATGTGTTTGTTAAGTATAAGTACCAACACTACTTGATCCTATTGATGACAAAATTAATTTTCTTGGAAGATCGATTAGTAACCATCTAGTGTTGACACTTAACTTTAATTTAGGAATAATGTGTTTGTTAAGCATAAGTACCAACACTAGTTAATCCTATTGATGACAAAATTGATTTTCTTGGAAGATCGATTAGTGTCCATCTAGTGTTGACACTTAACTTTAATTTAGGAATAATGTGTTTGTTAAGCATAAGTACCAACACTAGTTAATCCTATTGATAACAAAATTGATTTTCTTGGAAGATCGATTAGTGTCCATCTAGTGTTGACACTTGGCATTAATATAGGAATAATGTGTTTGTTAAGTATAAGTACCAACACTAGTTGATCCTATTGATGACAAAATTGATTTTCTTGGAAGATTGATTTGTGTCCATCTAGTGTTGACACTTAGCTTTAATTTAGGAAAAATGTGTTTGTTAAGTATAAGTACCAACACTACTTGATCCTATTGATGACAAAATTGATTTTCTTGGAAGATCGATTAGTAACCATCTAGTGTTGACACTTAACTTTAATTTAGGAATAATGTGTTTGTTAAGCATAAGTACCAACACTAGTTAATCCTATTGATGACAAAATTGATTTTCTTGGAAGATCGATTTGTGTCCATCTAGTGTTGACACTTGGCATTAATTTAGGAATAATGTGTTTGTTAAGTATAAGTACCAACACTAGTTGATCCTATTGATGACAAAATTGATTTTCTTGGAAGATTGATTTGTGTCCATCTAGTGTTGACACTTAGCTTTAATTTAGGAATAATGTGTTTGTTAAGTATAAGTATCAACACTAGTTGATCCTATTGATGACAAAATTGATTTTCTTGGAAGATCAATTAGTGTCCATCTAGTGTTGACACTTAGCTTTAATTTAGGAATAATGTGTTTAGTTGGTCGATTTAGTTGTTTGAATTAAGTAAAAACTAAACTAGTTAAAGTTGTTAAGTTGTTTAAATTAGTTAAAATAAAGAATGTCATTTAGTTAGTGAATTTAGTTGTTGGGATTAAGTCAAAACTAATGTAGTTAAAGTTAAAAAGTTGTTAAGTTCTTTAAATAAGTTAAAATAAATAATGTGGTTTTGTTAGTGAATTTAGTTGTTGGAATTAAGTCAAAACTAATGTAGTTAAAGTTAAAAAGTTGTTAAGTTGTTTAAATAAGTTAAAATAAATAATGTCGTTTAGTTAATGAATTTAGTTGTTGGAATTAAGTCAAAACTAATGTAGTTAAAGTTAAAAAATTGTTAAGTTGTTTAAATAAGTTAAAATAAATAATGTCATATAGTTAGTGAATTTAGTTGTTGGAATTAAGTCAAAACTAATGTAGTTAAAGTTAAAAGGTTGTTTAAATAAGTTAAAATAAATAATGTCGTTTAGTTAGTGAATTTAATAGTTGGAATTAAGTCAAAACTAATGTAGTTAAAGTTAAAAAGTTGTTAAGTTGTTTAAATAAGTTAAAATAAATAATGTGGTTTAGTTAGTGAATTTAGTTGTTGGAATTAAGTCAAAACTAATGTAGTTAAAGTTAAAAAGTCGTTAAGTTGTTTAAATAAGTTAAAATAAATAATGTCGTTTAGTTAGTGAATTTAGTTGTTGGAATTAAGTCAAAACTAATGTAGTTAAAGTTAAAAAGTTGTTAAGTTGTTTAAATAAGTTAAAATAAATAATGTGGTTTAGTTAGTGAATTTAGTTGTTGGAATTAAGTCAAAACTAATGTAGTTAAAGTTAAAAAGTCGTTAAGTTGTTTAAATAAGTTAAAATAAATAATGTCGTATAGTTGGTGAATTTAGTTGTTGGAATTAAGTCAAAACTAATGTAGTTAAAGTTAAAAAGTTGTTTAAATAAGTTAAAATAAATAATGTCATTTAGTTAGTGAATTTAGTAGTTGGAATTAAGTCAAAACTAATGTAGTTAAAGTTAAAAAGTTGTTAAGTTGTTTAAATAAGTTAAAATATATAATGTGGTTTGGTTAGTGAATTTAGTTGTTGGAATTAAGTCAAAACTAATGTAGTTAAAGTTAAAAAGTTGTTAAGTTGTTTAAATAAGTTAAAATAAATAATGTGGTTTAGTTAGTGAATTTAGTTGTTGGAATTAAGTCAAAACTAATGTAGTTAAACTTAAAAAGTCGTTAAGTTGTTTAAATAAGTTAAAATAAATAATGTCGTTTAGTTAGTGAATTTAGTAGTTGGAATTAAGTCAAAACTAATGTAGTTAAAGTTAAAAAGTTGTTAAGTTGTTTAAATAAGTTAAAATAAATAATGCCGTTTAGTTAGCGAATTTAGTTGTTGGAATTAAGTCAAAACTAATGTAGTTAAAGTTAAAAAGTTGTTTAAATAAGTTAAAATAAATAATATGGTTTAGTTAGTGAATTTAGTTGTTGGAATTAAGTCAAAACTAATGTAGTTAAAGTTAAAAAGTTGTTAAGTTGTTTAAATAAGTTAAAATAAATAATGTCGTTTAGTTGGTGAATTTAGTTGTTGGAATTAAGTCAAAACTAAACTAGTTAAAGTTGTTAAATTGTTTAAATAAGTTAAAATAAATAATGTCGTTTAGTTGGTCGATTTAGTTGTTGGAATTAAGTCAAAACTGAACTAGTTAAAGTTGTTAAGTTGTTTAAACAGGTTAAAATAAATAATGTCGTTTAGTTAGTAAATTTAGTAGTTGGAATTAAGTCAAAACTAATGTAGTTAAAGTTAAAAAGTTGTTCAGTTGTTTAAATAAGTTAAAATAAATAATGTCATTTAGTTAATGAATTTAGTTGTTGGAATTAAGTCAAAACTAATGTAGTTAAACTTAAAAAGTTGTTAAGTTGTTTAAATAAGTTAAAATAAATAGTGTCGTTTAGTTAGTCCTTTAGTTAAGTTGTTAAGTTTTATGAACAATTGCGTGATTGTAGTAGTCCTTTGTACAACGGGAGTTAACACTCTAAATTGTCTGTTGCAGTTAGATTGTTAAGTATCAAATCTAACAAAAATATATCTCAAGGAGCAATGGACTCTGTGATAGATCTTATAAGGGAATTAGTTGATCCTAATGTAGAGATTCCTGATTCTTATTATAAAGCAAATGCATTGGTGTCTAAGTTAGGACTCTCCTCGATAAGAATTGATTGTTGTGAAGAAGGTTGCATGTTATACTATAAGGAGGATGTCAATCTAGAGTCTTGTAAGTTTTGTAGTCACCCTCGCTATAAGATTGGTTCTACCGGAAAGAAACTTGCTATTAAGGCGACACATTATTTACCTCTTATACCAAGATTGAAGAGGTTGTAAGAGAACAAGAGGTATGCAGCGCTTCAGGCCCAACTAACTTTTCTTTTTGAATCAGGAAATATTCTTCCTCCATGTCCAGCCAGCAGTGATGGATCTGATCAAGAGGGTGATGAGAATGATAAGTCTGATAAGGAAAGTGATCAGGGTGATGAGAATGGTAAGTCTGATAAGGAGAGTGAGGGTGATGAGGAGTTGTTGTATCTATTTGACATTTTAGACTTCTATATTTTAGGAATTGTTTGATTGTATTTTAGTTTATTTTGAAGTTGGATGAAGTTTATTTTGAAATAGTTTAATGTATATGTTGAAAATATTGTGTTGTTTTGGTTGGATGAAGTTTATTTGGGATTATTTCTGTTGTTTTGGTATAAATATGCAGGTGGGCAACTAAAATTGCAGCAATTTTCTGCCAGTTTTGTAGCAGAAAATCGACCTCCGGAGGTCAGAATTTCAAAACTAAAAAAATAAAAATACCAACCTCCGGAGGTCAGAATGCCAAAACTAAAAAATAAAAATACCGACCTCCGGAGGTCGGAAATTAAAAAATACAAAAATAAAATTACCGACCTCCGGAGGTCAGAATTTGAAAAATACAAAAATAAAAATACCGACCTCTGGAGGTCGGAATTTAAAAAATACAAAAATAAAATTACTGACCTCCGGAGGTCGGAATTTCAAAAATACAAAAATAAAAATACCGATCTCCGGAGGTCAGAATTTAAAAAATACAAAAATAAAATTACCGAACTCCGGAGGTCAGAATTTCAAAAATACAAAAATCAAAATACCGACCTCCGGAGGTCAGAATTTCAAAAATACAAAAACAAAAATACTGACCTCTGGAGGTCAGAATCTTAAAAATAAAAAAATAAAAATACCGACTTCCAGAGGTTGGAATTTAAAAATTAAGATTATATTAAAAATAAAAAAAATTAACAAATACCGACATCCGAATGTCGGTATTCCAAAATATGAGAAATAAATATTCTGACCTCAGGATGTCGGAAACAATAAAAATAAAAAATAAAGAAATATATAAAACTGACCTCAGGAAGTCGGAAAATAAAATAATGAATTTTCCAACTTAAAATAAAAACCGACCTCGAGAGGTCGGTAAATACCAACCTCCGGAGGTCGGTATTGAATAGCGACCAAGTTTTTTCCGACCTAAGCTGGGATGTCGGTTTTAGGTCGGAATTATAGGGAATACCGACCTCCGGAGGTCGGTATTTGTAGGTCGGTATTCACTATTTTTTTAGTAGTGTAGCAAATAATATGTAATTAGCAGTCATTCGAGAGAAAGATATTGTATTGACAATAAGCAACAAGGTGAGAGATATTGATCAAATGCCAGACCAAGTGTTACCTCTCCAAATTGATGAATTATAAGTGGGTTTGGGAAACATTAAATCCCAAACCTGGCACTTCACAACATAGTCTCTCACAATCAACTCACTGGTGAACTAATAGAGGATGTAAAAGGAGGAACAAAGATACCTAAAGAAGTAAAGGAGGACTAAATCATGCAGGAGGCAGATTTATCCCCAAGGACAATCATTGCAATCAAAACATCAAGGAAAAGGAAGAAACAAGGGAATGAGGAGAATAGTCAGCCTAGTAGAGTTCAACCAAAGAGGACTATAATAACTCCTAACAAATTTAAATGATGAAGGCATTAATATGGAATATTAGGTCAGTAAATTCACATAAAGCTTTCCAAAGAGTGCAATCTCTTCACAGGCATCACAAGTTTGCTTTTGTGGCTCTACTGGAACCTTTTCAGCATATGAATACTCTCAACAAGTATAAAACAAGACTCAAATGTCATTAGCATTTAACAATGTTAATGGTAAAATCTGGATATTTGTCAATCATGGATATGAAGTTGCCATAGTCAGTAACTTAGATCAACAAATCACTTTGAGGTTGAAAGATTTATCTAGTGGACAATTTCTTGTGCACACTTCTGTGTATGCCAAGTGTGATGGGGCTCTCAGACAGTCACTATGGGAAGAAATTTTTAACCTGAGTCAAGACATGATTGATCCATGGAGTATAAGGGAGACTTCAATGTAGTTTGGAATGAAGAAGAGAAGATAGGGGGCCTTCCTATAAACTATGTTCTGGCAGATAATTTTAAAACCTGCATAGACTCATGTGAGCTCAGTCAAGCTAACTACATAGGAAGCCCTTTCACTTGGTGGAATGGTAGGGCTGGCTCAAATTGCATATTTGACAGGCTGGATAGGGTTCTAATCAATTTATCAAATTGCACAGTGCTTCTCAGAAATAAAAGTGGAGCACCTACCACGGACTAGTTCTGATCACTCCCCACTCTTGTTGTCATGCAATCATGTTGAAAATAAATTTAAGAAACCTTTCAGGTTTCAAAACTTCTGGACAGAACACAAGTCCTTCAAGGAGGTGGTGCGAATGAATTGGGACTCAGAAACACTCTTAATCCTCTTTTAGATTACAAAATAAAGATCAAGAGGGTAAAAAAGGCTTTGACTTTATGGACTAGGGCAACATATGGAGATATATTTCAGCAGTTGATAATAAGGGAGGAAATTGCAAAAGTTAAAGAAAGGCTATTTGAGGAGGTTCCCAATTGTGAAAATAGAATAATCATGCAGAGGGCACATGTTGAATTCACCAAATATCTTCATCTGGAGGAAAGATACTGGCAACAGAAGGCAGGTTATAATTGGTTTAATAGTGGGGATAAAAATACTAAATTCTTTCAGAGTATAGTAAAGGGCAGAAGACAAAGGCTGAAGATTAATAGAATGCGAAACTCTAGTGGTGACTGGTTAGAGGAGGAGCGATTTATTGTAGCAGAGGCTATTACTTTTTATCAGGAACAATTTAAGCAAGAAAGGGACTGTACTGATTCCTTTTTACTTCAACATATTCCTGCAGTAGTCACAGAAGATGATAATGAAGCTCTAGGGAAAAGGCCAGAGATGGAGGAAGTCAAGAATGCAGGTTTTAATCTTAATGGGGATAGTGCATGTGGACCAGACGGATTGACATGAAGATTTTTCCAGGAATGCTGGGACATAGTATGATATGATATTTTGAAGATGGTGTAGAGTTTTTTTCTGGGCAGCACCCTTCCCAAATCAATCACTCATACTCATTTGGTTTTAATACCAAAGAAAGAGAAAGTGCAGTATTTCTCTTATATGAGACCTATTAGTTTGAGTAATTTTGTTGATAAAATTCTTTCTAGAATTTTGAATGACATACTTGAGGGTATTCTTCCTGATTTCATATCCCAAAACCAATCAGGTTTTGTAAAAGGGAGAAACATTATAGAGAATATGTTTTCTAGCTTAGGAACTGATAACTGACTTAGCAAAAAGGGGTAAACCAACAAACACTGTGATTAAACTAGATATGGCTAAGGCCTATGATAGAGTATCATGGTTCTTCTTAAAAAGAGTCCTTGGGAAGATGGGTTTCTCTAATATTTTTGTTGACTTGAGTTGGATATTAATTTCTAATAATTATTACTCGATTTTGATAAATGGACAGGCTCAAGTTTCTTTCACTCTACAAGAGGTTTGAAACAAGGGGAACCTTTGTCCCTAGCATTATTCATTTTATCTGCTAAAGTCCTAACTAGAGCTCTAAATATACTATTTAAAGATGCACAATTTGTAGCATATGGAATGCCAAAGTGGAGTGGACAGCTGAATCATCTAGCTTATGCTGATGATACTATCATTTTTAGTTCCACTGATAGCTACTCCATATCAAGTATAATGGATACCCTGGCAAAAAAATAAATAAGAAAAAGAGATTTTTCTATATTCATCAAAATTTTGGTGAGTCTATAACAACTCAAGTTCAACAAGCTACAAGAATGGTAAAGGGTTCTTTCCCCTTTAAGTATTTGGGATGCCCTTTGACACACACACAAGGAAGAGAAAAGAACACTTTGTTGATTTGTTAGCAAGAGTGTGAGGTCAATTGCAAGCATGGAAAGGAAGATTATTGTCATATAGAGGAAAGGAGGTTCTGATTAAGAGTGTTCTACAGAGTATCCCTCTGTATGTGTTATCTGCTATTGTTCCTCTTGCTTGTGTCATAAAGGAACTAAACAAAATATTTGCTAAATTCTTCTGGAACAATAAGGATGTAGGAAGAAACAAACATTGGGCTGCATGGGAAAAGGTCTGCCTACCTAAAGAAGAAGAAGGAGGTCTAGGCTTTAGATCTATTTTTGATATTTCTTAAGCCATGTATACAAAGTTGTAGTGGAAATTTAGAACCCAGAACTCTTTATGGGCTAACTTTCTATGGAATAATTACTACAAGAAGTAGACCCCAACCCTGGTTCAGTGGAAAGGGGGATCTCAAGTTTGGAAACATATGTTACAGAATAGGGATGAAATTGAAAATCATTTGTGGTGGGAACCTAGGGGTGGTACCTTTAACATTTGGTATGACAACTGGTCTAATCTAGACTTGTTGTATAAGGTCCCAACAGATTGTAACACTTGCCATAATCTAAGAGAGATTAAGGAGTTTCTCACAAAAGATGGTTGGGACTTGGGAGAAATGAAGAGGGTACTTCCAGCATATGTAGTGGAGCATACATGGAATTACATGGGGGGTTATACAACTAACTGATCAGTAGGACAAGGCATGGTGGACCAAAAATAACAAAGGCACTTTCACTATCAAAAGTGCTTGGGAACTTTTGAGAAAAAAGGAGGAAGTGCAGGAAGACTTTAGTCTCTTGTGGAGGAAAGGTCTTCCTTTTAAGATTTGTTTCTTGAACTGGAGGATCTGGAAAGGGAATCTACCAATTGGTCAACTTCTACACTCATAGAGCACAGGCACTTCCAGTTATTGCAATTGTTTCCCTAGCCTAGAAATAGAATCCATAGAACATCTATTCTATAATGGAGAAGTGGCTAAAGGAATTCGGAATCACTATACCAATGCAGCAGGAGTACAACGAGGCTTCTTCCTCAAGCAATCTATAAGACTATGGTAGAAAGCAAAAGGTAACTCTTGGTGTAAAGCAGTTTATCAGGTTGTTCCTATGATCATGATGTGGTCCATCTGGAAAAGGATGAACACTATTTTGTATGGGGGCAAAGTGTCAATGAATAAGATTATAAGGGATATCGATGATTTGATAAAGAAATTTATATAAAGTAGGTTTAATCTAATTGTTGGGAATAGGGGGTGGTGTGATATCATTCAATTACTGGAAAGTTGTCACCCCAAAATTAGCTACAAGATTGTAAGGTGGAGTGCCCCTCCCCATAAATAGCTGAAGTAGAATACTGATGGGGCATCTAGGGGTAATCCTGGACCTAGCTCTGCTGCATTTTGCATCAAAATTCAGGAGGTGAAATTATTGTTGTTAAAGGATTTCTTTTACCTAACACAACTAATATGGTGGCTGAAGCAAGAGCCATAAAAGAAGGTTTGATGTATTGTAGAGATAACAAACTCAATTATATTATTATACAGACAGATTCACTAGCAATGGTACAGATTCTAGAAGGCAAATGGGAAGCTCCATGGAATGTGTCAGTAGAGATAAACCTGATTAAGGGGTTGCTGACCTTAATTACAGTAAGTGTACAACACTCTTTTAGAGATAGAAATACACTAGTTGATTATTTCACTAACCTAGTTTTTGATTTTGCAGGTAATTATCAATTTAACAGTTTTCAGGAGGTTCCAAGTCAAGGAAGAAGGTTAATAAACCTTGATAAACATATCATCCCAACTATTAGAAGGTCATCAAAATAATTAAGCTAGCAATATTGAAATAAAGCAAACTGTGGATTGAAGTCAGTACAAAATAGGGCAATGTAAGAAGCTATTTCATAGGATTTAATGTTAGCACCTGGTAAGAGCTTGGAGGTGTTCAAATGACTTTAAATCATTACATGGTCAGTTGGTATTGAAGTCAATATCAATGAGTTTACCGTTCTTGTTAAGCTAGATCAACAACATACAAATGCAACAATAGGACGGATCAGGTGCTTTCAGTGTCTTAGCTACTGGTGTTTCGTTAGATATTAAGATACATAGAATGAGTAGAAGAATGGTAATGGAGGTTACCTTTTCTCTAGCTATGATCTTGAAGGCATGGATGGAGTTTTCAATGTTTCTGAATTTGATAGTTGCAGCAGCGTATACACATCTTTTGCTACCTGCATAAAAAAGAGGAGAAGCTTTCAGCAACTAATAGCTTGGTTTACATAGATTTGATGGTGGTATCATCCTCAATCGAGGGTCAACCCATCAATCTATGGAAATGGGCTAGAGGTTGTGATGGATAGATGGGTATCAAAGAAAGAGGACGAGATGAAGAAACGATAATGAAGGTTACTGTTTATAATCAACTATCAAGATATGATCTTGAAGGCATGGTTGAAGATTTCTCTGTTTTGCTCATGTTTTTTGTTAGGGTAGTTTCCTATTCTGTAATTAGAAAGAATAATTTAGGGTTTTAGGCATTGTTGTCCTTTAGTGGACATGGGTTGATCTGGGCGTTTTTTGCCCCTTTTGTTTAATAAAAATGGGTTTGGCCTATCTTTAACTTTTTTAAAAAAAAAAGGCTAAATGATAAGATGTAAGAATTTTCATTTTCCTTTACGTTATTAAGTTTGTTACTATGTAATCTTGTATGTAAGATAATATAGTGTTTTAGTTTTAATGCCTGATAGGTTTTAAGTATTATTTTATAAATTCCGTGATATTCAATTGTTGCGTGAAGCGTGGGTAATTTTACTAGTAATAAGATAAATAATCTCAAAATCTATATATATATAAAGTTGAATCTAAGCAATCATATGTGGCGCCTCTCTATGGCCACCATTCTTATTTATTTTTTTCCTCAACTTTTTGAATTATTTTATTCATTTCAATAATCTATTAAATACCTCTAATGCATTATTAACCTACAATTAAAGAGGATAATGAAAAGTTTTAACATAAAGAATATCTTTATTGTTGCAATAGAGAATGAAGAGTTGTAACGGTTGTCAAGAACTTATTGCAATCAACAATTAAAAATCTATATTAAAAAAATAGGTAGAATAGCACATAATATGAACCATGTAATCTGAAGGTAAATTGACAAAATGAAAGAATCTTTGCAAGAGAAGATGTACTACTCAAGGTAAATTGAATTTTTAAAAGCTTCATTTTCTCAGATAAATCGAATTTTTGATTTGTTTGTATATAAAATTAGGCAGGAAATCACATAAACGGAAGGTAAATTAACAAAATGGAAGAATCATTGCAAGAGAAGATTTCTTACTCCAGATAATTAAAATTTTGAAAAGCTTTATTACCTCAAATAAATAAAAATTTTGTTTTGTTTATACAAATGACATTAGGCAGAAGAGCACATAATGCACAGGTAAATTAACAAAATGGAAGAATCATTACAAGAGAAGATTTATTACTTTAGGTAAATTCATTTTGCTTTCTTTTATAAATAAAAATTATGCAAGAGATAAAATAGAGAACTCATAGCAAAAGAAGGTTTTACTACCTTAGATAAATCGATTTTTTTGATTTGTTTGTATAAATGAATTCTTAGAATATACCTGTGTCGATTTGATTATTTTATGCCAGCAAGAATTGTTATAGACGAATCTAGCAAAACAAGAACGAAATTCTATTCAGGAATTCAATATACCGAAGATCTAAAGACATCAAAATATCCTCTAATATTCAATTTGTAAACCATGAAAATGATGCCCACCATGAAGTATTATTTCTCTCATTCTAATCTTTTTTATTTACAAATAATGAGTACAGAGAGTACTGAAATGATATGAAAAGGGAAAATAAATTTTTGATTCTCTTTTATGACAGTAAAAAATATAGATAAAAGTAAGAGTATAGTAATAAATTGAGTAAAAAGTAAAAGGAAAGAAAAAATTTAAAAGAACTATCATAAAAAGAAAACACGGAAAAGGAAAAGAAGTTAAAAAAGTTACTTTTTATTTTACTTTATTTGTAGTCACTTCTTTCTCTCTTTCTACTTTTTTTATTTAACATTTGAAATATGAAATTATAAAAATATAATTAAACTTAATATATATAACTACTTAAAAAGTAAATAAGATTATAGTTTATAGTATATTTTGAATTTTTTTAACATAGTAAATAAATAACAAAAAAATATATGAAGTCAAGAATAGGAGAAAAAAAACTATTTATAATAAAAGAGATATTTTTGGCAAATTTTATAGATCAAAAGGAAAAAAAATAAGGAAAGAATAAAAATTTTCTTGAATAATAATAAATTATGATAATAAGAAAGAGTGATGGATGATATTATTTTTCTTTAAAAAACTTTAAAAAAATAGAAGATAGAAAGAGTAATTTAAGAAAAAATAATAAATAGTAGTAATATGAGGAGAGAGATAAATAAGGTATATGTTTTTTCTAAAAATATTTAAATTGATTTTATAAATCAAAAAAGAAAATTTTTGTGAATAATAATAATAAATCATGACAATAAGGATATGTTTAAGGAGGAGAGATAATAAGATTTTTCATTTTAAAAAACTACTAAAAAAGGTAAAAAAATAAATAAATTGTAATAATGATAAGGAGGTATGGAAGACAATAAATTGTAGTAATGATAGAAGAGAGATAAATAAGGTAAATATATTTATCATAATATAAAGGTGAGTATCATAATTATGTTAAAAAAATATTATTATTAAATAAGATACTATTTTATAACTTTTGTTGAGTTTATGATAATAAGGTGGAGAGATAATAAGATTTTTGATTTTTAAAAAACTATAAAAATAGAAGGTTAGAAACTATTTAAGAAAAAATAATGAGTAAAATGTAGTAATGATAAGGAGAGATGAAAGACAATAAATTGTAGTAATAGTGAGAAGAGAGATAACTAAGGTACATATATTTATCATAATAATAATATAAAGGTGAGTATCATAACTATGTCTTAAAAAAAAATATTAAATTAGACACTGTTTTATAACTTCTTTTGAGTTTTTTAACATAAAATATAAATTAAAAACTATTTAAAATTTCAAGAAAAGGACAAAAAGGAGAACTATGATTCTTGATCAAGAGATATTTTTTATTCTTTTATATATATGTTTTATAGGTCAAGAGAGAAACATTAAGAAAAAAAGAGAAATTTGGAGAATAATAATAATAAATTAATAGTTATGATAATAAGAAGGAGAGATAAATAAGATTTAATTTAGAAAACCTTATAAATAGAAGGTGGGAAGATAAATTATTTTTTTTTTCTATAGTAACAATGAGAAGAAATAAAAAAATATAACAGGTTGCAGTAATATCACGAAAAAATAAAAATAAAATATTTGAGATTTATTTTTATTCAAATTTTAGAAATCAAAGGCAAAAAAGCTTATTGAGGAAAAAGATAATTTTGTGAATAAGAAAAATTAATTATGGTAATAAACTAGAGAGATAAATAAAAAAAATATTTAAAAATTATAAAAATAGAAGGCAGAAAATGTAATAAATTGTAGTAGCAATGATGAGGAGAGATGAAATTAAGAAAAAAATTAATAAATTGTAGTAATGATAAGGAGATATGAAAGGCAATAAATTGTAGTAATGATGAGAAGAGAGATAAATAAGGTAAATATATTTATCATAATGTAATAATATAAATGTGAGTATCATAACTATGTTAAAAAATATTGTATTAAATAAGACACTATTTTGTAAATTTTTTGAGTTTATGATAATAAAGTGGAGTGATAATAAGATTTTTTATCTTTAAAAAACTATAAAAATGAAAGGTTAAAAAATGAATTTAAGAAAAAATAATGAGTATATTGATGATAAGGAGAGACGAAAGACAATAAAGAGAAGAGAGATAAATAAGGTAAATATATTTATCATAATAATAATATAAAGGTGAGTATCATAACTATGTAATAAAAAAAATATTAAGTTAGACACTATTTTATAACTTCTTTTGAGTTTTTTTAACATAAAATATAAATAAAAAAGTATTTAAAAACTCAAGAAAAGAAGAAAAAGGAGAACTATGATTTTTGGTCAAATAGATATTTTTTATTCTTTTTTTTATATATATTTTATAGGTCAAGAGAGAAAAATTAAGAAAAAAAAGAGAAATTTGGAGAATAATAATAATAATAATAATAATAATTTAATAGTTATGAAAATAAGAATGAGAGATAAATAATGATATCAACATATAATTATTTCTTTCATGTTCATGCCGTTGGTGTTTTCATGGATGAGTGCTTGAAGTTAAATTACATCCAGGGATATCATTGAAAATCTTAATAGTATTTTTAATTTAATCTATAAAAATCTTTTAAATCCCAAGATTTATGTAGCGTCATATCATGATCTAATGTGTTGATTACTTTCTATACAATAACACCATACTAAGCAATTTTTGTCTACCTTTTCCTTTATTTATGTAACAAATCAGTAACACAAGTGCGTACCTCATATTTTACCCTTTGACAAAGACTCTCAAGCTCTCTCGCGATACTCTCTACAACTTTACCCGAATTAATAAAAAAAATACAAATTCAACCTTTCTGTCTATTCTTTCTCAAAATGTCTTATACTTATTTTTACATCAAGATTTAACAATTTCATAAATAATCTCATTATTTAAAAGAATAAATGGAGATCACAACCAATGAAAAAAGTTGTAAAATACACTTATTTTTTAATTTCAAAATATTCACGTTGATCTACATGATCAATGTGAAAACTTATCTATATATATTCCTCTACACCTTTTTATTTACTATATTTCCATAATAAATTCATATCATATATTTCATATAAATAAATAAAAACAATACGAACCCCCCACTTTCCTCCAATTATTTACAATTTTTTCACACTTATCTTTACACAAAC
Organism: Solanum pinnatisectum; assembly: GCA_035578085.1. Taxonomy (NCBI): domain Eukaryota; kingdom Viridiplantae; phylum Streptophyta; class Magnoliopsida; order Solanales; family Solanaceae; genus Solanum; species Solanum pinnatisectum. The sequence continues at coordinate 37,110,877 of CM069087.1, forward strand.
ATTTAACAAATCCAAATAATTCATTCATACAATTAAATGGTAGCACAACCAATGAATCAAAAAAGTGGTATAAATACCACAAACAAAATAATAAAGATCCACGCACACCATTTATCTTCATAGTCACCATCGGCTCATAGTGGTTAATTGATGTTAGTTTTTTAATATCCAATATTATTATATGGAACTTACCATTTATTGTAATACTCTATATTTAGTTTGACTTTGACAAATACTTACAGAAGTACTACAATGGATAACAAAATATAAGGATCTGCCCAAATAATTAGTTCAGAGAATTGTCAAGGTAAAATATTAATGATAATATTCATGACTATATTAAATTGTTCTTCTAAATATTTATTTTTGAATAAAGATACAATTGAATAATCAAGCAAATCGGTTAAAGTGACGTATGAAAGTATTATGCAAGAGCGAATTGCATATTTCAGAAAGGAACAAGAGCAATTGAAAAAATATATATACAAAGGAGTTTCACAAGATCAAACAAACAAAGAATGACATGACATCTTTCATGTATTGGTTTCAATGTAATAGAGAGCTGAAATAAATTATGATTAGAGAATATATTCTCTAAACATCAATCTAATAAAGAATGTTGGGCTGTTGTTGATGTATTTATATATTTTAGCAATGAAAATAAAGTATTTTTTTAATAGAGTATATATTCTGACTTATTCATTAAGAATGTATTTTTCACATTAAATAGATACTAAATTTGATAAGTTTCATTATATATCATCATTTCAAAGGAAAAGATACTGATATGCTCAAATAATATAATGATATAATTAATCCAAAATAAAAAATACATCCTAACACATATCTATTAATTCTCGCGTGAAGCGCGAACATGTTCCCTAGTTTACTAATATATCAAATGAAATATGTAATAAAATAATCCAATATCTATTCCAAATTAATTATTATGGTTATGACCCTAGGGAGATTGTAGTGATTTTTTTGGAACAAAAATAAATGAGTTTTTCTTTTACCCTTCTTGACAAATTGAAATCATCTTTGCAATACGATAGCATTCCTCTTCCAACCTCTCTAAACGTTATTGCTAATGGCGGCCGTTTCATCTCACTCCACCCTCAATAGACCTTCCGTTTCTCTCTATTCCTCTATTCCCAATCTGGGTTTTTCCCAAGTTGTTCGATTTTCAACTTCGAAACCAAATTTCACCCTTTCAAATTCCAAAACACTTGTAGTTTCTGCCATTAGAGCTGATGAAAAACATGCAAATGAAGACCACTCTGTCACAACTTCCGATTCATCCACCAGAACAAAGTACGTTTTCTTTGCTTCAATTTCTTCCAATTCTGATCAGAAAATCAGTTTGATTTTATTCTTAAAACTATATAAGTTTATAATTTACAAAGATTAGATTGAAAACTATATATAAGAAAGGTTTCCGGACATGGTGGTCAAATTTTTCTGCTTTCAACAATCTCTGTAAAGCTACCAGCCACAGTTGACATTACTTTAAACAATTTTCACAAGTTATATAATTTAATCGTATAAGTAATCAAATTAGACCTCAATACAATGATTTCTGTTATTAAAAAAGTTAAAAGTTTAATTACAAGTGTAATATTTTCGTCTACTATAACTTATGCCTTTAACTCCAGTGATTTTCAAAGGTCAAAGTGAGTGTAAGAATACTGAATTGCTGGTGTAAATGTATGTGAATGTGATTACAGTGTGAGGCGCCATACTATTCAAGTGTTTGTTGGTGATGAAAGTGGAATGATCAATCGTATTGCGGGAGTCTTTGCTCGAAGGGGGTATAATATTGAGTCTCTTGCTGTTGGTCTAAACAAGGACAAGGCTCTTTTTACTATAGTGGTTTCTGGAACTGAAAGGGTGTTGCAGCAAGTTATGGAACAGTTACAAAAGCTCGTTAATGTGATCAAGGTGATAATTTTGATCTTCATATGGTGTTTCAATTTATAAGCTGCTTGATTAAGTACTCAGGATCGTGGTTCCTTGAACTAGAACTAGTGAGGTCGACCACTTAGGAGTAGTCTGGTGCATGACCCAATAGTATGGGCTTAGGTTGTAACCAGAGAATTAGACTTTATTGTGGAATAATGAAGTGTGTTAGAATATGAATAGGTTTATACAATCCTATTAGAATAGGAATTGCTTTACACAATCCTATTAGAATAGGAATAGGTTTACACAATCCTATTTAGAATAAGAATATGAATACAAATAGGAATAGGAATAGTAAATAGTATCCTATTTGGTAAAGGATTGTATTCTAGTGTCTATAAATAGGGTCTCAATGTAATAATGTAGACGCAACAACAATTCAATAATATTCTTTTCCTATATTTCTCACATGGTATCAGAGCCTTTGCGATCTTGGTAAATAATCAAAGAGCTTCCGCTGCCCTCGGGCGGCTATTATCCATATATGTCGCCCGCCCGGTCAACGATTATGTTAGCAAAAGTTGGGTCACCGTGTATCTTTCCGGTGACTATTTTTTCATATCTAATTTGTGTAGCACCGTGCCATCATTCTGGTGACTATTTTTTTCATATTTAATTTGTGTATCACCGTGCGATCTTTCTGGTGACTACTTTTTTATATCTAGTTTGTGTAGCACTGTGCCATCATTCCAGTGTCTACTATTTTATATATAATTAGTGTAGCACCGTGCCATCCTTCCGGTGACTATCTTTTTTTCATATCTGATTTGCGTAGCACCGTGCATCTCTCCGAACTACTTTTCATATATAATTTGTGTAGTACCGTCCAAACTATTTTCTCATATCTGAGTTGCATAATGTGTCTTTTCAGTGACTCCTCAGATTTCATTTGCATAGTTCCATTCGTCTTTCCGGTGACTCCTCAAATCTGATTTGCGTAGGGTTGTGCCATCATTCCAACCCTACCTATATAATTTTTCTTTTTCAGCAGGGTCGTGCCATCATTCCGACCCTACCCATATTATTTCTCTTTTTCAATGGGGTCGTTCCATCAATTCGAACTATCCTATATAATTTCTATTTTAGTTGGGTCGTGACATCATTCCAACCCTACCTATATAATTTTATTTCTTAAATTGTGACCACTTTTAGCCATTCAATCTAATACTCCGGCATATGAGCATGTTCCAGCCAGTTTTTTCGGTGACTTGTTTAATATCGACTCATCTAATTCCAACATGATCCATACACTTAATACTAGATTTTGAGCACTTTGTTCTCAAGGGGAGTTTAGTAGCCTTGTATGTTGAATATGTGAGTCACTCTATGATCTGAAATAGTCTTTGCAAGTTTGGTTTGGGAAGTTCAACACTGTAAATCACTCTGTGTTTTATCGGTATTATGCATCAAATCCAGTATTTAATGAGAAGACAAGCACATTGAGATTGACTGTCAATTTTGTGAAGTCGACTGATCAACTTGCAGATATCTCACTAAGCCCCTCATTGGTCCTCGTATTAATTACATATGTAACAAGCTAGGTACATGAATTGTATGCACTAGCTTGAGGGGGAGTGATAGAATATGAATAGGTTTATACAATCCTATTAGAATAGGAATTGCTTTACACAATCCTATTAGAATAGGAATAGGTTTATACAATCCTATTTAGAATAAGAATATGAATACAAATAGGAATAGGAATAGTAAATAGTATCCTATTTGGTAAAGGATTGTATTCTAGTGTCTATAAATAGGGTCTCAATGTAATAATGTAGACACAACAACAATTCAATAATATTCTTTTCCTATATTTCTCACAAAGTGGATATGCATTAACCTGCAAGGGTGGCCGAGTTGGTTGAACAAGGGATCTCTCAAATTGGGGGTCTCAGGTTTGAAACCCACTGCATGCTTTGTCGAGCTCGTAGCACACGACTTGCCTAGTGTAGTTCACCTCTCCTAAGTGGTTTGCGAGCTACTACATTGGAGCGGGGTTTACCTTGTGGGTACCTAAAGGATAGTGACGGCAGGTTCCCTTGTCATAAAAAATGAAGTGGATATGCATTTATACCACTTGTTTGGTGAATCATACTAATGTCTTGAATGTATAGTTTTTAATACCATTAGTTTGGATCAAATTAACATCTTTGCATACTTCAATTGAGGTTAGAGTACGGTATTACCAGTTTTTGTATTAGCAAAATCCACCCCTTTGGTAATGCATATTACATGTTGCTAGTTTGTTGAATTGTTTGTCTCATATGGTATCTAAATTGAAGTGATGACATTAATGTTTGAGTCTACATTTTCTCTGGTCTGTAGATTTGTGTCAATTGATTTGACTTGCCAATGCTATTCTGAAAAATGTTGTTTAATGGCTAAAAGATATTCAATACTCAAAATCATGGAAATGGTTTCAGCTATGGTTATAAATACGGTCTTTGGTCTTGCACTAATTTATGATTCAATCAGCTGAGTTTAAGAGCTTAAAGGGAGTATGTGGTCAGTGAGGATTCATATAGCCGACACCCAACTTGTTTGGGACTGTGGCGTTGTTGTTGTTGATAAAAGAGCTTATATTATTAATTAAAGAGCCTTCACTGAAGTCTCAAGCTTTAGGTGGTGTAACATGAATGCTTTTCTTTTTTCTGCTCCTCTACTTTCTTTTTTCATTTGGTGTTTTTGGTTTATTCTTTAAAAATTGATGGTCAGGTTGAAGATTTATCAAAGGAGCCACAAGTTGAACGTGAACTAATGCTTATCAAAATCAATGCAGATCCGAAATACCGTGCGGAGGTTCTTATACTGTTGTCTCTTGATTCTAATATGTCATCTGAGTAACATTTACCATTTAAGGTTTTACTATTATGTGATGATTGATCCAAATCTTTTGGTCATTACTAGGTTATGTGGTTGGTGGATGTTTTCAGGGCAAAAATTGTGGATATCTCTGATCATTCACTGACTATTGAGGTGATGTTTGATGACAGATCAGAATCCATCTTTTTCTTTCTGGAACTTGATGCTTATGAACTGGATATCAAATGTTAGACATATGTTTTGTACATAGATACCTAAAATGGTTTCAGTAATGTAACTCTGTTAGGGAATTACTAATGCAGGGCTAGAAGGGAGACCGGAGAAATAGAGGAAAAGGAGGATAACTGAGAGAATAGAAAAAAAAAAGAAATAGAGAGGAGAGAGAAAGAGAGAGAGAGAGAGGGAGAAAATGAAGTAGAGAAAATAGTACGAGAGAATACAGAGGTAGATTTTATTTTTTTGGTAAAAAGAGAATAGAGAGGGATATTTTCACCAATAACAATTCGCCTATTATTCAAGTGTATTCCAAACAAAGTATGAAAAGGTCTTATTATAGAGTAGGAACTCTAAATAGTCATAACCCCTATAATTTTTTTTTTTTGAAACTGGTAAGTTTGTATTCTTCCGCATTAAGGATATGCTGGCCACCACCAAAAAGTTAAACTGTAGACTTCCTATCAGATCTATAATCTGATCAGTATCTTCTATACATAGCTGTTTACACCAAAAAAGTAAAGATACAATACAATTCCATTTGACTTTATGAATGGAATTGGACCTATCATTGAAACATCTGGCATTTCTCTCCCTCCATACTGACCACCATATACATGAGGGAATCAATCTCCACCATCTCTTTTGGCTCTTACTTCCCCCTCTTCTCATCCAACAGCTAAGAAGAAGGTCTGCTGTATGCTCAGGCATGGCCCAGCTATAGCCAGTAATGTTGAGAAACAAATTCCACAACTGAGCAGTGTACTTGCAATGCAAAAAAAGGTGCTTGTTTGTCTCCTCAGTCACCATACACAGAAAACACCTAGGAACCAATTGTCTTTTCTTCTTCTGTGGCACTTCTTGGGTTAGGCAGGCCCTTTTGATAACCAACCAAGTGAAGCACTTAACTTTGGTAGGAATGCTGCTTTTCCAGAAATAATTCCACTTGCATTGAGTATTTGTATTAGTCACCTGGAGACCTCTTGTGCAGGCACTCTTTACAGAAAATATCCCATTACCATTGTGTTTCCAAAGAGGTATATCAACCTCTGTACTGCTAATAGAAACTTGCCCTATTTTTCCCAGTAACAGTGCTACCCTCTCTATCTCCCAATCATTTAAATGCCTCCTAAAAGAGATATCCCACCCCTGTGTGGACCAGCACTCTTGGATTGTCACCTCAGGGTTTACACAAATAAGAAATAGGTCAGGGAAAGCCTCCTTTAATGGAGTTTGATCAAGCCACCTATCTCTCCAAAATTTTGTCTTTGCTCCATTGCCAACCTTGAGGCAAATATTGTCTTTCCATTAATTGCCGTAAATTCCTAATTGTTCTCCATAGGTATCAGTTACCATTTCCGTGCACCATGGGCTAGCTTCACCATACTTAGACACAATGACTTCCTTCCACAGCCTTATCCTCATTGATGTATCTCCATAACCATTTCAATAGAAGACTCTCATTTTGCAGCCTAAGATTTCTGATTCCCAGTCCCCCATCGTTTTTACTATAATAAATAAAGCTTTATGTGTAACTAATGAAAAGGACTACCCCAAGTTAGTAGATAGAATCTGATCTCTAACCAAAGATAACACTTGATAAAATCAATGTTCAGAGAAAAAAGGAAAACAATTAGATAAAAATCTGACGTCAACGTAAGATTTATCTACTGTTCTATTGTCAATAAATAGGTGATATCTCTTTATCAACAAGAAATAGATCATATCTCGCAGTGCTGACAATTTCATTTTTCTTTCCAAATGAATTCTGATAATCAAGGTTAGTCCTAATTCTTGTGAAGCTCTTTCATTTGATAGCAGTAAGTTCTATTCTTATGAAGCAAATAACATCTAGTATTGATTTATTAGATCATACGTCAGTCTCCTGTTATATCTACTATTTCCATCCCCTTTTCCAATAATACTGATGTTTGGGCGCAGTTTGCACCTCAACCATTCAATCATTACCTGCATCTTCAATACATAAAATTGGATAACTCCGCCACCAAGGCTTAGGCATGTAGGATAAATCAAAGTTGGGTCCTTTGATTTTCTGATGCTTTTCTATCTTCTTGTGCCATAAGTTCCGGTGTCTTCATGTGGTCAACATGTATTTATCTCAACGATGCGTAGTTCTTTTCTAAGTACATCCACCACGTACTTCTTCGAGTATGGGGACTTTCACCTCTTCTGAAAAATAAGTAAATTTCAGGGCAAGCTCAGAGGGCCAATGTCGACGAAAATTGTGTTGTATATATTACTCAACAAAGTAATGAAAAAACAATGTGTTATATAGTTTATATCTCAAGATAGTAATATTTTACCAAAGAAGAAAAGTTGAGACTATGTTTCTAGTTATTTGGAGTTAGAATTGGGGAAAAGAAAAATCATGAAAACTATCTACAAACACGCAACCCTGCTTTCCTCTTGCCCAAAAGATTTTTTTAGTTTCTCATTTTATGTCAATGGCTGAAATAGTTACAAATTTGAGCCAAAGTCAAATCCGCATTTAAGATGCTTGTCATCATTAATACAGGTAACTGGAGATCCAGGGAAGATGGTGGCTGTTCAGAGGAACTTAAGTAAATTTGGAATTAGAGAAATTGCGCGTACTGGGAAGGTACCTGGAAGGAAATCTTTTGAAGTTTTGAGTAGCATATTTTTTTTTTTTTATATTTGCTATTTAAATTTGTTTCCAAGGAATCAATGTTCACCTGATTGGTTAAAACTTAGATTGCCTTGAGAAGGGAAAAGATGGGGGAATCTGCTCCTTTTTGGCGGTTTTCAGCAGCATCATACCCAGATCTTGAAGTTGCGATGTCTGCTAATACTGTTTTGGGGACAACCAAGAAGACTCCCCATGGAGAATCTATGTCTATGGCTGAGGTATGCAATTTCAATGGACTTTGCTTGTTTCTTTGTAGCAATATATGATTTGTTTTTTCATGAACTAACAATTCTCCTCACACACAGCCAATTGCTAGTTGGTAACTTTCGGCAAGGCCGGAATTCTTCTACTCAGTTGAAATTATATACAAGTCATTTTCTTTCAATTATCAGAAATCAGTTTATGTTTGTGATAAGCTTTAAAAAGAAAGTCAGGCAATAGTCATGAGTGTGAAAACAAATTTGCTCAATAACATAAAGAGAACATAGGTGTATCTGTTTTATTTATTTAACATAGTTTTGTGAAATGTTTTTGCATAGATATTACTTTTTCATAAGTAAACTTTCTTGCATCAAAGTCCTTTGTACTAGAAGTATACACTATAGAGAAAAGATCAATTCCACAAAATGCATCTTATTAAAACCTGAGATGGTGCATATAGTCAAGGCACACCCTTTAATGTCTTTCTTCTCCTCCCCTCCTCCAACAATAGCCTGAATTTCTCACTTTGTATGCACTTTTTTTTTTTGGCTAAATGAAGGGAGATGTTTATCCTGTCGATACAGATGACAACTCTGGAGTCAATCAAGTTCTTGATGCTCACTGGGGTGTTCTCAATGATGAAGATGTAAGAAGTGGTTAACTATTCCTCAAAGGTGCCTTTGTTCCTTTCTAGATGAATCTTTTTACATATTTGTGAGGATTTTTGATGTATACATCCTTTTTCATTCAACATTTCTACGGAATTTGTCCTGAGTTGATGGCATTTGACAACAATCTTGCTCAGCTCTAGATCGTGTAAAATCACATGATTGTTTTGCTATAACCTATAAAAGGATATGAACCTCATTGTGCATTTTTGCAGGAAGGGTTTTTTGTTGAGTTTTCCATAGAAAATCAAAGCAACATGCCTTTATAATTACATTATCCTTGTATATTGTATGGAAGGCTTATCACTTTTGCTCCCAAATAAAAGAATCAAAGGAAGGAACAATTTAGATCTTTCATCTTTGCCACCACTGAGATTAGGATGGATCTCGGTAGCACCTCTTCATTTCAAATCTGAGTTTAATCCTATGAGTAACACCTTCATCTATCATTCCATTCTCTTGACATAGCGAGCCTTGATATCTAAATTGTTTGCATTTTGGCACTGGAATCCCGTCAAGTCTCACCTCAATTTCTCTCTTCTCATGTTGACTAAACCCGCAATGCATATATTTAGTATTACTTCTAACCTAAAACCCTCAGGGTCGCTTGGTTTGAAGACAAGTTATGCTGGGATTAGTTATGCTAGGATAAGTTATGATAAAATTAGTTATGTTGAGATTATTTTTGATTTGGTTGTTTGGTTTGTCATATTCAAATAACATGCATGCATGACATAATTTCTAAGAATAAATTGTTTGTTTACAAAAATACCCTCCATTTTATTTAATTTTTTTTACTTTCTTTGCAAGCTTTGGTTATTCACTCTTAAAAATAAAATTTTCATCTTATTTAGCTTAAAAATAGAACTTTCATCTTAAATTTGTTAAAGTAAAAAAGATTTTCTTGTTGATGTCACTTCATTTAAGCACTTATTACTTATATATTGTAAAATATCAAAGTTATCTTCATTTTAATTGATATATAAACACAAATATTCAAGTGATTAAAAGACTATTTGATTAAAAATATGTAATTTAATAGTGAAATGGACATTTAAGAGAAATCAAAATTAAATAAACATAAGATTTAGTCAAATAAATTCAACGTATGATATATTCATAAATTAAAATTATATTTATATAGCGTAAATTTTTAACGGGAAAATATATAATCATAAAAATAACGAGTAGTGAAGGTTGTGAATGTTATTATAAATGGTATTAAAAATTATTTGAATATACATGAATGTTAAAGTGATGATTAAAAGAGGGTTTAAGGGGGTACTTTTGTTATTTTGCATTTTTATCTTGGGATAACTTATCCACGGATTAGTATTCCATCCACAAGTAAGGATAACTTTTTTTCTTTTTGATAAGGTAACTATGTATTCACACCAAAAAACTCATTCGGTAAAAACTGATGAGGTGGGAATTACAACCCCAAGAGGGCATCATGATAACCAACCACCCCAAAAAAAAAAAAAAAAAGTATCTTTACAATTGTCCTATGAAGTCGACTAGACTTACTACCTCCCCCACCATATCCTGTTTACACCAAAAATTCAACAAACTTAGACTCTTCATCTTGATCTTCTGAATACTGCTAGCTTGCCCATCATGGGATCTTTCATTCCTTTCCTTCCAAAGTGTCCACCAAATGCAAGCTGGAATATATTTCCACCAGTCCTCTTTTGATCTTCTTCTTCTGCTCATTCCTTCCCAGTTTTTTAAACATGTCTAAAGAAGTTTTTGGCATTACCCAACTAACTCCAAGTATACATAAGAACATGTGCCACAGATTTACAGCTGTTTTGCAATGTAGGAATAAGTGGCTGTTAATCTCTGCCTCTTTATCACACATATAACACCTTGAGAAGATCTGTATACCTATTCTCTGTAACTTTTCGTGAGTTAAACATGCTTTTCTGATCACCAATCATGACAAACATGACACCTTTTGTGGGATTTTGATCTTCCATATTAACTTCCATGGCCAGTCCATTCTCATTCTAAGGTTATGGTTCATATTTCAGTAACAAGACTTCACAATGGAACTCCCTTTGTTGGGAACTTCCATATTGGTCTTTCAGGTCCTTCTATGACACCTGGGAATGGATTCAACACCTGCAATAGTCCAGCTACTCTGAAAATCAGGTCCCACCCTTGAGGGCTCCATACCTGTGCCACTATGGCCATCTGTTGTAGACTCAGAATAAATAAATCTGGGAATAAGGTTTTCAAGTCCCTTTCCCCTATCCATTCTTCATTCCAAAAATCAGTTTTAACCCCATCTCCAATTTTGAATGATATATTGGGGGCAAAAGGAGGCCATAGCCTTCCAATAGTTTTCCAAACAGAGCACCCAAAAGCACTTGTTACTTCATCGGTGATCCAATTATTTTGAAGACCATATTTATGTGAGATGAATCTTCTCCGTAATGCCAAATCTTCAATACAAAACCTCCAAAGCCACTCAAATTGACATTTTGTTCTTTCAACTTTTTTATCCCCATACCCCTTTGTATTTTGTTGAGGGTCATCTCATCCCATTTGATTAGGTTGTACCCAAGCTTCTCTTTGTTCCCCTGCCATAAGAAGACTCCTTAGTTTGTTGATTTTATTCTCTATGCTTCCTGGGATTGAGAATAGGCTCATCATGTAGTTGGGAGAGCATTCATTATTGTCTTTATGAGAGTTAATCTGCCTCCCATAGATTGGTATTGGCTCTTCCATCTTGTCAACTTTCTCTAACCTCTTTCCTACACTTCACTCCATACTTCCACCTCTTCATTTTTTGCACTAAGAGGTATTCCAAGATATTTAGTTGGTAAGGAATCCATTTGGCATCCTAGGTTCTCAGCAAGTATCTGCATATTGGTAACTTGGTTAACAGGGTACATGCAACTCTTATGCTGGTTAACATGTAAACCTGAGATGCCCTCAAAAATGGTTAGAATAGCCCTCAAGTGCCTGGTTTGCATTACTTCAGCTTCACAGAATACGAAGGAGTCATATGCATATAACAAATGTGTGATTTCCATAGTATTTCCCTTGTTAGCATTTGCAGGGAAGCCTCTTATCCACCCTTTCTCACTTGCTCTTCTGATCATAGGATTGAGGCCTTCCATGGCTAAGATAAATAGGAAAGGTGACATTGGATCACCTTGCCTTAAACCTCTTTGTGAGTGGGAGAAACCTTTAGACTATCGTTGATGATAGGAGAGAATTTCACAGTAGATATACATGTTTGATCCAGTTTATCCATTTGTTCCCAAAGCCATGTCTCTCAGAATTTTTAGAAGGAACGACCAATTGGCATGGTCATAGGCCTTTTCAATATCAAGTTTACATAGGACTCCAACTAGATTTTACTTCACCCTACTGTCCACCAATTCATTGGCCAACAATGATGCATCCATGATCCGTCTTCCTTTCAAGAATGCCATTTGGTATTCATCTACCAATTCTCACATGACAGTCTTCATTCTTTCTGTAAGGAGCGTGGCTATGATTTTGTATACTCCACCCATCAAACTTATTGGTCTGAAGTTCTTCAGTTCTTCTGCTCCATATTTCTTGGGGATTAGTGCTAAAAGGTGGCATTGGAGATTTCTCAAACATTTCATTTTGATGGAAATTTTGAATTGTTTGCATCAAATCATCTTTCAAGGTTGCCCAACAGACCTTGAAGAAGCTCATGGTGTAGCCATCAGGCCCGGGGACTTATCCCCATCACATTGTTTGATAATCTTTAGCTCTTCTTCTTCTTCTTCAGTGAAAGGACTTTGCAGCCAATCTTGTTCCTTCCGGGAGATTCTTGGACAATTAACATACTCAAAAGAGTGCCTCTACATCTCAGATTCAGTATAGAGTTTCCTTAGAACTCAATCATATTAACCTTGATAGCTTCTCGATCTTTAACTTCCTCCCCATTGATTATCAATCTATCAATGTTGTTGTATCTCTTGTGGGCTGTTGCCATTCTCTGGAAACACTTAGTGTTATTATCCCCTGTTTTTGCTAGAGAACTCGGGACTTTTGCCTCTATCTAGATTCCTCATTTTTTGCCAAATCCTCCAACTCCACCAGAACTGTTGCCCTCACCAGTAGTCCATTCTCTGGAAACACATAGTGTTCTCTCTTAGTCGTGCTAGTTTAACATTTCTTTCTCCCCTTCTTGTGTTCTTAGCTTTTGATACAAACCACCTAAAACTTCCCTTCGGGATTTACTATAATTTCCTTCTTAGGTCTCTTGTATTCTTTAAGGATTCTCCGTCCTTTGCCTTTGGAAACTTCCTCTAACACTCACTTTTAGCTTTAATAACTATTTGTACCTCTAATACCATCACCAGGATTCATGTGGTTGAGGTCCTAGACCTTTAGACACACCTAGCATTTCAGTTGTTACTTTCTAATGCAATTTGACATTTTCTTACGTATAATGTCTGTCTCCCTCGAAGTTCCAAGCTCCTCTCTCCCATATTTTTCTTGAAACAATAATTCTTTAGCGCCCTTTAGTGCCCACCACCTAATTTGCAGTTGTTTGCAAGTCATTACCTTTCTCACTTCACTCCTAATCTTCACGTCTAAGACTATTAGCCTATGTTAGGTGGTCATTGCTTCTCATGTAATAACCGTACGGTCCTTGCATATACTTCTATTCTCATTTTCTTGTAAAGATAAATTCAGTTTATGGTTACTCCTATTCTTATAAATAATTAGGTGAGAATCTCTCTTCTTAAAATATGTGTTAGCTACCACTACATCATAAGCTAAAGCAAATTCTAATATAGTGTTCCCTTCGTAATTCCTAGTACCGTAACCATAACCACTATGGACTTATTCAAAGTCGCTGCTACCTTTAACTACATGGCCATTAACATCTCCTCCAATGAAGATTGTAAGCACAATATCTGAAACTTAATCTGTCACCTTTCTCACACTACTCCTAAGCTTTATATCTAAGACTATTAACCTATGTTGGGTGGTCATCACTCCTCCCGGAATAACCTTACAATCCTTGCATATACTTCTATCTCGTCTTCTTGCAAGGATAAAGTCTGTTTGACTATGGCTCCCCCCCCCCCCCCCCCCCCATGTAATTAGGTGAGAATGCAAATTCTAATGTAGCCTTCCCTTAGTTATTCCTAGTACTATAACAATAACCACCATGGATTTGTTCAGTGTCCTCGCTATCTTTACCTGTCAGGCCATTTAAATCTCTCCCTATAAATATTTTATGCACAATCTATGAAACTTGGTTTGTGCCCTCTGGCAAAAACCTAGTGTTAACTTTAATTTGTATTTGCTTATTTTAAAAAGCTGCAGCTTTGCCTCCTTAATTTCTCACTGATTGCATTTTAGTTTTTGTCTCAGTTGTCTTTGCCTAAATGTTTGCTTGAGTAATTTCCATGGTGACATGGCCCATAAATATTCTGCAATTCTAAGGATGTTTCAGATTGAGAACAGCTTTTGCTAGTCTTTTCATTCTTGAGTTACACGTCTTCATGTTTTCCATGTCTCGACTGATAGTCTATTCATTTGAAAAGTGCCTACAAATGTTGTTCACTTTAGTCCTTGGCTTAATTCTTCCAGACAAGTGGGCTCCGCTCACACACTTTGTCAATGCTTGTGAATGACTCTCCTGGAGTTCTCAACATAGTCACCGGAGTTTTTGCTCGACGAGGGTATAACATCCAAGTAGGTTCAAATATTTGTTTTTTTTTTGGAACAGAAGCTAAGTTTTCATATCCTTTTGGCTTCTCATTATGGTGTTCTTCATAATTAATTGTTTTCCAATTTCCTCTCCAGAGTTTAGCTGTTGGACATGCTGAAGTTGAAGGGCTTTCTCGTATTACAACAGTTGTTCCTGGTACTGATGAGTCAGTTAGCAAGTTGGTGCAGCAACTGTATAAGTTGGTTGATATTCACGAGGTAAGTAGTCATCTATCAGAAGTGCTGGCTCGATATCAAATCCGATTGATGATTTTGTACATTTTTTCAGTCATAAAATTGCGTTCACTTGTCAACTGTATAATTTTCTTGAGAGGTTGGGAATGACTTGGTGCAAGTATGGTGATGTTTTGGTCATTTTTTATTTTAATTCACATTATCGTGACAGAACATGTTTAATATCAGATAAAAAGCCTTCTAAATCAAGGATGAACTTTATAGAGTAGTATATTCATCTGGCTAAGTACTACAATGTTTTTTCTCTTTCTTTTTCCCCTTTTGGGTGCACTTTTCAGAAGTTGTTCTTCAAGTATTGAACTGCTCATTAATTATTAGTTGGGAACTTTTTAACTTGAGTAAATATATTTTAAAAAACCCTAACCTTATCACCATTTTGCGAGTTTAACACCTATACCATTGGATGTTCTTGTTACCCTGGACTATAACTTTCTTTTAATTAAAAATCCCCCAGTTGTATAGCAAAATATTTAGGATAACTTCCTGAGAGCCGTGTGGAAGATGAAAAAAGTCTTAAAAAGGAGTACACCTGGCACAATGGGTTCAGGGGGGTTCCGCGAACACTCAATAGTTTATGCATGAAACTAATAAAACAATGGTAGTTTAGGGAATTTTAACCATTCACTCAAATTTTTTTCCATGTGTACTGCCACGTGAAACTCCTTGGAAGAGCTTTTGGAGCATGATGTTCACGTAGCATGTGATATTCTTTTGGGGGTGGGGGGATTTTAGTATGAGTTCATAGTAGTTCAGGGGTTGTGTGAACACCCAGTAGTTTAGGTATGAAACTCACACCGATGATAGTTGAGGAGGATTTTAACCTATTCACTCTTTCAACTTTGCATCCCAATGTGTTAGCCAGCTCCTATTTTCTGGGCGTACTACTTAAGAAAAGAAATTGTCAATCCTCGAAGGATTCTCTTTTTTATTTGGTAACAGTGGTGTCTGGGCCAACTTGTAGGCACCTCGATTAATTCAACGGGGTACTTGTTACATCCCACTAGTACATGTACCAAGTAAATCTATCCACTAAAGCTTGAGAGATGGAAAGAAATCATCTAGTGTTTTTGCCTCCGCTAGGATTTGAACTTGAGACCTCATAGTTCTCAACCAACTTCACTAATCACTTGGCCACACCCTTGGGTGCATCTTCAAAGGATTCCCTTTTGCATTAGACTTTTGTCCACACCTTTCATTGAACAAGTGGAACATTTTACCTCAAAGGAGATATCTTGCACCACTTTCCTGGGAGTTTTTTTTTTTGAAATTGGTAACATGTTATATTCATCCGCTTCCTAAAAAAAGGCTGGTATATCATATCTGCAGATACAGCCTCAAACAGAACTTACAAAGAGGCCATAAAGTCTAGTAATGATTCAACATCATCAACTAACTTTTCTTTACACCAAAAATAAAGAAGAGAAATGCAGGAGCTCTTGATCTTCTGGATTGAACTGCACCTGCCTTCAAAACATCTTGCATTCCTCTCTTTCCAAATTGTCCACCATATGCAAGCTGGAACAATCTTCCACCACTCTTTGTGACAAGTTTCTCCTTGTATATTGTTCCAACTTCATATTAGGTCAAACGTACTCTGGGGCATCACCCAAACAATTTGAGCTAATGCTGCAAAAAGTTGCCATAGTTGTCTGGTAATTGAACAATGCAAGAAAAGATGCCCATTGGTTTCAGCTTCCTGATGACATAGAAAACACCTAGAACATAGATGAAAACCTTCTTTGAAGTTAATCATGAGTGAGACGGGCTTTCCAAACAACTAGCCAAATAAAGCAAGCCACTTTGAAAGGAGCTCTTGCTTTACATATCTCTTTCCATGGCCATGGGTCATTGAACTACTCCAAATCCATTAAGTAGTTGTAAGTTGTTTTGACAGAGAAAACAGACTTGGTGTCGCCTATCCAAGTGAGAGAATCCTCCTCCTCCTTTAGGCCTGAGAAACCTTCGAGTTTACCAAAGAGATCAGTTACTCTTGGGATCTCTCAATTGCTTTTAAAAAGTTATATTATTTAATTCTGCATGAAAATGCAATTTTGGGGATACTGTATTGAACTCAAGCGAGAAATTCTCTCAGGCAAGTTTCTGGAGGTCAGGAGAAATATCTTTTTCTCCAGTGATCTCTGAAATTTTTCAGGCAGTTTTAGTAGTTTTCTAGTAATCATTTATTAGTGATTAATCTAAAAGCAGTAGTAGCTTAACACGGGTGAGAATATGATTTATTTTTGCTGTGGGTTTTAAGTCATGTGATATTACCAGGCTCATTCCCAGAGCTGAAGCTGATATTTGATGCGTAGAACTACTTTCAGTAGGAAAACCATGGAGTGGCTGGTTTTCGTTTTACGGGTGGCATCAAAGGATTCTGGTCCACACATTAGAAGATGGAAGCTAAGTGAGAAATAAGCTTCTGTTGCTCAAGGAAACATAACAAATTTTGAAGATTTATAAGCATAGTGACTGGACAAGTAGAAAATAGACAGGTTATAATTTTTCCAGAGGTTACGTTCAATGCAGGGTAGAGTGGCATTGCATTTAAGAATGAGAACTTCATTAAACAATACAAAGGGGCCTTTATTATCGAAAGATTCCTTATGCAGATTATGTCAGAGCTAGTAAATGGCCAACAAAGGAATCTGCTGAAGCTCGAATCAACACGCGCAACATATCTGGAGGAGCTGAGAATCTTGTGAATGGATTTCTGGAAAGGTGTGTGGTGGGAAGCTTCAGCGAATATTTGAAGGAGAAACCAATGCTAGCAGATATCTGAAAGTGGTCTGTTAGTACTTGAACGAATGTCTTTGGGGTAAACATGTATGAGATGGGTGGCTGTCGTTTTCTGTTTGAGTTTCCAAATATATATATGGCGGAACACGTCTTGCAGGGGGAGTGGTGGTGGAAGCGGGTGAAGATTCATCTGGAATGGTGGTCACCGACTGTCGGCTGCTGCTTATTTAGTCAACGAACATTGATTAGAGCTATGGGTCTTCCACTCCAGCTCTGGACGGAAAAAAAATCTTCAAAGCCAGCGGCAATCATTGTAGAGGATGGTTGGAAACAGATGAGGAGACCTCATTAAAAAACCATCTAAAATGAGAGAGAATAAAATCCAAGGAGATGTAGAAGGAGTTCCGAAGGAGGTGAAGACAGTAGATAAAGGTCATACCTTCATTATACCTCTCTGGTGTGAATCACCGAGGTGTTCGCCGGAGGAGATGAAGCAGTGGTGACAAAGGACGAATGGACAATAAAGCCCTATATGGAAGAGAGTAAGGAAAACAACTGTAATATAGAAATTACGATTCAAAACAAGTGCCAAATTTCAAATACAAATACAGGAGCAGAGGTACCTGGCTTTTGAGCGCCCCCCCCCCCTTCTGTTAGAGTCTGGGTCTGGATTAGTCCACCAGACAACAACAAATAAAGAACAAAATAAATTGATATTATCACAAACAGACCCAGTTTTACTTACTTAAGCCCAGCTACTCGAACAAAATCATTTAAATATGGTTAGCCACAACAAAATGGACTCAATGCCGATGGAGATTTTTTTGAGAAAGTTAACATTTTATAGACAAAATACACCTATTCTGTATTTCAGTAGTAATTACATCAGGAGTTTACAGTAAACAAAACCAAATATATCTATCACCTATACCCCTCATAAACCATCTAAAAAGTGAGCAATATCCTCCACCTTTCTGGGGAGGACATAGTTACACCAAAAATAAAAGGTTATAAGGCAATTCAATTTCAAGCTCGGGAAAGGGATGCTCTTGTTTTCAAGACATTCCCTATTCCTTTCCTTCCATATTGTCCACCAGATGCAACCAGAGACTATCTTCCATCTCTCCTTGTGGCCTGACATATTTCCTTCTCTATTCCAGCCTGTTAGGGCTTCTGATGTATGCCTTGGCATGAACCAAACCCTCAAGTTAAAAAACACTTGCCACAGTTTCTGTCACTCTACAATGGATGAAAGAGATGGTTTGTTGACTCAGTTTCTCTTTCACAAAAAGCACCTGGAACATAATTGCCTTCCCCTTTTCATTAAATTGTCCTGAGTTAGTACTACTTGCGTGGCTACAAACCAGGTGAAACAAGCCACCTTGTGATGTATTTAACTTTTCATATCATCTTCGAAGGCCATGGTAAGAGCATTGCAGCTGGCCTATCAAGGCGTCTGTAAGCTGATTTTACTGTGAATTTCCAATTTTTTGCCCTCAACCATTGTAGTCTGTCTTCATTTGTGTTAAGGTTATTGGCCTGCACCAATGAATTATAGAAATCTGTTAGGTTGTCTATCTCCCAGTCATTCAACATTCTCCTGAAAGAGAGGGTCCATCCTTGGTTGTAGCTGACATCTGCTATTGCTGCCTCCTTCTGTTGGTTCAGATTATAGATCACAGGGTACAACTGTTTCAAGGGGTATTGACCAACCCACACATCATTCCAGAATAATATCCTCCTTCCGTTTCCTATTTCAATTCTTGAATTTCCCCACACTTTAGGCCACTGGCTCCTGATTGTTTTCCATAGACCTACCCCATAAGGACTTCTAGCTTCCTTAGTGATCCATACAGTCCAACCTTTGGTTTTTACATAAGCAGTTCTGGAGATATGACTACTCATACAACTAAAAAGCATCAGTTCCAAAAATAATTGAGTTGACAAACCAAGAGCCTGGGGACGATTGTGAAAATGCCATGAGAAACATTAAAGGGAGAAGGAACACAAAACTGATGGTAAAAGAAACAAAGAAGACGTGCAATTAGTCAAATCTTTTGAGACTGCTATATGGCCTATCGAGGATGCTGAACCTCTAAATATTAGTCTCAAGTCGAGGAGATAGACGGGGAGATGGATGAATCTTAGTGTGTTCGTCAGAATGTGATTAAACTGAGCAAGAAATTTGGGATTGATATTCATGGTTGCTAATGGATGTTTTGGCCCTCTTCATGCATATTGATAGCAAACAAGTAAACAGGAGTCAGAGCCTGTGGTTACGGCAACTCCATGAAAAAAGACCTACAAGAATTGAAAGGTTTGGTCATTGATATGAAACTCAAAAGCATAGGGGCAAGGAACTGGGGAAGGAAGATTTAATTGGAAAATAATGAATGTCAAAATAATATCTTGGAACCTGAGGGGGTTAAATGTCAGGGCAAAGAGAATGGTTAATAGTTTGATCCTTAAATGGAAAGCAAATGTCTTCTGCTTTCTGGAAACAAAACTAGAAAATATTTGGGAGCAATCACACGTGGGAAATGTGGGAGTAAATAGTACGAGCAATTAGAGGCTAATGGAACTAGGTGAGGCATTCTAATGATGTGGGATAGCAACATATAGGAGGGCAATGGGTCCTATACTCTTGACATGCAATTTTGGATAAAATTTAGGACTTCAAATGGCATATGACAGGGGTTTATGCTCCAAATTGTAACAGTGAAGGCCAAGAAGTTTGGTGCTACAAGGGGCTTATTCACATTTCACAGGGACTTGGGTGATAGGTGATGATTTCAATGTTGTTAGATCTACCTCTGGAAAGAGGAACAGTAGCAGAAGCACTAGGTACACGAATGAATTCAATAACTTTATTGAAGACTAGGAGATGTTTGATCCTTAACTGGTAGGGGAAGCTATACGTGGACTAGGAAACTTGTTTGGAAACATCTTCCCCTATTGATTGGTTCTTCTTCTTTTGTAGAATGGAATGATATGTTCAACAATATCAAACAAGAGATGCTCCATAGAATCAGTTCTGACCATACTCAAATTGTGTTACAATATGGTAGACGGGAGCACACCAAATCTTACTTCAAGTTCGAAATTTGGTGGTTGGAAACTGAATTTCTTAGTGATAGAGTCAAAGATTTGGTGGACATCTTTTGTTACAGAAGGAAGGCCAAATTATATCTTAGCCACTAAACTTAAAGCTTTAAAAGAGAAATTGAAAGAGTGGAGCTCAAGCACATATGTGAATTTGGAGATGGGGAAAATTTTGATTTCTGAACCAAATTACAGAACTGGTTAAATACAACAACAAAGATGCTTGAATGAGGAAGAGGTTACCAGAAAAGCAGACCTGCTATGGAATTTGAAGATTACGCTAAAGATGAAGAAAGAACTTGGAAGCAAAGGTCCAGAACACCGCGGCTAAAACAAGGGAATAGAAATACGAAGTTCTTCCAAAGAATAGTCGATGTTCATATGAGGAACAAGTATATTGACCTGTTGGTGGTGGAAGGGGAGACTATTGTGGAGACAACTGATATCAAAAGGGAGATCATTACATTTTATGAGAAGCTATACTCTGATACTGCAGAGTGGAGACCATGTTGTAACATGAACAATTTCCCTTCAGTCACTACAGAGGAACAAGAAGAATTACAGAAGCCTATCGAGAAGAAGGAAGCCTGGAATGTCTTAAGTTATGTGTAACATATAAAACTCCTAAACCAGATGAATATACTATGGTTCTTTTTAATCAAATGTTGGAAAGTAATAAACACATATAATGGCAACTGTGTTGAATTTTTACTCTCAAGAGGTGTTTGAAAAAAGTTCCAATGCCCCTTATGTAGCTTTGATTCCTAAAAAAGAATGGAGCTAGAGATTTGAGGTACCTTAGAGGTATTTACAAGTTGATCTTCAAGATCTTCACTGAAAGACTTAGAAAGTTGTGTATAAATTGGTAGATTCATAAAGGGAAGGCAAAATTACCTATGATGTACAGACTGTTAATAAAGTATAGACTTCAGAAAGAAGGAAGGGAAACCAGGCATCATGTGCAAGTTATACATCGAGAAAGTCTATGACCATGTTAACTGAAAGTTTTTGTTGGGAATATTGCTTAAGATGGGGTTTGGAAGCAAATGTCTTAGATGGACGAAATTTCTCAAAGCACTGTCAAATTATAGGAAAGAGGGCTTCTTGAAGACAAGAGGGGTGAATAACCCTTATGATACCAGTCTGTGGAGATCCATAAGAAACCTGTGCCTAGGTTTTCTGAGAAAAGCTGAGCTTCAATGTGAAGGAAGATATTTTTCTGGGAGGATAATTGGTGGGGTATTGGAAGCCTCAAACAGCTATGTCGTGACATCTATAACTTGAACCAACTACAGGGTCTACACTGAATGAAGTATGGTCCACACAAGGGTGGAACCTGACTTTTTGAAGGCTGATGCATGATCTAGAAATGAACAGATTAACAAACCTTTTCAGCACCTTGGAACAGTGCAAGGGGCTGCAGGAAGGCAAGACACTTTCAAATGGAAAACTCACAATAAAGGTGTTATGAATCTTTAGGGAAGGATCGATTCACAGGGCGATGTATAAATCAGCTCATTAAAGAGAGGCTGAACCTTGGAACAGTGCAAGGGACTGCAGGAAGGCAAGACACTCTCAAATGGAAAACTCATAATAAGGGTGTTATGAATCTTTAGGGAAGGATCAATTCACAGGGCGATATATAAATCAGCTCATTAAAGAGACGCTGAAACCTTAGAGGTGTTTCCTATGCAATTTGACGGGGGAAACAAACAAACACCTATTAAACATTGCAAATTCACTACACAGATCTGGGAGATGTTCCTCAACATCACATGCTGTAGCTGGACTATGCCAGAACACACCTCTGATCTTTTTAAATGGGATCAGAAGGGGGGGGGGGGTAGCAAGACTCAAAAGAAGTGGTGGAAGCTAATACCATCATGCATATGGTGGTTAGTGTGGAAGGAAAGAAATGGGAGATGTTTTGAAGATAGATCTAATTCCATTCACAAAGTAAAATGGAATTGTTTGGTATCTTTATTTTTTTGGTGTAAATAGCTCTGTTTAGAAGATGTAGATCAAATTATAGAATTAATAGGGAGCTTGTAGTTTTGGTTAGGGCTGTAAATTTTGAAGGTGGCCAGCATGTCCTTAATGCGGAAAAAAAAGGGAAAACTCTAATCTCTTGCTTAAAAAAACGACTTACTTTTTATTCATCAAAAGCCCCTTTAAATAGGAGTTATTACATCTTATTACATCTAATTCTTATGAAAGTAGGAGTCCTAAATCCTAAACTATAACTTAACGTTATCCTAATGAAGCTATGAAACATAAAACCCTATTCTAGAATAATAAATAAAGCTACTTAAATTATAGATAAATAATAAATAAATCGACTTAAAAAATATAATCAAATACTTGATTAATTGACTTCCTCGCATCCACAACAAAAGGGTTTTACGTGGTGAGCTCTGCATACAAATACATGAATCAGAGGGATCACAACTCAGTTATTTGCTTTGGGAACTTACATGGAAAGTAAAGGTATCATACGAAGTGGCAGTTTTCACTTGGTTGGTTTTGAGGGAAGTTGTTCTTTCTCCGGGATACACTAAGAAAAGAGAATTCCAAATTTGTTCAAGATGTTATTTATGTGGAAAAAATGCAGAGACAATTAGCCATCTGATTCTACATTGCAAAATGACCAGCCAGTTACGGGATTTGTATATCAATCTCAGAGGTATCAATTGGGCAATGCTAGGAAAACATTTGAAATCTTGACAAAATGAAAACAGAGGGTAAAATGCAACACAAACAAAGACAGATGGGAAATTTCCCCAACAACAATTTGATGGACAGAAAAAGAACTCAAAAGTCTTTGAAGATACAAGCAACCCCTTGCAAAGATGCAAAATGAATTGTATTCTTCAATTTTGTTTTGGTTCAAGTAAGAATATATAGATGATCCAGTTTTAATTATCGACATTCTAGGTTCCTTGTAAGAAGAACAGGGAGCTCTTAGTCTTTAGTTTTTACTTTTGTTTGGATCCTCTGATGTAACTCTCATTTTGGATTCCAGCACATTTTTGTGCTGGTTATTTATATATATAGATTTATTACCTTCTAAAAGATAAGTATTGAACTGTTGATGGATTTATTGGACAGTTGATGTGTATGTCATCTTACATATATAACTATAAGAGCCTGATGTGTATGCTTTGGATTTTGCATTGCACGTTACTCCTATTAGTATTTGAAACTACAGTGAGTGATTTTATGAGTTATGATGTTAAATGACTATCATCTTCAGAATCTGTGAAATGGGTGACCTTTATTCCTTCTACTTCTTTTTGTGTAGATTGGGGCTAAACAGAAAAGTACACATAGAAATACGGTGCCATGTTCCCTTAAATTTTCAAATCATTCATGTCTAACAAGGGACTAATTTTTCTATCTTTGTAAATGAATATGGTTTGAAGTTGTTTCTCGGTTTTGTAACTAACTCCAGGAACATAAAACAATCTTTTGGTCCTGATTGGACCTACTTCATCGGGTTAAAATGCAAATTCTGACGTATTGTTTTAATTTTTCTTTAAGCATGCACATTTATTTTTCTGCAGGTGTTTTCAAAATCCGTAATCCTTTTATTTTTCTTAAAGAAAAATCAGATCCAAACATTTGTTGTCCAAACAAAAACCAACCAAACAAAGATAACTGTTTTTCAAGCCAAGAACCAAGTATCTGTATTACTGTGTTAAACACAATGTGTTGCTGTCCCCATACATGCAACAACTTGTAGGGATCCTATCGATCTAAAATTACGATGTTAATGCATTCCTGTTTGCGAATGAGCAGAAAATGATAAATGGATTTGTTACATCTGTTCAGGTTCGGGATTTTACTCACCACCCATTTGCTGAGAGAGAACTAATGTTGATAAAGATTGCTGTGAATGCTGCAGCACGTCGCAATGTTCTTGATATTGCCAGCATCTTCAGAGCAAAAGCTGTTGATGTGTCTGACCATACTATAACTCTTGAGGTGAAATTCTTTTGCACTAGTATTTTGAATGTGTTCTCTGGACTTAGTTTACAAGCTGTCTTTGGTACTGGGTGTACGATATGCCTATTGGGTTAATGCAAGAAACATTGTGTATTTAAATTTGTGATATTTAAGTTTGGTTTTTCAAGTGCTCCTGCTTCATCCTCCATTTCCCTACTTTGTTTGTAAGTGGAAATACATCACTCATAGCTGATGCTCGCATCACTTGCATAAGGTTTTGCACTTAATGAAGAAATTGGCATGGACCAGCTATTGCTTTTATGAACATGCAATCATCCACCATTTCCATTTTGATCCCTCAGATTACCGTGGATCATGATAAATCAGTTTTTTGGTTCTTTATGTTGTATGGAGCAACACTCTTAAGCGTTGTCCTGAAGAAGAAAAAAATTTGTATGAGCTTTATCTGCACTTCAATTGTAATTAATGGACCAACCTGGCAGCCCTTTACTTTTATCTAATATGGATGAAGCTTTGCTAGGCCATTTTAATGAGCTATTTTTTTCTTGCTTTGATCAGCTTACAGGAGATTTGCATAAGATGGTTGCTTTACAGCGGCTACTAGAGCCTTATGGTATTTGTGAGGTCAGTTACCTATTGCACTCCTGTTATTCGATATCAAAATTATTATCCAGTAATATGCAGTGCTGCTGCTAGCCCAAAAATGAGGTTGTAAGAAGGGCTCCGAAGTCCAGGGATTGTGATAGGGATGGACTGTAATGGGGAATTGTGATACAAAGGGATAAGGGTCACTATAATGGCTAGGCTTTACTACAGCGTTTCAGTCATTTGTTTGGTTCATGAGATTAAGAGAACAGGTATCAAATTATGCATTGTACATGAAATGAAGTCTATAAGTATGAACCTTTGTGAAGAGATGCTGTTAACCTAAATGTATTGCATAATATGTACATTCTTCTTCAGGAGATATTCGACACCAATGTGAAATATGAATTTTTGCATTAAATTGAGCAAAAATAAGGTAGTAAGACATTGAATAAGTACCAGAAGGGGACCAAAACAAAAAAGGAAAAAGGATAGTGGGAAGCATGAGGGGAGGGGGAGGATGGAGATGTGAGAGATAATCTGGTCATCGGATGGTGTGGCTTTGCAGATGCTAAAACTATTAGCTCAAGAAGGGGAAATGCATTAAATTGAGTTTAATGTTATAAGAATGAGTAGATTTCAGTTCACAACCCATAGGGAAGATGATATTATATTCCTTATTTAGCCTACCAAATGAGCAGCTATGACTAAGTTCATGTAGTGGCTAAAATAGCGCATATTACACCACCATGTTCTGTATATTTCCCAAAAACTCTATGTTCGTGAGGTCAATCTGAAAACTTTAATTTTCCTCTGCGATTTCCATTATGGTTGTGTTTTTCGAGGCTGAGCTTCCTGTCCTGATTACTCTACCAGGTAGCACGAACAGGACGCCTGGCGCTGGTACGTGAATCAGGTGTGGATTCAAAGTATCTACGAGGATATTCTTACCCTTTGTAGTCTAAAATCCTTGAGCTGGAGGAAAATGCCTGCTCTTAGTGTAAACATTGTGAACATGGATGGCTGAATTAAGTTGCATAATACAGAGATGATCTCCATGTGCGACTCTGCAGCTTTCAGATCAAGTTTGCTTTCATAATAGTACATGCTCTTCAATTGTTTTAGCTTAGTTGCAAGGTTTTTTTTCTTCAATAAAACGAATAGGGTACAGTTAAACCAGTACATAGACCTGTCTTTGATAACTTTCTTGTGAACAAAGAATCATTATCTTTGAGGTACAATGATTTTCAGCACTTTCATCTTTTTTTTTTCTTTTTTTTTTCTTTTGTGCTTCTCTTATTCTTTAGCAATGATGTTTCTTCAATAAGCTTTGCTGAACATGATTAACATTGCTATTTTCCCAGAAATGAACAATGAATTACAAGTAAAATGTGACTTTAGCCATATTGAATTTTGAATTTGAAGGTGATATGAAACATTTTGATTGTTCATCTCTTATTCTTTTTTTCTCTTATTTATGATGTTTGTCTTCAGCTACTCTTTCTTTTGATGCTTGTTTTATCAGCCTTTACATTAGGTGAACAGTTTTACCATTTGACATTTGAGAAGGCTGAATTTGTCGAGGACAACATTTTAGGTTTGAAGAGGATCCTATATAGTTGTTCCACTACGACCAAATGGTTGTGGAGTGTCGCTCCCAATTGCACACGCAAGTGTATGTGGTTGCACAAGTAATATAGTGACTCTTTCATAGCCGGATTATCGAACTAAAATGACTTATCAATTAACTATTTTACTAAATTATACTAGTCTAATTATTTATTTAAGGGTGTCAGAAGAGTTCGATTTATATTTGTATACTAACAATACAAGAATTAAATAATAAAATTATCTTACAATGATGGGGCAATTTCAAGGCTATAGCTTAATTTAGGAATTCATGCTTCACAAATCTTTTTCGGATTTTAGATGGTCATCAAACTATTGATTTACAAGATTAATTTTATGATCATGATCTTTTGATCTCTAATTACCTACCCAAGTTGAGCGTGTAACTATATCATTGAGTGGGATATACATAATCAACAGTTGAACATTTATTTTTCATCCGGTTTCATAATCAAGCATGGTATTTTGTGTGTGTCAATCCTAAACACAAATCAATTCAAGTGATATGCAAGAAAAGATCATGCTCCTTGTATTTCATGTTCTATCTCTCTATTCGTCTCTAGAGTTCAAAAGTAAACAAGATATTTATTTTAATGGTGGCCTAGCATCAAAATACTAAATCAAGAATACAAGAATACTTTATAAAAATAACTAACTTCATCCAAAGAAATCAATGTTTAACAATCATTCGTAGTCGTAGCCCCAGAACAAGGGTTTTTAGCTACTAATGTCTAAGAAAAGAAGAAGAACCCCAATTGTGAATTCTATTCCTTGCCCCTTATGCTAAAAGATACGATGGATCCCCTTCAAAAGAGGCATACTGTTCTATTTATAGGGTTCGAAAAATAAGCATTCTTCCTTCTTGGATTTGGAATCCTAAAATCTGGGATTTTTTGTTGGAGCTTTCGTGGGGCAGCGCGCCACCATAGCGCCAGAACTGGGCTTCAGTAGTTTGGGAGGGGGAAATGGGTCAATTCATGAAACTTTTCAAAAAAGACCGATCGGGTCATTACATTATCCACCACTAAAAATCATGTTCTTCCTTGAACCTAAAACAAAAGAAAGTACTTGAAGCTTAAAATAGCTGAGGGTATCTGGCATGCATATCTGACTCTGTCTCCCAAGTTGCCTCACCAATTGAACAATGTTTCCACTGCACCTTCACTGAAGCAATCTCTTTTGTCCTAAGCTTCCAAACCTGCTTATTCAAAATGGCTATAGGCTTCTCCTCAAAAGATAAGTCTGGACCTAACTCAACTGAATCAAGGAAAACTACATGGGACTCATCCGGCACGTACTTTCGAAGCATGGAGACATGAAACACGGGGTGCACAACAGACAAGCTAGGTGGCAAGGCCAACTTATAGGCCACCTGTCCCACACGACTCAAAATCTCAAAGGGTCCGATGAATCTAGGGCTAAGCTTGCCCTTTTTTTCAAACCTTGTTACACCCTTCATGGGTGACACTCGGAGCCAAGCATGATCACCCTCTATGAAAACTATGGCTCAAACTTTTCGATCCACATAACTCTTTTGTCGACTCTAGGCATTCAAAAGTCTACCCTGGATCACACGAACTTGCTCCATAGCATCTCTAAGAAAGTTTGTATCCAATGAATCCATCTCCACTGAATCGAACCATTCAATCGGAGATCTACACCATCTGCCATACAAGGCCTCAAATGAGGCCATCTGAATACTAGAGTGGTAATTGTTGTTGTAGGCAAACTCCGCTAAGGGAAAATGTTGATCACATCTAGCACCAAAATCAATTACACAAGCTCAGAGCATGCCATCCAACACTTGAATCATCTGTTCGGACTGACTATCTGACTGAGGATGAAAAGTTGTACTCATATCTAGCCGAGTACTCAAATCATGCTGCAATGCCTTCCAAAAATGGGAAGTGAACAAGGAACCTCGATTAGAGATAATAAAAATTGGGACCCTATGCAGTCACACAATTTGACTAATATAAAGCTCGGCTAACTTCTCCGTCGTATACATCACTCGAATTGGAATGAAATGGGCAGACTTGGTCAACCTTTCAACAACCACCCAAATGGAATCATAACCACTCACGGTGGCAGGTAGTCCCATAACAAGGTCCATAGTGATCCGTTTCCACTTCCAAGTAGGAATAAGCATCCTTTGAGATATACCTCCAGGTCGCTGGTGCTCACACTTGACCTACTGGCAATCAAATACCTTGAAACAAATCTACAATAGCTCTTTTCATCCCACACCACAAATAGTGTTGGCTCAGATTATGATACATCTTCGCCGCAGTTGGATGGATGAAATATTGGGAATAATAGGCGTCCTTAAGAATCAGTCTAATCAACTTGCTCACCTTGGGCACATAGATCTTGCCCTCAATCCTCAAGAAACCCTAAGAATCAAGGACAACCTCCTTGGTTTCCCTTCTCATCACCTTGTCTCGAATGAGACATAGCTTCTCGTCATCAATTCTTACGAATCTGCTCAACTAAGAAGAACATGCCTCAATAAAAGTAATCAAACCACCTGTCTCCTTAGAAATCTGTAACCGAAAGAGACTATTGGCTAATATCTGAGCATCTTTAGCCGATGATCTCTCCTCCACACTAATATTGGGAAGACTTCCAATGCTAGAAGTCTTCCTACTCAAAGCGTCAACCACCACATTGGCCTTTCCTGAATGATACAAGGTAGTGATGTCGTAGTCCTTCAATAGCTTAAGCTATCTGCGTTGCCTCAAGTTCAGATCCCGCTGACTGAAGATGTACGCAGGACTTTGATGATCCATAAAGAACTCACAATGAACCCCATACAAATAATGTCGCCAAAGCTTAAGCACAAATAATACAACAGCCAACTCCAAATTATGAGTAGGGTATTTCTTCTCATGGGTCTTCAACAGTCTAGAAGCATATGTGATTACCTTCCTTTTTTGCATCAAAACACCACTTAACCTGACTCCATAAACATTGTAATAAATAGTGAAGTCTACACCCTCCTCAGGTGAAGTCAAAGTAGGAGTCGAAGTCAATAAGGTCTTGAGATTTTGAAAGCTCTCTTCACACTCGTTAGACCAAGATGTCGTCAATGAACACTATCACAAAGGAATCTAGATAAGGTCAGAACACTCTGTTCATCAACTCCATGAATGCTGCAGGGGCGTTAGTCAAACTGAAACATAGTGCCCATAACGAGTCCTGAACATTGTCTTATGGATATCTGATGGCCTAATCTTTAACTCGTGATACTCGAACCTCAAATCAATCTTAGAAAATAGAGATGTACCCTGAAGCTGATCAAACAAGTCATCAATACGAGGAAGAGGATACTTTCACTTTGTTCAACTATTAATAATCAATAAACATCCTCATTAATCCATCCTTCTTCCTCACAAAAACACAGGAGCACCCCATGAAGAGACACTAGGGCGAATAAACCGTTTACTCAATAAATTATGTAAATGATCCTTTAATTCCTTCAGCTCGGCTGGAACTATACGATACGAAGGAATAGAGATGGGCTTAGTGACCTAATCCAAGTCAATAACAAAATCAATATTCCTATTCGAAAGAACACCTAGAAGGTTAGTAGGAAACACATATGGAAACTCTCGAACCATGGGCACAAAATCCATGGAAGGTAGCTCAACACTAGTATCCCAAATGAAAGCCAAATAGGACAAACAACTTCTATCAACCAATCGCTAAGATCGAATGAAGGAGATAACTTTACTAGGGTAAGAACCACTAGCACCCATCCACTCAATTCTCGGGACACTAGGCATAGCTAAGGTCATGACCTTAGCATAACAATCAAGAATAACATGATACGGGGAGAGCCAATCCATACCCAACATAATATCAAAGTCTACCATTCCCACAATGATCAATTCTACCCAAGTATCATACCCGACCAAAGAAACAAGACAAGATCGATACACTCGATCCACCACTAAGGGCTTACCTACTGGTGTATAAACATTAATAAGCACATCCATGCAATCATATATCAATATCAAACCTAGCAGTAAAATAGGTAGACACATACGAGAAAGTAGACCCCGTATGGGATGATACCTGTGATCACAACATCAAAAGTATTAGTCTTACGCCTCCCTGGAAAATCATATCACTAGCCCTCACGGCTGCCTACAGTCTGAGTAGAACCTGTACCTCCACCATACGAATCTAGAATACCCCTACCAATAGTCTTACCACCTCTACCGGTCTGACCTCTGGCTGGAGGCCCTGAATCTCTAGCTGGAGTAGCTGAATAAGAACATTGGGGTCCTGAATTAGTCTGATGAAGACACTATCACATCAGATGACTCGAATGCCTACAAGAAAAAAAAGACCTCGGCATGGATAACTACTGCTGCAAACCAAACGAACTACCATTTCAACCTTGGTTGGAACCATAAAATCTCAGGTGACTGCCTACTTGTCACACCCCAAGCCTACACCCTGGGTGGGACTGACACTCGAAAACCATTGATGGCCCCAAGCGAACCCTTGTCCTGGCTTATTTACTTAGTGGAAGACTTAGCTCACGAAGAAAAATACTTTGAAAAGTAAATTGAACTGCTCAATAAACACTTAGAATGTATCAAGATAACATTCACTGGCCAAAAGTGGCAACTCAAGTCTCAACCATTAAAACAGGAAATAGAAAACTCAAGAACTAACATCTGACTGTCTATGAAGCCTCTAAAAACTGAGATGGATGTCGGGACAAGACCCACGACATCCTAATGAATTAATAATAATATTGAAAGTAATAAAAGGGATTCCCCAAAAAGCAAGGAGGCTCACCACACGACTTTGAGTGCTCACTGGATCAATGACGTGCTGGATGTTGATCCTAGTTACATGTGTCTGCATCATACAAAGATGCAGGCCAAATGGTATTAGTACATTGAATGTACGAGTATGCAATGGGAATTCTAAAAAAGACATAAGCTTGAAAGGAACTGAAGAACTTACGTGGCTCAACTCAACTCAACTCATTTCAATATAAAGCAATAAAGTAACTGTAGTATAAAGAAAAGCTTTTAAAACATGGATGTCAACTCTGTGTATTTAGAAATACAATATTACTATGTGTGTATGCAAAGATACGATATAAACTCTGAATTGTATATAAAAATACAAATAAATTGTGTATGTAAGAATATAAATACTTCTGTGGGAGTTTCTCTAACCGACAACCATTACATAAGAGCTATTGTGATAATACAACGTTTTTCTTCACGCTGGCAGGGCCTCCTATACCCTACCGAGGGTATAGAACCTGAACTACTAAGTGGATCCACTAGTCTATGCTAAAAAACACTAAATAATCATAAAAAAAGATGACCTTTTTCTACCTATGATGGTTATATGGTTTATGGGGGCTGTGAGTTGTCTGAACTCTCCCCCATATCGGTGCTCAATACTACTCCAAAAAATGATGCTAGCTCTTATGTTTAAAAAACATACTTCTTTTTGTGATTTGAGATAATTGTTCAAAAACTCAGCTCAAAGGCTATCTTGGAAATCAAAGTTTCCTCTCTTGCTTAATTATGAAAGCATTTAGTGTTTAGTGAAAACTAGATCAAAGGCTCTTTGGAAATCAAGGTTTCCTCCTCTTGTTTAAATGTGAAAATTTTTTAAACTCTTTGGGATTACATAGTCCTCATATAATTTTGAAGAAATGAACTTCAAGCTTTACTCTTTACTCTTTACTCAACTTGAACTTTAAGTCTTAAAACAAAGTTAAAACATTTGAAAAGGCTGTTTGAAACTCTAAGAACTTCTCTTGAATTGACTCTTACTTCTCTTGACTTTGATCTTAACTTTCCTTGAATTGGATTATGGATTCAAGGTTCATGATCTCATGTTATGGATGATTTCATGATGTTTAGATGTACCTTAGAGTGTTGGAATCAACTAGAAAACATAAGTACGTTGCTAAGAAACTAGTACAGAAAGATGGGGGAGAAATGGGAATGACTGGTGTCCTTGGCGCTTTGAGAGGCACGGAGCGCCAGAGCACAAACTTCAGAGCTGAAGTTATGGCTCTCTAGCTGGTGCGGCACCCCATACCCCTGCCCATAAAACCTCGATTTTCAACTCTAAACCCCCTATTTCAACTTAGTTCTTTCCCCAAACACTTAGAATCGATTATACCCTCAATATATACAATATTCAACTTGAAATTCACACCCAAATACATGAATCGAACTCAAGAAACTTCAACAACACAAACCGACAAGAATTCAAACGAATTTCATCAAGAACTCATAGAATTTACTTTCAAATCAAATATACTTCGCTGAATTGAATCATGAATGGTACGTGGGTGAACTAACCCAACGCTATGTGATCTCATATACCTCGTAAAGATCACCACTTTACGAAATCCACAAGCGATTCTTGAAGATCTTGACGATTCTTGCTCTTTCTTCTCTTTTCTCCTCTTCTATTCTCTTATTTCAAAACCCTAACTCAAATTCCAAAAACGTAAACTGAACAACTTCAGTTTAGATCCTTAGTTAATTACCAAAAACGAAATTAAAATAATAGGGTAAGGAAAAGACCAAACTATCCTTCCAAAATCCGGATTCGACTTTCCTTATTCAAACAACCCAACTTCCAATGGGCATATCTCACTCATACGAACTCGAAACTGTGCAAACTCAGCGTCATTGGAAAGATTATTCCAAGATATTCCTACAATATCTAGAAACACACCCAACTCATCTTGATCTAGGAGTTATAGTCATTTGAAGTTGACTAAAAACTCAACTTAACATACTTAACAAATTTTCCAAATTTTTATATTCTTTCCAAAACTGACTATTTCCAATTTTTAAATCTTCCTAGTTCTTTCGAATAACGAGATATTACAATATCTCCCCCTTGAGAACATTCGTTCGAATATGAGATTACTCTTACTAGGCTAAGGGTGTAACATCAATCATTCAGTTCAAACACCCAACAAGCAAATGTAAAAAAAACATGCCAACTTATAAATAAGTACCAAGAAAAGGATTAGTATCTTAATTTGGAACTTCTCCGGATTCGAAGAGATGTGGATATCTCTTCTTCATGTCCTCCTCAGCTTCCAAGTAGCTTCCTCAATAAACTGATTCCTCCAAAGAACTTTGACTGATGCTACCTCTTTAATTCTCAACTTGCAAAGTTAGCGATCTAGAATCTGAACAAGAATCTCCTCATAAGACAAGCGATCCTTGATCCCAATATCTTCAGTTGGTATGATTAATGAAGGATCGTCCATGCACTTCTTCAACATGGAGATGTGAAATACCGAATGAACCGCAACTAATTCTTGTGGTAGCTCCAACTCATAAGCTATATTACCTACGCTTTTTGATATTCTGTAAGGGCCAATATACTGGGGACTAAGCTTCCCCTTCTTACCAAATATCATAACACCATTCATAGGTGAAACTTTCAAGTACACCCAATCATCTACTTCAAACTCTAACTCTCTTCTCATCACATTAATGTAGGATTTCTGACGACTCTGCGCCGTTTTCAACCTCTCTTGAATCACTTTCACCTTCTCCATAGCTTGATGAACTAAATTTGGTCCTATCAACCCAGCTTCACCAACTTTAAACCATCCAATAAGAGATCTGCATCTTCTCCCATAAAAAGCTACATATGGAGCCATTTGGATGCTAGAGTGGTAACTATTGTTGTAAGCAAATTCAATAAGAGGTAGGTGATCGTCTCAATTACCTTTGAAATCAATCACACAAGCCCACAATATATCCTCTAAGGTCTGAATAGTACGCTCTGCTTTCCCATCTGTCTGAGGATGAAAGGCAGTACTTAAGTTCACCTTTGAACCCAAGCCTTTTTGGACTGACTTCCAAAACTATGCAGTAAATTGCGCACCTCTGTCTGAAATAATGGAGACCGGAACCCCATGAAGTCTTACCACCTCTTGAATATATAGCTTAGCATAATCTTCCGCTGAATGGGTAGTCTTTACCGGCAAAAAGTGGGCTGATTTTGTCATCCTATCAACAATCACCCAAATAGAATCATGTTGCTTGCGAGACCTTGGCAAACCTGTGATGAAGTCCATATTAATCATCTCCCACTTCCATTCTGGAAGTTCTATATTCTGAGCCAAACCACCAGGCCTTTGATACTCTACCTTAACTTGTTGGCAATTCGAACACTTAGCAACAAATTCAACAATGCTCTTCTTCATACTACTCCACCAATATCTGGAGCTGTGAGCTTCCTCCATGATCCTCTCTTAGAGTTCATCCACCCTTGGTACATACAATCTACCTTGATACCTCAATACATCATCTCCCCCTTGTTCAAAAGCCATTACTTTTTGCTTATGAACATTCGTCTTCAATTCAAGAAAAATTGGGTCCTGGTCTTGTTTCTCTTTTAACTTCAGACACTAAAAGATGATTCAGCCGCATTCATCACCACTACTTCTCCTTCTGTGGAATCTATTAGTCGGACTCCTAAGCGTGCAAGTCTATGCACATCTTTCGCTAACTCTTTCTTTTTTTCCTCAACATGGGTGGCACTACCCATATACAACATGCTCAAGGCATCAACAACAATATTAGCCTTACCTGGGTGGTAAAGAATACTCATGTCATAGTCCTTGAGTAATTATAACCACCTTCTTTGTCTGAGATTAAGCTCTTTCTAAGTAAACACATACTGAAGGATCTTGTGATCGGTGAACACATCCATATGAATACTATAAAGATAATGATGCCATATTTTCAAAACAAAATCTACAGCAGCCAATTCTAGATTATGGGTTGGGTAATTCTTCTCATGAACTTTCAACTGTCTAGAGGCATAAGCTACAACTTTGCCATTTTGCATTAACATACAACCCAAACCAACTCTAAACGTATAACAATAAACAACACAGCCTTGTGTACCTTCTGGTAAGGTCAATACTGGGGCAGTAGTCAACCTCTTTTTCAATTCCTGAAAGTTTTTCGCATAAGCTTCAGACCATTGAAACTTCACTGTCTTCTGAGTCAACTTGGTCAAAGGGAATGAAATAGACGAGAACCCATCTACGAACCTTTTATAATATCCAGCCAACCCCAAGAAACTCCTAATATCCGTTGGAGATGTGGGTCTAGGCCAATTCCACACTACCTCTATTTTCTGGGTATCAACTCTAATTCTATCACCTGAAACTATGTGGCCCAAGAATGCCACAGACTCAAGCCAAAAATCACATTTAGAGAACTTAGCATATAAGTCTGAAGAACTATTCTGAGATGGCTAACATGATCTTCCTCATTCCTTGAATAGATTAGAATGTCATCAATGAAAACGATAACAAACATATCTAAATAAGCTTGAATACTCTATTCATAAGGTCCATGAACGCTGCAGGTGCATTAATTTAACCGAATGACATGACCAAAAACTCATAATGACCATAACGGGTCATGAATGTTGTCTTGGGAATATCACACTCCCTTACTTTCAACTGATGGTAGCCAGATCTGAGGTCTATCATAGAAAAACAAGAAGCACCATGAAGTTGATCGAAAAGATCATCAATTCTTGGAAAACCTTGTTCAACTGACGGTAATCTATACACATCTTAAGGGAACAATCTTTCTTTCTCACAAATAAGTTCGGAGCGCCTCAAGGTAAGACACTTGGTCGAATAAAACCCTTATCAAAGAGATCTTTCAACTGTTCTTTAAGCTCTTTCAACTCTGCTAGTGCCATTCTATATGGCGGAATAGAGATAGGACGAGTATTGGGAAGAATGTCTATGCCAAAGTCTATTTCTCTCTTAGGATGGACTCCGGGTAGATCATCTGGAAAGAATTCTGGAAACTCTTTTACTATTGGAATAGAATGAATGAGAGGTATCTCAATACTAGAGTCATTAACTAGGACTAAGTGATAGACACAACCCTTAAAAACTAACTTTCTCGCCTTAAAGTATGAAATGAAACGACCCCTAGGCACTGCTGAACTACTACTCCACTTTATGACTGGCTCATTAGGAATCTGAAACTTGACAACTCGAGTTCTACAATTTATTGATGCATAACAGGCATGAAGCCAGTCCATACCTAGAATGATATCAAAATCTACCATGTCTAACTCAACTAAATCAGCCATGGTGCTCTTGTGATTGATGGAAATAACACAATCACGATACACTTGCTCAGCTAGAATAGACTCCCCAACAGCTGTAGAAACACAAAAGGGTTCACAAAGTTTCTCAGGAAGAACATTAAAATTCATCGCAACATATGGAGTTACAAAGGATAAACTCGCATCTGGGTCTAGCAAAGCATAAACATTAAAGTTAAAGACTTAGATCATACTAGTAACAACATCGAATGAATCCTCTTGCTCTTGGCAACTGTTGATAGCATATAGGCAGTTTGTTCCTCCGCCAGTACCTGAAGTAGCTCCTCTAGGTGCAACTTTGTCTGGTGGAGCAACTGAAGAATACTCGGCTCTATTGCCCCCATTACCGTTTACCCTGCTTGTTCTATGGACATTCTCACATGAAATGACCATTATGGCCACACTTGAAACAACCAGTGGAGTCCTCACAACATGTACCTGAGTGGTTCCTACCACACTTAGCGCAGGCAGGAGCCTTACTACCCCCTTGTGCCATACTACCTTGAGAATAGGCAGGTTTGGCTCTGAAATTCTTACTATTGTACTCACTTTTGTTCTTGGGTGCAGGTGCACTAGCAAATGATGGAGCAGGTCCCTTTTGTTTCTATTAGAAGGATGATTGGTTGGCATTATTCTTCTACTGCCCGGACTCATTCCCTGTATTAGCTCTCTTATTCTTAAACTCTTCTCTATCCCTCAGCTTCTCTTCCTCAACCTGCTGCACATAGACCATCAATCTTGCGATATTCATGTCGCATATTAGCATTGTAGCCTTACCTTCCTTACTCGATAGACGAGACAACCCAGCAACAAATAAACTCATTCTGCTTCTCATGTCAGCTACCATTTTCGGACTATACCGGGAAAGTTATGTGAACCTCAGACTATACTCATGAATGCTCGAAGAATCCTGCTTAAGTGTGAGAAACTGTCATACCTTAGCCTCTTTTAGTTCTCGGGGGGAAGAAATGCCCCAAGAAGGCCTCCTCAAAACAAGCCCAACTCGCAAGTGGTGCTCCTTCAACTCGGTTCTTCTTCCATTGGTCGAAACATATCCTAGCAACACCCTTCATCTGGTATGCAGCTAGTTCCACCCTCTCAGTATCAGCAACACGTATGATCTCAAAAACTTTCTGAAGTTCTTCAACAAAACTCTCTAGATCCTCAGTAACACTAAAACCTGTGAAGCTTGGAGGATTCATCCTTAAGAACTCGTGGATCCTCGAAGTATCAGCCACTTCCTATCAATTCCCTCTCTGTTGCCCAGCTTGGTTGGTCACAACTTGACTTAGCATCCAGATAGCCTCACAGAACTTAGCATTAGTGACCTTTTCTTGGGGTTGCACTTCTGGTGCATTGGGTACCCCTTGTTCCTGTGGTTCAACATTCCTTCTAGCCGGACGACCTCTGACAGCTCTTCGTGGAGGCATGATCTGAAAGACACTCGCAAGCATGAGTTAGAAGAAACTTTTTAGAGATCAACTCTAACGCACGAAATGAGTATGAAAGAAGTGAGATAGTTTCCTAAGTGTTGCGGACTCCTAATTATAGATGTGACGTGCTTCACACCGATAACTAGGACTCTACAAACATGGCTTCATAGACTCCCTAGGACTCTTGAATTATGTGCTCTAATACAAAGTTTGTCACGACTTGAGCATACACCCTAGGGAGACTGGCATTCGAGAACCATTGCTGGCCCCAAGTGAACCCTTGGCCTAACTTACTTACTAAGCAGAAGACTTAAATCATGAAGAAAAATACTTTTAAAAGTAAATTGAACTACTCAATAAACACTTAGAATGTATCAAGATAACATTCACTGGCCAAAAGTGGCAACTCAAGTCTCAACCATTAAAACAGAAAATAGAAAACTCAAAAAATAACATCTGACTGTCTATGAAACCTCTAAACAACTGAGATGGATGTTAGGACAAGAACCACGACATCCTAATGAACTAATAATAATACTAAAAGCAATAAAAGGGATCCTATAGAAAACAAGGATGGTCACCACATGACTCTGAGTGCTCACTAGATCAACGATGCACTAGATGCTAATCCTCATTACCTGTGTCTGCATCATACAAAGATGCAGGCCAAATGACATCAGTACATTGAATGTACGAGTATGCAAGGGAAATTCTAAAACAAGACATAAGCTTGAAAGGAACTGAAGAACTTACCTGGCTCAACTCAACTCAACTAAACTCATTTCAATATAAAGCAATAAAGTAAATGCAGTATAAAGAAAATCTTTTAAAACATGGATGTCAACTTTGTGTATTTAGAAATACAATATTACTCTATGCGTATGCAAAGATACGATATAAACTTTGAATTGTATATAAAAATACAAATAAATTGTGTATGTAAGAATACAAATACTTTTCTAAGAGTTTCTCTAACCGACAACCATCACGTAAGAGCTATTATGATAATACAACATTTTTATTTACGCTGCCAAGGCCGTCCCATACCCTATCGAGGATATAGAACCTGAACTACTAAGTGGATCCACTAGTCTATGCTAAAAAGCACTAAAGAATCATAAAAAAAGTATGACCCTTTTCTATCCATGGTGGCTACATGGTTTATGGGGGCTGTGAGTTGTCTGAACTCTCCCCCATATCGGTGCTCAATACTACTCCAAAAATGATACTAGCTCTTATATTTAAAAACATACTTCTTTCTGTGATTTGAGATAATTGCTCAAAAACTCAGCTCAAAGACAATCTTGGAAATCAAAGTTTCCTCTCTTGCTTAATTATGAAAGCATTTAGTTTTATTGAAAACTAGCTCAAAGGCTCTTTGGAAATTAAGGTTTCCTCCTTTTGTTTAAATGTAAAAACATTTAAAACTCTTTGGGATTACATAGTCCGCATATACTTTTGAAGAAATGAACTTCAACCTTTACTCTTTACTCTTTACTCAACTTAAACTTTGTCACGCCCCGAGCCTACACCCTGGGCTAGACTGGCACTTGAGAACCATTGCTGGCCCCAAGAGCACCCTTGGCCTGTCTTACTTACTCAGCAAAAGACTTAATTCAACAAAGACAAGTCTATGTAATAAACTGGAATGTTATAAAGGAAACATTCAACTAGCCATTAAGGCAAACTTAAGTCTCAACATAAGATAATGACAATGAAAAGACTAAAGAACTAACATCTGACTGTCTATCTATGAAGCCTCTAAACAACTGAGATGGATGTTGGGGTAGGCCCACGACATCCTAATGAACTAACTAATGAAACTGAAAGCAATAAAAGATATCCTTCGGAAGCAAGGAGGCTCACCACAAGACTCTGAGTGCTCAACTAGATCAATGCTGCGCTAGATGCTGATCCTGGTTACCTACGTCTGCATCATAAGAAGATGTAGGCCAACTGGCATCAGTACATTGAATGTACGAGTATGCAAGTTTGAAAGCTAAACACAACTTAAGCTTGAAAAAATCTGAAAGGAACTGAAGAACTTACCTGGCTCAACTCAACTCAACAAAACTGAACTCATTTCAATATAAAGCAGTTTAAAAACAAGTGCAATATAAAGAAAACTGTTTAAAACATGATGTCAACTCTGTGTGTATGCAAAGATACATATAATTCTGAGATGTATGTAAAAATACAAATAAACTGATGTATATAAAAATACAAAATACTGCTGTGGGAGTTTCTCTAACTGACAACCATCACTGAAGAGCTATAGTCATGATACAACACTTTATCTCATGCTGCCAAGGACCATCTTGTACTTTGCCGGGGGTATAGGACCTAACTCACTAAGTGGATTCACTACTCTATCCTAAAAAGCATTAAAGGATTCATCTAAAAAGTATGACCCTTTTCTACCCATGATGGCTACATGATTTATGGGGGCTGTGGGTTCTCTAAAAGCTCCCCCATATCGGTGCTCAATACTACTACCAAAATATGAAACTAGGCTCTTTATGTTTAAAAACATATTTCTTTTTTTGATTTGAGATTAGTGCTCAAAAACATAGCTCAAAGCCTATCTTGAAAATCAAAGTTTCCTCTCTTGCTTCATTTAGAAAGCGATTTCTCTTTTCTGAAAACCAGTCGGAAGGCCCTTTGGAAATCGATGTTTCCTTTCTTGTTTAAATGTGAAAACATTTTAAACCCTTTGAGAATACATAGTCCCCATATACTTTTGAAAAAATGAACTTCAAACTTTTACTCTTTACTCTTTACTCAACTTGATCTTTAAGTCTTAAAACAAAGTTAAAAGCATTTGCAAAAGACTTCTTGAAAAGACTCTGAGAACTTTCTAGACTTGGCTATTAACTTTCCTTGAATTTGAATTTATGGATTCAAGGTTATGATTCATGTTTCTAGATTATTTCTAGATGTTTAAAAGTCATTTAGAGTAGTTAGAATCAATAGGAAATGTTAGTACACTTTAGAAGGACTTAAACGGGCTAAACGACGAAAAACTGATGAAAAATAATGATTCAGGCGCGTCCCTGGCACGCCGCGCCAGCCCCAAATTACAGGGGCTCCAAAATGGCACACTACTGGTGCACTGCCCCAGCCTTCCTGGTGCTATGGGGCGCGTCGCTCCACCTGTTCCTTAGGCAAAAATCTGACAAATTTTTGGTCTCGTTTTTTGATTTTAAATTGATTTTAATCAATTCTTTTTCTCAAATTCACTTTAGAATCAGATACCCAAGGTATATACACAAAATCTAACTCATAAAACTCAAGGAATCAACACTTTAATATCAAGAAACTCCTTAATCTCAACTCATATTCAAGAACGAAATCAATTCAAGAACAACTATCAAGAACATCAAATTCTCAATCTTTTTAGGATGAAAATATGTTGAATTAAGCATGCTTGGCACGTGGGTGAACTAACCCAACACTATGTGATCTCACATACCTTGTAGGGATCACCTCCGACGAAATCCACAAGCTAAACTCGACGATCTTGACGAATCTTGCTTCTCTTCTCCTTTCTCCTCTTTTTTTCTCTTTTCTCCAAGCCCTAGCGTATTTTGGTAAAATCGTAAACTGATCTAATTCTGATTAGACCTTAACTTAATTACTAAAAATGAAATAAAATAATTGGGCAAGGAAAAGACCAAACTACGCTTTCAAAATCCGGATTAGACTTTCCTTAATCCAACAACCCAACTTCCAAAGGGTATAACTTACTCACGCAAACTCGGAATCGCACAAACTTGGTAAAGTTGGAAAGATAATTCCAAGAGCTTCCCAACCATATCTGGAAGTACACCTAACTCATCCTGAGCTAAGAGTTATGGTTTTTTGAAGTTGGACAAAACTCAACGTATTCTAATTTAACAAAATTTACAGATTTTCATTCTTTCCAAAATTGACTATTTTCAATTATTAGCTTCTTCCTAGTTATTTCAATTTGCGAGATGTTACAATATCTCCCCTTTGGGAACATTCGTCCTCGAATGAGATTACTCTTACTAGGCTAAGGGTGTAACATGCAACATTCAGTTCAAGCACACACAAGCAAATGCAAAACAACATGCCAACTTATATATAAATACAAGAAAGGATTAGTACCTTAATTCGGAACTTCTCCGAATTCGAAGAGATGTAGGAATCTCTTCTTCATATCCTCCTCAGCTTCCCAAGTAGCTTCTTCAACAAATTGGTTCCTCCAAAGGACTTTGACTGATGCTACCTCTTTGTTCTCAACTTGCGAACTTGGAGATCTAGAATTTGAACCGGAATCTCTTTATAAGATAAACTATCCTTGATCCCAATATCTTTAGTTGGTATGATCAATGAAGGATCACCCATGCACTTCTTTAACATAGAGATGTGAAACACTGGAGGAACCGCAGCTAACTCTTGTGGTAGCTCCAACTCATAAGCTACATTGCCAACCCTCTTGGATATTCGATAAGGTCCAATATACTGGGACTAAGTTTCCCCTTCTTACCAAACCTCATAACACCCTTCATGGGTGAAACTTTAAGATATACCCAATCATCTACTTCAAACTCTAACTATCTTCTCCTAACATCAGTGTAGGATTTCTGATGACTCTGTGCTATTTTCAACCTATCTTGGATCACTTTCACCTTCTCCATAGCTTGATGAACTAAATCTAGTCCTATCAACCCTGCTTCACCAACTTCAAACCATCCAATAGGGGATGTGCATCTTCTCCCATAGAGAGCCTCATATGGATCCATTTGGATGCTAGCATGGTAACTATTGTTGTAAGCAACTCAATGAAAGGTAGGTGATCATCCTAATTACCCCTGAAATCAATCACACAATTTACCTTGATACCTCAAAACACCATCTCCCCCCTGTTCAGAAGCTATCACTTTTTGCTTATATACACTTGCCTTTAATTCAAGCAAAATGGGATCATGGTCTTGCTTTTCTTTCACTTCTGACACTAATGAAGATTCACCCCTATTTATCACCACTATTCCTCCTTCTGTGGAATCCATCAGTCGGACCCCTAAGCATGCAAGTCTATGCACATCTTTCACTAACTCTCTCTTTTCTTTCTCAACATAGGCGGTACTACCCATAGACAACCTGCTCAAGGCATCAGCAACAACATTAGCCTTACCTAGGTGATAAAGAATACTTATGTTATAATCTTTGAGCAATTCTAACCATCTCCTTTGTCTGAGATTAAGCTCTTTCTAACTAAACACATATTGAAGACTTTCTGTGATCGGTGAACACATCCACATGAACACCATAAAAATAATGACACTATATCTTCAAAGCAAATACTACATCAGCCAATTGTAGATCATGGTTTGGGTAATTCTTCTCATAAACTTTCAATTGTCTGGAGGGACAAGCTATGACTTTGTCATTCTGCATTAACACGTAACCCAAACCAACTCTAGATGGATCACAATAGACCACAAAGCCTTGCGCACCTTCTAGTAAGGTCAAAACTAGGGCAGTAGTCAATCTCTTTTTCAATTCCTGAAAGTTTTTCTCATAAGCTTCAGACCATTGAAACTTCACTGTTTTCTGAGTCAACTTGGTTAAAGGAGACGAAATGGATGAGAACCCCTCTACAAACCTTCAATAATTGCCAGCCAAACCCAAGAAACTCCTAATATCAGTTGGAGATGTGGGTTTAGGTCAATTCTGCACTGCCTCAATCTTTTGGGTATCAACTCTAATTTCATCACTGGAAACTATGTGGCCCAAGAACGCCATAGACTCAAGCCAAAACTCACATTTAGAGAACTTAGCATATAACTCCTTTTCTTTCAAAGTCTGAAGAACTATTCTGAGATGACTAGCATGATCTTTTTCATCCCTTGAATAGATTAGTATGTCATCAATAAAGACGATAACAAACATATCTAAATAAGGTCTATGAACGCTGCAGGTGCATTGGACTAACCAAAAGACATGACCAAAAACTCATAATGACCATAACGGGTCCTGAATGTTGTCTTGGGAATATCACATTCCCTTACTCTTAACTGATGGTAGCCAGATCTGAGGCCTATCTTAGAAAAACAAGAAGCACCCTGAAGTTGATCGAAAAGATCATCAATTCTCGGAAGAGGATACTTATTCTTGATGGTAACCTTGTTCAACTAACGATAATCTATACACATCTTAA
The DNA here is from genome assembly GCA_035578085.1 of Solanum pinnatisectum. Lineage (NCBI taxonomy): Eukaryota > Viridiplantae > Streptophyta > Magnoliopsida > Solanales > Solanaceae > Solanum > Solanum pinnatisectum. The sequence goes on from CM069087.1 coordinate 37,155,187, forward strand.
GAGAACCATCTTTCTTTCTCACAAATAAGACCGGAGCGCCCCAAAGTGAGATACTTGGTCTAATAAAGCCCTTATCAAGGAGATCTTTCAACTATTCTTTAAGCTATTTCAACTCTACTAGTTCCATTCTATATGGCGGAATAAATATAGGACCAGTATCTGTAGAATGTCTATACCGAAGTCTATCTCTCTCTCTCAGGAGGTACTTCAGGTAGATCATATGGAAAGACTTCTGGAAACTCTTTTACTACTGGAACTGACTGGATATGAGGTATCTTAATACTAGAGTCATTAACTCGGACTAAGTGATAGACACACCCATTAGAAACTGACTTCCTTGCCTTAAGGTACAAAATGAAATGACCCTTAGGCGCAGCTGAACTACTCTTTAACTCTATAACTGGTTCACTGGAAACTGGAACTTGACTACTCGAGTTCTACAATCTATTGATGTATAACAGACATGAAGCCAGTCCATACCTAGAATGACATCAAACTCTACCATGTCTAACTCAACTAAATCAGTCATGGTACTCTTGTGATTGACGGAAACTGAATAATCACGATAGACTCTTTCTGCTAGAATAGACTCACCATCAGCTATAGAAACACTGAAGGCTTAAGAAGTTTCTCAGGAAGAACATCAAAATTGAAGACTTGGACTATACCAGTGATAATATTTGGCGAATCCTCTTGCTTTCGGTGACTAGCTATAGTACAAAGACGGTTTCCTTATCCGCTTGCCCTAGAAGTAGCTCACCTAGATGCAACTCTATCTAGTGGAGCAACTGAAAAAGACTAGGATTTATTGCCCCCATTACCATTACCCTGCTTGTTCTTTGGATACTCTCGCATGAAATTACCATTTTGTCCACACTTAAAACAACCAGTGGAGCCCTCATGACATGTATCTGAGTGGTTCCTACCACACTTAGCAAGCAGGAGACTTACTACTCCCTTGCGCCACACTACCCTGAGAATAACTAGGTTTAGTTCTAAAAATCTGACTATTGCACTTACTTTTGTTCTTTGGTGCAGGCGCACTAGCAGATGATGGAGCAGGTCCCTTCTGTTTTTGTTGGAAAGATGACCGATTGGCATTATTCTTCTACTGTTCAGACTCATTCCCTATCTTATCTCTCTTATTCTTGAACTCCTCTCTATCCCTTAACTGATCCTTCTCAACTTGTTGCACATGGATCATCAGCCTTATTATGCCCATGTAACCTATTAGCATGGCCGCCTTACTTTCCTTACTTGACAGACGAGTCAACCGTACTATGAATAAACTTATCTTGCTCCTTATGTCAGCAAGCATCTCTTTGCTTCTCTTAGCTCACGAGGAAAGAAACGCCTCATGAAGGCACTCTCGACCATATGCCAGCTCAAAGTTGGTTATGCATAAGCACGAGTTAGAAAGAAACTTTTATAGAGATACACTCTATTTCACGAAGTGAGTATGAAAAAAGTGAAGGAATTCCTAAATGTTGCAACCTCCTAATTATAGATGTGGCGCACTTCACACTGATAATTAGGACTCTACAGACACGGCTTCATAGACTTCCTATGACTCTTGAACTCTGTGCTTTGATACCAAGTTTGTCACGGCCCGAGCCTACACCCTGGGTGAGACTGGCACTCGAAAACCATTGCTGGCCCCAAGCGAACCCTTGGACTGGCTTACTTACTCAGCGGAAGACTTAATTCAACAAAGACAAGTCTATGTAATAAACTGGAATGTTATAAATGAAACATTCAACTGGTCATTAAGACAAACTTAAGTCTCAACATAAGATAATGACAATGAAAAGATTAAATAACTAACATCTGACTGTCTATCTATGAAACCTTTAAACAATTGAGATAGATGTCGGGATAGGCCCACAACATCCTAATGAACTAACTAATGAAACTAAAAGCAATAAAAGAGATCCTTCGGAAGCAAGAAGGCTCACCATAAGACTCTGAGTGCTCAACTAGATCAATGATGCGCTGGATGCTGATCCTGGTTACCTGCGTCTGCATCATAAAAAGATGCAAGTCAACTAGCATCAGTACATTGAATGTAAGAGTATGCGAGTTTAAATGCTAAACACAACTTAAGCTTGAAAAGAATCTGAAAGGGACTGAAGAACTTACCTGGCTCAACTCAACTCAACATAACTAAACTCATTTCAATATAAAGCAGTTTAAAAATAAGTCCAATATAAAGAAAACTATTTAAAACATGATGTCAACCCTGTGTGTATGCAAAGATACATATAATTCTGAGATGTATGTAAAAATACAAATAAATCGATGTATATAAAAATATAAAATACTGATGTGGGAGTTTCTCTAACCGACAACCATCACTGAAGAGCTATAGTCATGATACAACACTTTACCTCACACTGCCAAGGACCATCCTATACTTTGTTGGGGGTATAAGACCTAACACACTAAATGGATCCACTAGTCTATGCTAAAAATCATTAAAGGATTCATTTAAAAAGTATGACCCTTTTCTACCCATGATGGCTACATGATTTTTGGGGGCTGTGGGTTCTTTGAAAGCTCCCCCATATCGGTGCTCAATACTACTTCCAAAATATGATACTAGCTCTTTATGTTTAAAAACATATTTCTTTTTTTGATTTGACATTAGAACTCAAAAACATAGCTCAAAGGTTATCTTGGAAATCAAAGTTTCCTCTCTTGCTTCATTTAGAAAGCGATTTCTCTTTTCTGAAAACTAGCTCGAAGACTCTTTGGAAATCGAGGTTTCCTCTCTTGTTTAAATGTGAAAACATTTTAAACCCTTTGAGAATATATAGTCCCCATATACTTTTGAAAAAATGAACTTCAAACTTTTACTCTTTACTCTTTACTCAACTTGATCTTTAAGTCTTAAAACAAAGTTAAAAACATTTGCAAAATATTTCTTGAAAAGACTCTGAGAACTTCCTAGACTTGGCTCTTAACTTTCCTTGAAATTGAATTTATAGATTCAAGGTTATGATTCTTGTTTCTGGATGATTTCTAGATGTCTAGAAGTCATTTAGAGTAGTTAGAATCAATAGGAAGCGTTAGTACACTTTAGAAGGACTTAAATGGGCTAAACGACGAAAAATGATGATTCGAGAGCGTCCCTAGTGCGCCGCGCCAGCCCCAAATTACTGGGGCTCCAAAATGGCGCACTACTGGCATGCCACCCCATCCTTCCTGGCGCTATGGGGGCGCATCGCAACACCTGTTCCTAGGCAAAACTCTGACGACCTTTTGGTCTCATTTTCTAATCTTAAATCGATTTTAATCGATTCTTTTTCTCAAATTCACTTTAGAATCAAATAACCAAGGTATATACAAAAAATCGAACTCATACAACTCAAGGAATCAACACTTTAATATCAATAAACTCCTTAATCTTAACTCATATTCAAGAACGAAATCAATTCAAGAACAACTATCACGAACATCAAATTCTCAATCTTTTTAGGACGAAAATATGTTGATTTAACCATGCTTGGCGCATGGGTGAACTAACCCAACACTATGTGATCTCACATACCTTGTAGGGATCACCCCCGACGAAATCCACAAGCTAAACTCGACGATCTTGACGAATCTTGCTTCTCTTCTCCTTTCTCCTCTTCTTTTCTTTTTCCTCCAAGCCCTAGCGTATTTTGGTAAAAGCATAAACTGATATAATTTTGATTAGACCCTAAGTTAATTACCAAAAATGAAATAAAATAATTGGGCAAGGAAAAGACCAAACTACCCTTTCAAAATCCGGATTAGAGTTTCCTTAATCCAACAACCCAACTTCCAAAGGGTATAACTTACTCATACGAACTCGGAATCGCGGAAACTCGGCGACGTTGGAAAGGTTATTCCAAGACCGTCCCAACCATATCTACAAGTACACCTAAGTCATCTTGATCTAGAAGTTATGGTCATTTGAAGTTGGCCAAAACTTAACTTATTCTAACTTAACAAAATTTCTAGATTTTTCATTCTTTCCAAAAATGACTATTTTCAATTATTAGCTTCTTCCTAGTTATTTCAATTTGCGAGATGTTACAAACTTTAAGTTTTAAAACAAAGTTAAAACATTTGGAAAAGACTTTGGAAACTCGAAGAACTTCTCTTGACTTGACTCTTACTTTTCTTGACTTTGATCTTAACTTTCCTTGAATTGGATTATGGATTCAAGGTTCATGATCTCATGTTGTGGATGATTTCATGATATTTAGATGTACCTTAGAGTGTTGGAATCAACTAGAAAACATAGGTACGTTGCTAAGGAATTAGTACGGAAAGATGGGGAGATAAATGGGAATGACTGTCGTCCTTGGCGCTTTAAGAGGCGCGGAGCGCCAGAGCACAAACTTCAAAGCTGAAGTTGTGGCGCTCTGACTGGCGTGTTGCCCGAAGCCCAAACTTCAAACACTGAAGTGGGGCGCTCTGGCTGGCAGGGCACCCTAGACCCCTGCCTAGAAAACCTAGATTTTCTCCTACGTTTTTCAACTCTAAACCCCCTATTTCAACTTAGTTCTTTTCCCAAACACTTAGAATCGATTATATCTTCAATATATACGAGATTCAACTCGAAATTCACACCCAAAGACATGAATCAAACTCAAGAAACTTCAACAACACAAACCCACAATAATTCAAACGAATTTCATCAAGAACTCATAGGATTTACTTTCAAATCAAATATACTTCAGTGAATTGAATCATGATTGACGCGTGGGTGAACTAACCCAATGCTATGTGAACTCACATACCTCGTAGGGATCACCCCTTGATGAAATCCACAAGCGATTCTTGAAGATCTTGACGATTCTTGCTCTTTCTCCTCTTCTATTCTCTTCTCTCAAAACCCTAACTCAAATTCCAAAAGTGTAAACTAACCAACTTCAGTTTAGACCCTTAGTTAATTACCAAAAACAAAATTAAAATAATAGGGTAAGGAAAATACCAAACTACCCTTCCAAAACCCGGATTGGACTTTTCTTATTCAAACAACCCAACTTTCAATGGGCATATCTCACTCATACGAACTCAGAATTGTGCAAACTCAGTGGCGTAGGAAAGATTATTCCAAGATCTTTCCTACGATATCTAGAAAAACACCTAACTCATCCTGAGCTAGGAGTTATGGTCGTTTGAAGTAGACCAATAACTCAACTTAATATACTTAACAAATTTTCCAGATTTTTATATTCTTTCAAAAAATGACTCCAATTTTTAACTCTTCCTAGTTCTTTCGAATAGCGAGAAGTTATACCACTCTCACCTGTTGGAAAAAACCCTCTCAGATATCGTAAAAGTGACCAGTGGATTGCTTTGAGTCTCGCTTAAGCGAAGGAGGCTTCGCTTAAGCGAAAGCCACCTAAGTGAATATGGCCTTCGCAATAGCGAGGCCTACATCTCCAGAAAACTCGGCCAAGACCAAAACATCAAATCGACCACCGAGATTTGTTCGGAACCATGTACACACAAACCATATATGAAAATCAATTATACTCGACGCTCTGGACTCGATCAAATCATCAAAACACGAATTCGAGGTCTCCTTGACCGGATATTCATGAAAACCACAAGAAACTAACTTGATGCCTAAAAAGGCTAAAACAAGATCGAGACCTTTTAAAAATCAACCAAGACCTCACCTAGGCCTAAAATCGTCTTTCGAATACAACAAAACTCTCAAAATTCTAATTTGAGCATTCAAACGCGAATGTTGATTAAAGTCACCCCAAAGGCTAAATTTCCATAATCTCATAAATTAGGACCTCAAATTCCCAAAAGACCCTGAATCTAAAATCGACAACTCTCACAAATCAGATTTTACATTTCGAGACTGATGGAATCAATAGAATTCCATTCCAATAGTTGAAACTCCAAAAGGCTTCGAAAACTACTTTCTTGACAACTTAGCCTTTCAACTCAAAATTTACCAAACTCTCAACTTTAAACTTAAAGTTCAAAACCAACTTCCAAAACTCAAACATAAAAGACTCGAGGTTGATATCAGGAGGGGAAAAAATGATCAATTCACAAAACTTTCTAAAAATGACCGACCGGGTCATTACAAACACAAAAAAATAAAGGGAATACACAAATTCTACTAGATTACAAGGTTTAGGAGATCACTTGCCTAAATGAAATCAACTAATCACTCCAAGAGTTGAGTCTTCCCCTTCCAATCAATGTACAAAGCCACACAATCTATATCAAGCAAATATTTACAATAAATTTCCAGAAACAACAATACCCACATCAATTTCTTTAAAAAAAAATGGGTCATGAAAATCAAAAACCAATTTAAAAAGAAGATTTTAAATCAAAATTTAATACTTAAAAATGTTACTCAAGGTCTTAGGAACTTATTGGTGAAAACAGTTTTGAAAAAGGACTCAAAATCATTTCACAATCTCCATTTTAGTTTAGAACTAAAGTTCTTGAAAAACCTTGCCATTTACCTATCAAAATCCCAACTTTTGATGTTAAAATACATAAATAATCAAAGAGAAATGAAGTTTTAGGTTCACAATATCTTATCCAAAAGATTTAGCACAACAAATCTCTTCAAAATCGCCTCCAAGGATTTTCCAAGCTCAAAAATGCAATATGGGGCTTAAAAACCAAAATTTTAGGTCTAAAAACCCTCTCTGATGTTGTTTAAGCCAACTCATGTTCGCTTAAGCGAACCTCAAAAAAAAAGTAGGGCTTCACTTTTGTGAGCATCCTGATTACGACCCATGGTTTGCGAAAGAGAACCCCTCCCATCTGAGGCCCTCCACTTTCGCGACCAGGGTATCGCTTTCGTAAACATCGCGATCGCGAGGCACCCTTCATGAAAGCGAATCACACCAGCATCAGAAAACCAACCAAACACAATTAATTAAAAGGACCCTCGAGATTCATTTAGAACCTCATAAACACAAACCACATATGAAAATCAATTGTACTCGACGTTCTGGACTCAATGGAACTATCTAAATATGAATATGAGGTCTCCTTCATCCGACATTTGTGATAATCACAAGAAACTAACACAATGCCTAAAAAGGCTAAAATAAGCGCAAGACCTCTCTAAATGCCCAAAATTGACTCTGAAAATGGTGAGATTATGTGTACTTCTCCCCCAAATATGTATGAAGGGTTGCATAAAGGTTTCAAAAATAAATCATCTGGAAGTCATATCACCAAAATATTCATGGGATAACATACAAAAAAAAAAAATTACCTAATTCGTGTAAATTGACCCCTAAATGCCAGAATGGACTATAAAAATGGTAAGACTATACGAACTGCTCCCACAACCCCCAAGGGTTCCATAAATGTTTCACAAAGAGATCATTTGGAAGCCACATCACTAAAATATTCATGGGCAAACATACACGAAATTTTTTTTAAAAAAAATCACTCAATTCATGTAAATTGGCCACTAAATGACCAAACTAGACTATAAAAATGGTGAGATTGTACATATTGCTCCCATACTCCTTCCGGAGGGTTTCATAAAGATTTTGCCAAGAAATCATCCGGATTCATATAACCAAAATATTTATGGGCTAACACACAAAAAATTTGAGAAAATGACCAAATTTCTATAATTGGCCCCTAAATGCCCAAAATGGACTCTGAAAATAGTGAGATTGCACGTACTGCCCCTCGACTACCTATGGAGGGTTCTAAAAATGTTTCACAAAGAAATCAATCGGAAGCCATATTCCATACTCCTTACCTTTTTATGCTTGCTATGGAATACCTCCAAAGGGAACTCTATCGATTGGATAAAAGTATTGGTTTCTAGTATCATCCGAGGTGTAAAAGGTTGGGGATCACTCATGTTTGTTTTGCAGATGACCTGTTTCTCTTTTGTAAAGCTGAGGTGAAGTCTATTCAGATGCTACATGATGCTTTCACAAGATTTTCTAAAGCTTCAACGCTGCAGGCCAACACAGAAAAAAGTTGTATATATATATGACTAGGGTGAAACCTAGGGTGAAACAAGAAATTGTTGGTCAGCTTGGCTATCAAGAAGGTGAGCTACCATTTAAATATTTGGGGGTTCCACTATCCTCAAAGAAACTAATTGTGGCACAATGTTTACCAATAGTTGAAAAGATAACTGCAAGAATCAGGTGTTGGTCAGCTAAATTGTTGTCCTACGCTGGAAGGACTCAATTAATTAGATCAGTTATTTTTGGCATTCAAACATATTGGGGACAAATTTTTCTGTTGCCTAAAAGAATTTTGAAGATGATAGAGAGTATTTGTAGAACCTAATTATGGACAGGTAATACTCTGGATTTCAAGAAGGCCTTAATATCTTGGGCAAAGTTATGTAGTCCTAAAGTTGCAAGCGGTTAGAACATAATAAATATGGCACTTTGGAATCAAGCAGCAGCTACTGTGGATAGTAACAGAAGAGAAGGAGAGCTTGTGGATAAAATGGTTACATGTATATTATATGAAAGGGCAATCTGTGGAAGTATGCTCCATCCCAACAAATGCTACTTGGGTGTTGAGGTTCGGAAAATAATCTTGAATGCACAACACTTGCAAGGTGATATAAAGAGCAGGCTAGCACTGATGGTCCATAATGGTAGATTCTTGATCAAAAAGATGTACATTAGCCTACTCCTTATTTACCAAATGATGCCATGGAAGAGTATTGTTTTGCATCCCATCATTCATCCCAGATTTAAATTCACTTGTTGGTTGGCTGCTTGGCAAAGACTTGCTACAGTTGGCAGACTGCTGAAAATTGGTATGCATGTCCCTCTTAAGTGTAGCTTCTGTAATAATGCAATGGAGACTATTGAACATTTGTTTTTTAATTGCACTATCACAAAGGATTTATGGGCACGTTTGCTGATTTGGTTAGGCTTTAACAAAATATTGATAGCTGGAAAAATGAACTACTTTGGGTTAATGCTCAAGCTAAAGGTACATCTGGAAAAGGTACGCTGGTTAGTTGTTGTTTCGTCACATTGGTAGCATTGCTCTGGAGGGAGAGGAATAGGATTAGATTTGAACAGGGCTAGCTTCAAGTGGACAAGTCAAAGAATAATATAGTAATATTACCCATATTATTTATTGTTTCTTAAGGGGTGTGTTAAGTCAAGCGGAGACAACTATTATAGGACGTAACTCAAATTCAAATGCATTGTTATAATATTTTACAAACCAATCAACTACTTCCTTCCAACACAAAACTACAAACTTCAAAGTATCTTCTAACCTAAAAACTGATACAAAACTAATCAAAACAACTATTTCTCTTTTCTGCTTCTAATTAAAAAAAAAAAAAAAAAAAAACTAACTCTATTGAGAAAATGTTCAGCAAAAATTATTAAAAAGTAATTATTCGTTCATTCATTTTTAATCGTCACGTTTTATTTTATGAGAGTTCATTTTACTAATCTTCGAATTTAAATTATTTAAATCTTGGATATTAAAAAATTATATGAAAAATATCATAAGTTCCAATTATTCTCATATTAATATAGTAAAAAGATACATTTTAAAATGTTGATAATTTTTTTTGTATTTTAACTTTACAAAAATAAACATATGTATGACAAATAAAAATGATCGCAAAAAATAAATAATAATAACTCAATTGATGAAGCATGATTCTAGAACAACAACATATCTAGTAAAATCTCACTAGATGAAATATGGAGAAGATAGAGTGTACACAAATCCTACTATACATGAAGGCTTGAACTATATTGAAAATAGAGCATGTTTATGTCGGCTAACAGGAGTAGCAGCATGCTATTCTAGGTTATTAATTGCAAGCCACATATGTTGAGATGTGTAATGACCAAATTGCCCCTAACCTTTTTTGAAAATGGCAAGAAACTACCATTTTGAAATCACTCTTTCTATAATTGTAGGTATTTAATTAGATTTTTTTTAAAAAAAAAAAATTAACATGAATATTTATAAATAAACACGATAGTAAATGAATAGAATTAACACTTTGCAATAAAATGTTTTTCTTATTATTATCAAACAATAACTTATATTGACTTAATTAACAATATGATATCATATACTAAAATGTTTATTTTAACATCATGTCAAACACATACATTTAATTTTTTTTAAAAAAAATAATGGCTTTTTTTCTACTTATTGAATAATGCATAAGCCATTGATATTGTTGTATAACTAACATAGACATCATACCTTACATTTTAAAGTAAAAATTACATAAATTTTATATTGTTGCATAACTAACATAGACATCATACCTTACATTTTAAAGTAAAAATTACATAAATTTTATGGTGTTAAAAGTTAATTACACCCTATTACTTTCTTTCTCAAATTACAAAAATCTCTTAAATGTATAGAATCTTGGATACATCAGAAACTTGTGGATACATAGCTCATAGATTGTGAATGGTACATTACTTAAAGGTGGATGTATCCGAGAGGGGAGGGACGTATCCAATAGGGGAGAGATGTATCACAGAGGAGGATAGAGATGTATCCGAGAGGGAAGGGATGTATCAGAGAGGGGATTTTTGTAATTTATTTAAATGGTAGAAAATTTTAGAGATTATAGTAAAATAAAATATGTATTTATGTAATTTTAAAAAAAAAAAAAAAATAGTGCGCTGCATATTTTGCAGAAAAAGTTGTTCATCAAAAATAATTTATAATGCATATATAATTATAACGAAAATATGTATTATAATTTGTCGATCCAATTCGATTTGGTTATTTCTTTAGATTTTCTTGAATAAAATAAAAAATGAACCAAATAGTATTGATTTTAAAAATGTAAAATCATATTCAAATTAAACCAAATTCAAATTATTTATCAACTTGATTTGTTTTTTCGAATTAGTTCGATTATTATTCAAATCACAAACACACATGTGAGGATGTATACTTTGATTGAAATTTCCTACCTACCAAAAAAAAAAAAAAGGCAAAAAAATAGTAACAAAAGCATACTTGGGACTAGGAGTCGAGCAAAAAATTAAATGCTCACATGTAATCGAAGATATTTGATGGCAAGATAGGCTAGTTTGTAATCTAGTTATTAGCCCACCTAGAGGTGAGGCACTGCATTCTAGTGCTGGAAGTATATCGGGCACTGTTGATGTAATGACTCTTATGTTTTAAGTTATTAATGTAATATCCTATTAAAAAAAAAAAAAAAAAAAAAAGATATTTGATGGCTTTTCCACCCAAGACTAACTATCGGGGCCGTTATGTTATTTTTTTTGTTTTAATTGATGTGACACTGATGAAATATAGAGAGTTAATCAAATTTTAATATAATTTTTACACATTTAAGTTCTTAATTATTGCAATTTGTAGTACTTTTATGTAATTTTTAAATAATACTATATGTTACTTTTTTGTCCCAATTTATGTGGCACAAACATAATTTCAAGAGTCGAGTCAAATTTGTTATGTGTTTTGAAATATTTCAAGTTGTTAATTATTGTGATTTATAGTACCTTTTCATGTCATTTTTTAAATAACAAATGTAGTCTTGAGTGGAAAAGCCATCAAATATCTTCGTCTTTTTTTGGTAATAATAGGATATTATATGAATAACTTAAAACATAAGAGTCATTACATCAACAGTGTGATATACTTCCAGCACTAGAATGCAGCACCTCATCTTTAGGTGGGCTAATAACTAGATTACAAACTGGCCTATCTTGCCTTCTTAACAACTATATGTTGCTTTTTTTTGTTCCAATTTATGTGGCACAAATAGAATTTCGAGATTCGAGTCAAATTTATTATGTGTTTTCAAATATTTCAAGTTGTTAATTATTGTGATTTATAGTACCTTTTCACGTCATTTTTTAAATAACAAATGTTACTCTTTGGAAATAAATTCCCATTTTTTTTTAAAAGCAAAAGGAATATCAAGGAAGTCTTATTTGAAGACGAAATTAAGTTTTGACTCATTTTTTACGATGAACATTTGGAATATAATTTATGTTTGAATATGTTTTTATAATAAACATGACATAGAATATACATTTCACAATTTATTTTTAAAAAAAAATATCAAAATAAATCCACTTGATTATCCTATCTGAAACAACAATGAAAGTCGTTTATAAAATTATTAATGCATAACTCGATCAAGTAATATAAATCTATAATCACAACTATTCAATCACAATTGTTTGGGGCAAAATATTGTAAATCACAATTGTTTGAAAACTTTATGTTATTTTAAATTGGGAATTGAAAACAAAAATATGAAAAGAATAAAAGGAAAAACAAAAAAAGGATTAGCATTTGATCTTACCAATGACATCACCTTTGTTGTTTGTAGGAGTTAATTTGTCCTCTAACTTTTCAATATTTACCAACAATTGTGCATTATCAAAGAATAAAGTAGGGGCAAAAATGAAAACGAAAAAAGTGATAAGCTTGATGCATGGATGACACCAGCAAAGGATTATTTAGAAAAGCAGCGAAACTTTTATAAATCAGCTGCAATGAATCTCTTTTTAGACCAATGATATTATTTTTTTTAACTGAAAGGGCAAATTTGCCCTTCAAATCCCAAGCAAGCATGTTGACCTCCCGTCTGTGTCAGCAGTAACTCCCTCTTATAAGATAGTAATAAAAAAAAAGTCATGTTCGCACTACTCTTAGCAAATATTTGGGTCTCGCGTCTATTTCACAATTATATATGTATGCAAATCAATATATAACAAAGGAGAAACATAAACTAGGTGATGTCCCAGGTATCTATAAATTTTATTTATATTTATCTTTTTTCTTATTTAAATCAGCTATTTTATTATGAAGTTAATTTACTTAATTTATTATAAATATTCTACTCCTTTTTTTAATGGAATTGAAGGACATCAAGGGTTGAAATCAACAAGAAAGGAGTTTTCGGCAACATGAACCCAAGACAAACTCAAACACAAAGAGCCTACAAGACCTATTGTTTTGTGAAAAACTTTTCAACTTTACATAACTTTAATTTGTTGCATTAATTATTTATTTGTTTTGTATAAATTTTTATTTAATATAGAGTAAATTAAATAGAGTTAGATATAGAAGAGGTGATTTGGAATGTCTCTTTGATCAAGAATCATATTTATTTATTTTTCTCTTTTTTTGACTTTTTATTTGACTATCCTTCTTGTTTCTTATAAATCTAAATATTAGAAAAGTGATGTGATACTTCTATATGGTCAATGATCCTATTTATTTTTTAAAATTTAAAATAGTTTTCACTCTGTTTATATTTAGGCTTAAGTCATATGCGGTCCTCTTAAAATTGTCCGCTTAATTCACTTAGACACTTCAACTATGACTAGTACCTATTAGACACTCTAATATTAAGGAATATGTACTTATTGAACACAAAATGATAATAAAACTTTTAAAATGTGGTGTGTGTAATTCACGCACATTGTCTTGAAAAAGTAACCAATAAGACTTCAGCATGTGGCACATGGGCCCAATCTAATGAATTTTCATTTACTTTTAATTCCAACCTTTAATAATTCAAAAAATTGATTAACAAAAAGAAAGAAAAAAAGTTTCCTCCGCCCACCCCCCACAGGAACCCACCCACCTTTCTTCTTCTTCCCCTAGCGTCGGCACCTCCTACGGCAACAACAACAAAAAAGAAAGAAAAAAGCAAATCTTTCCCCACCCATATAATAATTTGCCCTTTCTTTTTCTTCATCCATTGTCACCCACTATTTTCTATTCCTCTGAAGAAATTAACTTTTGTTTTTCTTCTTATAATAATTATGAGCTATGGAAATTAAGTCAAATGCAAATAGTGAAATAAATTATGAAGTATGATAGATTAATGGAGTGATTATTGTGATTTTTGTGAAAAATAAGTTGACTTGATAAATTATTTTGAAATTGATGACGAAGAGAAATCGTGAGGATTCAAATGAATTATATCAAATTTTCTGATATTATTTTATAACTTTAATGGCTGGTGATGTTTGTTGATCAAAGTGACCGGAAATAGAGATGGACGGAAATTGCCCTTATAACCCTAATGTCCGATTATTTTTTTCATTCTTGCAAATTCGATTAGCACTTGGCAGATTCAGTTTTTTAATTTTTATAAAAAGCGAAAAATAAAAATGAAGAACCAAAACAGAGTTTAAAATGGGGCGAAGAAGAAGACAGCTGCTGGTATAGCCTGTGGGGGTGGGGGGGTTTGATTTCTTTTTGGATATTACAAGACATCATTTTGAATAAAAGTTTATTTTTAGTTATTTAAATTAATGCAATGCCAAGTGTCATAAGAAGGAAAAAAGGTACAAGTTTATTATTAATAAAAAAAATTTGGGACCTGTTCATGCGCTTTAATGCAGTGAGATGCACTTATTTTGCCACATCAGCATTTTGTGTTTAATAGACACGTTTTTTGAATAATTTAGTTGTTCAATAAGTACAAGCCATAGTTGAGGTGTTTAAGTGAATTATGAGAACAGTTTCAGGGGGCCGCAGATAACTTAAGCCTTATATTTATTTATTTATTTTTATAAATCTAAATATTAGAAAAATGATGTGACACTTCTATCTGGTCAATGATCATATTTATTTATTTTTTAATTTAAAACATTTTTCTCTATGTTTCTATTTATTTATTTATGGCTTAAGTCATATGTAGCCCTTTAAAGTTGTCCGCATAGTTCACTTAGACACCTCAATTAGAAGTTGTACCTATTGAACATCTCTACCTACTTGAATTCGAACCATTTGAGCATTTTTTTGAGAATAAGATAAAAGTATAAAATGTGTGAAATGCACTCGTGATGACATGACAATTAGTTATTCATTTTTCGATTTAGTTCGATTATTATTCAAATCACAAACACCCTACATGTCAGGATGTGTACTTTGATTGAAATTTCCTACCTACCAAAAAAATGCAAAAAAATAGTAACAAAAGTATTCTTGGGACTAGGAGTCAAGCAAGAAATTAAAGGCTCATATGTACTTCCTCCGTCCAACAATACTTGTCCACTATACTAGAAATTGATGTCGAACAATACTTGTCCACTTTATGAAATTCATGAATAATTTTACACTTAGTTCCTAATTTACCCTTATCATTAATTATAGTCATTTCTCTATTACATTTTTCAAGACATTCTATTTATTATATTCAAAGGGTGACATAGTAAAATTACCCTTTCATTTATAATTTCTTAAGGGATGTGCCAAGTCAATAGTGGATAACTATTGTTAGACAGAGGGAGTAATTAACAAGATATCCGTAACACTCCAGAAAATAGTAGATTAAACTAGAGCCTAAACGTAAGGGTAAAAATCATAAAATGACTCCCCATAAATTTGAAGACCATTTAGAGTTGAAATAAGGGTTATAAGGGTCAAGGCCAAGGGGTAAGTGCCAAGGCAAAGTCGCCAAGCCAAAGGCCAAGGTTGCCCGTAGCATGGAGCACACTGCCCCAACTTCATGAGTGGGACCACGGATCATGGTCCACACCACGACTCGTGAAGGTAGCTCGTGAACTTGCCTTGGCCATGGTAGAGTGGCCACCAATTAACCAAGCTACTACCTCAACTTAACGAGAGGGACCACGACTCGTGGAGCCCTTCATGAAGATGCCTTGGGCAAAGTAGCATAGCTACTGCCTCAAGGACCATGAGAGGGACCTCAGCTCGTGGTCTTGACCACGGCTCGTGGAGCCCCTCGTGGTAATGCCTTGGGCTTGTGAGCTTAAGGCACCAAATGCCTAGCTACTGCCCCACCTTCACAAGTGGGACCACGTACCGTGGTCATCACCACTGCTCGTGAAGGTGGCTCGTGGTGCCTGATGGGGTCACTTAAATGAGGGTCAATTAAGTCTTTTCTTTTTTAGTCCAATTAAAGTGAGGTCGTTTTGGGTATTTTTAGGGGTACTATATAAGTTGTTTTTAAGTCAAAATTTCCCAAAATAAGTCATTATACTCACACACCCAAATCAAACTAAAACTTCTTCTTCCTCACAAAATTTCTCTCTCTAAAACCCAAAGAAGAAGAAGAGTAGACTTGGAGCTAGGGTTTGGCAAATTCAAGGGTTCTTCCTCAAATTTCTTGGAGATTCTTATTCAAGGGATGGTGGCTTTTCATGTATGGGTAGCTTTCACCCATAGAGTCCCTTCAAAACTTGATTTCAAAGCTTCCAATTTCCCCAAAACCTAGGGTTTCAATCTAAGTCATGGATTCTCTTTCAAAACGTTTTCAATTGTTAATTTATGGTTGATTATGGTTGACTATGGTGGATTATGGTTGAATTGATGATTAATTGTTGATTTATGATAAAATCCCCCAAAGGACCCATGATTCCCCCATACGGCTAAATTGTAAATTCATGATGTGGGTTGATTGATTATAGAAGCATGTCAATTGATTATGTTTATATTGATTGAGTTATTGAATCATTACATTCCCCTATCTAATATAGAAATTCTAGATGTGTGTGTTGAGTTTGATTTATAGCCTTGAAGGGAAAATTATGAGAGTTTGTACATGTTGATGGAAATTGTATATGAGCTTATGATTCACTTAGAAAGTGAAGATCCTATGACTATTGTGTAATTGTGGTGTTGTTGCAAGATCATCCTCCCCATACCCTTACAAATGACTATGCATGATATGTTTATGAATATGATAATGTTGTTGTGTTGATTGAAAGGTTATTCTCATGAACACACTATGAACATAATATGAAAGGTTTACTCACATATTGATGATTCTAAGGTTGAAAGCACATTCTCACCTAATGAATCCATGAGCTATTATGATACCATGTTGGTTTGAGTGCCTAGTGCATTCTTTCATGAACATGAACTTAAGTAAGGACTTAACATGAATTTTAAAGGGAATTATGCTTAGCACTGAGTGGATATGAATATAAGATGGAAGCTTTTACATTAGTTATTCTGGCTTCCAAAAATAGTTATCTCATGAGATGGAGACCTTTTACGATAGTTAGTTCAATTTTCTAGTAGCAATCTCCTTATCCCATAACTATGTGCCCACATAGGTCTTTAGCTAGTGGATCCACCTAAAAGCTAATATATGAGTTCTACCTTAGGCAAGTAGGACACCTCTTTTCGGTGTGGGGTTAGACACCGGATTCCATGTAGCTCATATGGTCTATGTCGGTTAAGGCTATATTTCCCTATATGGTAAGAATATGAATTATGACAAGAACATGAGCATGAACTATAACTATGACTTCTTAAGAGGTACTACTTAGTATGAGTAGGGGTATGGGACTCCATTTATGTATTGCACAAGTAGGCTTCAAGAGTGGTTGTGGTGAGGTTCCGCTATGCTATGAAGACTTATGAATTATGCATGTATGATATGTATTGTTGTTAAGACTTGTTTCAAGTTAATGAACATGAATGTTCCATTGTTTATGAGTATTGGCTGTGGATGAGGACAAGTTATGATATGTATGATGATTGTGGCCTAAAAGTGATACTTAGCTTTATATAGGATTATGGGATCTTGTCTAGGCATTGCACAAGCATGGCTTAGGGTTGCTTATGAGTTGGTTTGACTATGTATTTACACTATCGTTCATTATGGCTCTTAAAAATGATAAAGTGTATGGTTTCAACAAAAATGTCCCTTTTTGCATGATTTAGGGATTTTTGTGCATGTCTTCCATACTTAGTACATTTTTGTGCTAACCCATATTTTCCACCTTTTTCCACAAAGTGTAGGTCTGGGTTGTGGAAGTTGCTTTTCTTTGGTTGAAGGCTTGGATTGGTTCTCTCATTGCCTTGGTGAGTCCTCATGGTTCGAGGACAAGAATTATTCTTTCTAGTTTCCTTTTGTATGTTCTATTTTGAGACTTTATTGTAAAGGGTTGTGACCCTATTGATTCGATTGTATTAGATGGATTATGGAGACAGTGTCTAGACTTCTATTGGTTTTATGAAAAAGACTTTGATTGTAAAAAGTTTTAATTTCGCATCATTTCTATTACTTATGTTTATGATTATGCTAAGGGCTTGTATGAGACCCCTTCGAGGTCAAGTACACCGTGTTACGTCTAGCGGGTACCCCTAGGTCGTGACAAACTTGGTAATCAGAGCGCCAGGTTTAGAATGATTCTAGGATGATGTCTCATATCTAGTAAAGTCTTGTTTTTTAGTATGAGGCGCACCACATTTATGAATGAGAGGCTATAAGATGTTTAGGAAATTTCACTTATTTCATTACTCTTTAATCGTGCCTTAGAGTTTTAACTCTATGAAGTCCTTTTCCTAACCCTTCTCTTGTGTCTTTAGAATATGAATACAAGAAGGGCGAACACAAGAAGGATGGAAGAGAAGATTGTGAATGAGGGAGTTCCTCCCCAAGTTCCTCAAGAGCCTCAAGTTCCTCAAGCTCCTAATGATAAGGGGGCTATGACAAATGTGGAAATAAGGTTGGCTCTCCAAACATTGACTCAAGCCATGACAACTCAAGCCCAAGCTATAATGATGCAAGTCAATAGGGATACTAGGGCTCATGTGAACCCCAATATAAGTACAACCGCTTCAAGGATAAGGGATTTTACTAGAATGAATCCTCCTATGTTCTTTGGTTCCAAGGTGGAGAAAGACCCACAAGGGTTTATTGATGAGATCTATAGATGTTTTATGTTATGGGAGTGTCTCCAAAAGAAAAGGCGGAATTAGTCGCCTACCAATCGAAGGATGTGGCTCAAGTATGGTATAAGTAATGAAAGGGTGAGAGACCCGTAGGAGTGGGCCCGATAGATTAGGAATTGTTCAAGTTGGTCTTTCTTGATAAGTTCTCCCCCCTAGAGTTGAGGGAACGAAAGATGCAGGAATTCATCAACCTTCGCCAAGGAGGTATGAGTGTGAAAGAGTATGGCCTTAAGTTCACCCAATTGTCTAAGTATGCTCCAACCTTAGTGGCGGACTCTAGGGCCAAGATGAACAAATTTGTTATGGGGATATCTGACTTGTTAGTCAATGAATGTCGTTCGGCAATGCTCATCCCAAGTATGAATATTTCAGGTCTTATGGTTCATGCTGAACAAATTGAGGAACAAAAGCTCAAGCAAGTGAATAGGGTAGTGAAAAGAGCAATGTCCGATAATGGAAATTCTTCCAAGGGTAAATTCGAGGGTCAAGGTAGACCAAGGTTCAAGAAGAGGTTCTCCAATCAAGGCTCCTCTAGTGTTCTAAGGGTCAACAAATATAGGGTGACTAACCCTAAACCACAAGGAGGTAATAATGGTGGTTCTTATGTTGATAGGCCTAATTGTGCAAAATGTGGTAAGAAGCATGATGGTAAGTGCCTAGTTGGCACGGATGGTTGCTATAAATGTTGGAAGAGAGTCCATATTATGAGAGATTGTCCCATGTTAAAGGTTCAAGGAAGAGAGGGCAACCAAGTCCCTCCTAGTGGTTCAAATTTCGATGCTCCAAAGAAGAACCGCTTCTATGTTCTTCAATCCCGAGGTGACCAATAGAGCTCCCCGGATATTGTGACCGATATATTATAAGTCTTTTCTATTAATGTATATACATTGTTAGACCCCGGTGCCACTTTGTCATTTGTTACACCTTTTGTGGCTATGAATTTTGAAATACTCCCCGATGTGTTAGAAGAACCCTTTGTTGTGTCTACCCCGGTTGATGACTCAGTAGTGGCAAAAAGAATCTATAGGAGTTTTCCTATTTCTTTGTCCCATAAAGTTACCTTGGTGGATTTAGTGGAGTTATACATGTTACATTTTGATATGATTTTGGGTATAGATTGGTTGCATGCATGTTATGCCTCTATTGATTGTAGGACTCAGGTAGTAAAGATCCAATTTCCAAATTAGTCTACTTTAGAGTGGAAAGGGAGAAATTATATCCCTAGAGGTCAATTTGTTTCTTGTTTCTAAGCTAGGAAAATGATCTCCAAGGGGTGTATTTACCATATTGTTAGGGTTATGGATGTTGAGTTTGAAACCCCTTCCTTAGAGTCGGTCCCCGTGATGAGTGAGTTTTCGGAAGTCTTTCCTAATGACTTGCCCGGCATTCCCCCAATGGGAAATTGATTTTGGCATTGATCTCTTGTCGGATACATAACCTATCTCCATTCCTCCTTATAGAATGGCTCCAGCCAAGTTGAAGGATTTAAAGGAGCAACTCAAAGATTTGTTAGACAAAGGCTTCATTCAACCGAGTATCTCTCAATGGGGTGCTCCGGTATTGTTTGTTAGAAAGAAGGATAGGTCTCTTAGAATATGTATTGATTATTGCCAACTAAACAAAGTGACCATAA
The DNA here is from genome assembly GCA_035578085.1 of Solanum pinnatisectum. NCBI lineage: Eukaryota > Viridiplantae > Streptophyta > Magnoliopsida > Solanales > Solanaceae > Solanum > Solanum pinnatisectum. The sequence goes on from CM069087.1 coordinate 37,175,486, forward strand.
AGAATAAGTATCCCCTTCCAAGAATTGATGACTTGTTTGATCAACTTCAAAGGGCTAACTATTTCTCCAAAATAGACCTTCGTTTGGGTTACCATCAACTAAGGGTAAAAGGGGTTGACATTTCTAAGACAGCCTTTAGGACCCTGTACAGTCACTATGAATTTGTGGTTATGTCATTTGGGTTGACCAATGCCCCGGCGGCATTCATGGACCTAATGAATAGAGTATTTAGACACTATCTTGATATGTTTGTGATAGTGTTTATTGATGATATTTTGATTTATTCAAAGAGTGAAAATGAGCACATGAACCATTTGAAGATTGTATTGCAAGTCCTTAAAGACCACCAATTATATGCAAAGTTTAGTAAGTGTGAGTTTTGGCTAAGGTCTATAGCCTTCCTTGGTCATATTGTGTTGAACAAGGGTATTGAGGTAGATCCTAAGAAGGCAGATGCAGTCAAAGGTTGGCCTAGACATCTAACTCCTACTGATATTAGAAGCTTTTTGGGTTTGGCTGGTTACTATAGGAGGTTTGTTGAGGGTTTTTCCTCCATTGCTTGTCTGTTGACGGCTTTGACTCAAAAAAAGGCTGAGTTTGTGTGGTCGGAGGCTTGTGAGAAAAGCTTCCAAGAGTTGAATGGTAGACTTACTTACACTCTGGTGTTGACCTTACCGGAGGGTACCGATGGTTTTGTTGTTTATTGTGACACCTTGAGAGTGGGTTTGGGATGTGTGCTTATGCAACATGGTAAGGTGATCGCCTATGCTTCAAGGCAACTCAAGATCCATGAAAAGAATTATCTGACCCATGATCTCGAATTAGTAGCGGTAGTGTTTGCTTTGAAAATATGGAGACATTATCTATATGGGGTGCATGTTAATGTGTTCATCGATCACAAGAGTCTCAAATATGTGTTTAGTCAAAAAGACTTGAATCTCCGACAAAGGAGGTGGTTAGAACTTTTGAAGGATTATGACATGAGTGTCTTTTACCACCCCGAAAAAGCCAATGTAGTTGCGGATGCCCTAAGTCAATTGTCCATGGGTAGTGTCACCCCATGTAGAGGATGAGAAGAAGAAGTTAGTTCATGATGTACATAGGTTGGCCCGGTTAGGTGTCCAACTAGTGGATTCCACCAAGGGTGGTGTCATGGTCCATAATGGTTCTGAATCATCCTTTGTGATGGACATGAAGTCTAAAAAAGACCTTGATCCTATGTTAATGGAGTTGAAAGAATCGGTGCTCAACAAGTCCGTTGAGGCTTTCTCCCAAGGGAGAGATGGAGTACTTAGGTACCAAGGTCGGTTATGTGTTCCGAATGTTGATGGCTTGAGAGAGCAAATTCTAGAAGAACTCATGGTTTGCAATATTGTATTCATTCGGGAGCCACCAAGATGTACCGTGATCTACGGGAAGTCTATTGGTGGAATGGCATGAAGAAGGATATAGCGGGTTTTGTAGTCAAGTGTCTAAATTGTCAATAAGTTAAGGCCGAACATCAAAGACCTGAAGGTTTGTCCCAAAATATATAGATATTCCCACTTGGATGTGGGAGGATGTGAATATGGATTTTATAGTGGGTTTACCTCTTACTTGAAGGCAACATGATTCTATTTGGGTCATTGTTGATAGAATGACAAAATCCGCCCACTTTATTCCCGTCAAGGTTTCATTTTCGGCAAAAGACTATGCCAAATTGTACATCAAGGAGGTAATGAAGTTTCATCGGTTTCCTCTATCTAATATTTTGGATTGGGGTACTCAATTTACTTCACACTTTTGGAAGGGATTCCAAAAAGGGCTTGGTGCTAAGGTCAAGCTTAGCACCGCCTTTCACCCTCAAACGGATGGTCAAGTGGAACACACCATTCAAACCTTAGAGGATATGTTGAGGGCTTGCATTATAGATTTCAAAGGTAATTGGAACGGCCACCTACCATTGATAGAGTTTGCCTACAACAATAGTTACCACTCAAGTATTGTCATGGCTCCCTTCGAAGCATTGTATGGTAGGAGGTGTAGATCTTCGGTTGGGTGGTTTGAAGTGGGTGAAATTGCTCTAATCGATCCCGAACTAGTTTATGAGGCCATTGAGAAGGTTCGACTCATTAGAGAGAGGTTGAAAATGGCCCAAAGTCGGCAAAAATCTTATGCCGATGTTAGAAGAAGGGACCTAGAGTTTGAAGTTAATGATTGGGTCAATTTGAAAATCTCGCCTATGAAGGGTGTGATGAGATTTGGAAAGAAAGGAAAACTTAGTCCCCGGTATGTAGGCCCATATCAAATCTTGAAACGTGTTGGAAGGGTTGCCTATGAGTTAGACTTGCCAAGTGAGTTGGCTCCGATTCACCTGGTATTTCATGTTTCTATGCTCAAGAAGTGTATTGGTGATTCGGTAACTATCATTCCTTTATAGGGTTTGGGAGTTGATAAGAATCTTTCTTATGAAGAGGTTTTGGTAGAGATTTTAGACCGGCAAGTAAAGAGATTGATAAATAAGGAAGTAGTTTTCGTAAAGGTTTTATGAAGGAATCATTTAGTTAAGGATTCTACATGGGAGGCCGAGGCTGATATGAAGTCCCGCTATCCTCATCTTTTTCCTTCTACTCCTATCCAAGCTTGAGGTAAGTAGTTCTCTTGAGTTTAGTGTTTTGGGAAGTCATGTGTACTATATGTGTTCTTTACGATTTCCTTATGATATGCATATTCTTGTGAGAATTCATATTTAGCATAAGTTGAGTTTTCATGATTTATATGTTCCTCATGTTGATTTGCATTTTAGTATGATGATTGCATATTTGACTTCATGAGTGATTTGATAAACATGCTTAGTTATGCTTTTAATGAGATGGCATATTGGCTCCATAATGTTGTGTTAAGCCTGCTTTGAGTTGGAGAAGGTAGTTCCTTCTATGGTGATATGAAGTGATAAGTTTTGTGCATAATGGGATGTGGGTGTAGCTCCTACTTCCTTGTGTTGCATTGATTATGTCTTGAGAAGGAGTTGATGTTTCCTTATTTGAATTGTGCATTATTTTGATGGTGCATGCATAATGGGCTGCTAGTCTTGAGTCTTTAATTCTGTAGGGTGTCTAAATCGTCATTCGAGGACGAATGTTCCCAAGGGGGAGATAATGTAACACTCCGGAAAATAGTAGGTTAAACTAGAGCCTAAACGTAAGGGTAAAAATCATAAAATGAATCCCTTTAAATTTGAAGACCATCTAGAGTTGAAATGAGGGTTATAAGGGTCAAGGCCAAAGGGCAATTGCCAAGGCAAAGGGGCCAATCCAAAGCCTAAGGCCAAGGTTGCCCCTAGCTTGGAGCATATTGCCCCAACTTCACGAGTGGGACCACGGATTGTGGTCCACACCACGACTCGTGAAGGTAGCTCGTGAACTTGCCTTGGCCATAGTAGAGTGGCCACCAATTAACCAAGCTACTGCATCAACTTCATGAGAGGGACCATGACTCATGGAGCCCTTCGTGAAGATGCCTTGGGCAAAGTAGCTTGTGGCACAAAGTAGCATAGTTATTGCCTCAAGGACCACGAGAGGGACAAGACTCGCGGTCTTGACCACGGCTCGTGGAGCCCCTTGTGGTAATGCCTTGGGTTTGTGAGCTTAAGGCACCAAGTGCCTAGCTACTTCCCCACCTTCACAAGTGGGATCACAGACCGTGGTCATCACCACAGCTCGTGAAGGTGGCTCGTGGTGCCTGACGGGGTCACTTAAATGAGGGTCAATTAAGTCTTTTCCTTTTTAGTCCAATTAAAGTGAGGTCGTTTTGGGTATTTTTAGGGGTACTATATAAGTTGTTTTAAAGTCAAAATTTCCCAAAATAAGTCATTATACTCACACACCCAAATCAAACTAAAACTTCTTCTTCCTCACAAAATTTCTCTCTCTAAAACCCAAAGAAGAAGAAGAGTAGACTTGGAGCTAGGGTTTGGCAAATTCAAGGGTTCTTCCTCAAATTTCTTGGAGATTCTTATTCAAGGGATGGTGGCTTTTCATGTATGGGTAGCTTTCACCCATAGAGTCCCTTCAAAACTTAATTTCAAAGCTTCCAATTTCCCCAAAACCTAGGGTTTCAATCTAAGTCATGGGTTCTCTTTCAAAACGTTTTCAATTGTTTATTTATGGTGGATTATGGTTGAATTGATGATTAATTGTTGATTTATGATAAAATCTCCCCAAAACCCATGGTTCCCCCATATGGCTAAATTGTGAATTCATGATGTGGGTTGATTGATTATAGAAGCATGTCAATTGATTATGTTTATATTGATTGAGTTATTGAATCATTATATTCCCCTATCTATGTAGAAATTTTAGATGTGTGGGTTGAGTTTGATTCATATCCTTGAAGGAAATTTATGAGAGTTTGTACATATTGATGGGAATTGTGTATGAGCTTATGATTCACTTAGAGAGTAAAAATCTTGTGACTATTGTGTAATTGTGGTGTTGTTGCAAGATCATCCTCCCCATACCCTTACACATAACTATGCATGATATGTCTATGAATATGATAATGTTGTTGTGTTGATTGAAAGATTATTCTCATGAACACACTATGAACATAATGTGAAAGGTTTACTCACATATTGATGATTCTAAGGTTGAAAGGACATTCTCACCTAATGAATCCATGAGCTATTATGATACGATGTTGGTTTGAGTGCCTAGTGCATTCTTTCATGAACATGAACTTAAGTAAGGACTTAACATGAATTTTAAAGGGAATTATGATTAGCATCGAGTGGATATGAATATGAGATGGAAGCTTTTACGTTAGTTAGTCCGGCTTCCCAAAATAATTAGCTCATGAGATGGAAACCTTTTATGTTAGTTAGTCCGGGTTTCTAGTAGCAATCTCCTTACCCCATAACTATGTGCCCACATAGGTCTTTAGCTAGTGGATCCACCTAAAAGCTAATATATGAGTTCTACCTTAGGCAAGTAGGACACCTATTTTCGGTGTGGGGGTAAGACAGCGGATTCCATGTATCTCACATGGTCTATGTCGGTTAAGTCTATATTTCCCTATATGGTAAGAATATGAATTATGACAAGAACATGAACATGAACATGAACTATAACTATGACTTCTTAAGAGGTACTACTTAGTATGAGTGAGGGTATGGGACTCCATTTATGCATTGCACAAGTAGGCTTCAAGAGTGGTTGTGGTGAGGTTCCTCTATGCTATGAAGACTAATGAATTATGCATGTATGATATGTATTGTTGTTAAGAGTGACTTTACTTGTTTAAAGTTAATGAACATGAATGTTTCTTTGTTTATGAGTATTGGCTATGGATGAGGACAAGTTATGATATGTATGATGGTTGTGGCCTAAAGTGATACTTAGCTTTAGATATGATTATGGGATCTTGTCTATGCATTACTCAAGTATGGCTTAGGGTTGGTTATGAGTTGGTTTGACTATGTATTTACACTATTGTGCCTTATGGCTCTTAAAAATGATAAAGTGCATGGTTTCAACAAAAATGTCCCTTTTTGCATGATTTAAGGATTTTTGTGAATGGCTTCCATACTTAGTACATTTTTGTGCAAACCCATATTTTCTACCTTTTTCCATAAAGTGTAGGTCCGGGTTGTTGAAGTTGCTTCTCTTTGGTTGAAGGCTTGGATTGATTCTCTCCTTGCCTTGGTGAGTCCTCATGGTTCGAGGACAAGTGTTATTCTTTCTAGTTTCCTTTCGTATGTTCTATTTTGAGACTTTATTGTAAATGGTTGTGACCCTATTGATTTGATTGTATTAGATGGCTTATGGAGACAATGTCTAGACTTCTACTGGTTTTATGAAAAATATTTTGATTGTAAAAAGTTTTAATTCCGTGTCATTTCTATTACTTATGTTTATGATTATGCTAAGGGCTTGTATGAGACCCCTTCGGGGTCAAGTACGCCGTGTTACATATAGGGGGTACCCCTGGGTCGTGACAATATTTGATGACTTTTCTACTCAAGATAAGTCATGTTGGCGCTACTCTTAGCAAATATATAGGACCCGCGTCTATTTCACATGAAAGAGTGGGGAAATTATATATGTACGCAAATCTCTCTCTCTATATATATATAATGAAGGAGAAACATAAACCAGATGATGTGGCATCTCTCTATAGTCTCCATTCATATTTATCTTTTTTCTCCTTTTTTGACAATTTTTTCTTATTTAAGTCAACTATTTTATTATGAAGTTAATTTATTTAATTTATTATAAATAAATATTTTATTAATGGATTTACATTTACACACACATTTCACAATAAAATTAATTAAAATAACAAACGATTGACACACACACGTTTCACAGTAAAATTAATAAAGATAACCAACCATTGACATCTCCTATTTGCATTCGTCAAGTGGTATATCATCTTATGTTTTTTTTTAATATTGTTTTACATTTACATTTATTTTCTATATTTTCTTATTCAATGGTGATTGATTGTCTTTACTTACAAATTATTTGTATCATTTTTTTAATATATGATGCCAAGATTTATAAAGATTTGGTTGGATAATAAAAAAAAGTGCTTGATTAATAAAAATTAATTTTTTTTATTAAATTTATGATATAACTGTTTAGTTTTTTTTTTTTTTTTTTAATGATAAAGTATGAACAAAATTTCATGAATAATATTTAAACAAAAAGGCAGAGAATAAAATTTAAATAATTGTGAGAGGTGAGAGGACTTACGAAACACATATTTTACACAATGAATGTTGACCTCATTGATAGATTGTCTATTTTCTTTATAATATGAAAATTGACTTTATTGATAAACTATTCCTTTTCTATATAAAATGAACGTTAATTTTACAATAGAATGTTCTTTGAAAGCTATACTATGCAAAAAGTTATGCAATTATTTGGATTTACTTTTGCTTTTAATTTTCATATATTTCTAAAAAAATAATTCATGTATGCCTTATATTATTAATTTATCTTCTTTTGGTGTTATGAAATTAGATATTTTGTCTCACTATATTTAAAATGAAAAAAATCAATATGTAAATAATTCAATTTTGAGGGATAGTTAAGACTTCTCATATTGTTTAGGGGGTAAATAATTCCAAAAATTCATATTTAAGGGGATAATTAGGACTTCTTATAGTTTAAGTGTGAATTTAATAAAGTATGCCAAATTTAAGGAGGCTTTTAACTATTAACTCAAAAACAAATGCATTGAGTCTACATAAATTGGGGGTGGCAATCAACAATGTGTGGAAAGAGTTGTGGTTGAACAAGTGAAATCCTCAGAACATACTTATATTTTCTCAAACATTGTTCTAAGGATGTTGATTGTATAACCACAGCTCTTCCTCGTACATCTTTGATCACCACCCCCAATTTATGTGGACCCTTACATAAACACATGACTTGTTTAAACTTATTTAATTGAATAAATTTCAAAAATATAATTTATTATTAATTAGTTGTTATCTTTTTTAAATTCTACTAGCTTTGGTCTATATATAAGTGTCATATTCTATAGGTGCAGTATCGATAATTCTTTAACATAAATATAAACCTGAATATACCTTCCTAATGTCAGAGCGTAAATCTTATTGGTCATACATACACCATGCACATAGAGATGTATCGATTGTATAAATGGTCTATACATTTTGATAACCAGTAAATATTTAGATATACAAATTTTACAACGACAACAAAAGTTCAAATTGCTACTTTTTCAACGGTAACATTTGATTTTTTGACAATTCTTTAAGGGTTCGTTTGGTAGAGTGTATATTCAAATAATGCTTGTATTAGTTATATTTGGATTAGTTATAGTTAGATTTCTTAAGCATTGTTTGATTTGGTGCATTAAAATAGCATGCATGATACCCTTCACAATTTAGTAGAATTTTTTTGTTTTTTTAGAGCACTTCCTTCTTTGATCATTCTAATTCATGCATTAAAATCATTGCATTATGAATACCATGAACTTTCATATATTAATAATACACAGCTAAATACTCGATAATAAACATTAATAGATAGTGTACAAAATGTATGTCATCTTCTGGCTGATCTATATTAGATTGTGAGTAATTATGATAATAGCTGACATTAAATTTACCAAAATGTTGGCAGCAAAAATAAAACAGTAGCTTGATTACAAAAAAAAAATCAATCAAGTTTATTTAAGATTTGTTGTTGTTGATACATGTGGTTCTCTTGTGTCCGGTTCTCTTGCAAATTGAACATTTGTTCTTTCTCTTGCTCTTGAAATTTTCACTGACGCCCTTGACACGTTCTCTTCTTTTTCTTCCTGGCTTGGTATCGACAAGAGGTGGAAGAATCTTTCACATTAAGCAATTCTTCTAGCACACACCATTCCGACTCAAGAGGGACAACATTAATAGAATCCAAGTATGCAAGGAGGTATGCTTCAACTTTATACAAAGGCGAAGAGTACCCATAGATGCTCATACCATACTCATTGCCATGCTTCAATCGCAAAGTGGCCATCGCGTGAGCACAAGGTATCTTGATCAAGTCATATTTCCTACAAGAACATGACTTTTCCAGTAGGTTCACATCAAATTGACAGTAACTGCACCGAACACGATAAATTGATTGCCGTCCCCGATTACGTTCTCCACATACAACGAGTCACCCTCGATCATTTTTTTCTTGTGATTTTTTGGGCAGCAAGCAACATTTAATTACCCATTGATTTGAGGATATATGCATGCCTCTCCCTGAACAATTATCCAAACCTCTTAGCAATCGAATTAAATATAGATGCCACGGGATACTCTCATTTGTCTATCAACATAACATTGAGTGACTCGGCGATATTTGTGGTCATCATATCATATCTATTGCCACGAAAATGTACCCTACTCCACTTCTCAAAATCAATATCATGCTCAAGGACGATGGCTTCCGCCGGGAATTTGTTCTTGAATTCTACAAAATGATTGTTAAACTCCTCCAAAGAATAAGTCTTTGCCGCATTGTAGTAAAGATAGAGGTAATCTCCACAATTATCATTTATGCAGAGATTTTCACCGAGGTGCCTCATATAATATTCGTGGTGAGCATGATTGTAAATGTTCACAATACCGTTGGCGATGTTCTTGTGTCTATCCTAGATAAAGCACAAATCTAGTTCATCGACTACAATGTGCTTCAACTTCACAAAGAAGAATGTCTAAGATGCATCATTCTATTTGTCCATGACACAAAAAGCAATTGGATAAACATGATTCTTCATATCTTGTGCAACGACGCTCAACAGCACGCCCACGTATTTACCATGTAAATGAGTGTCATCGACCGCAATCACCTTTCTCATATGGGAAAATCCCTTAATGCAATCACCGAAGGCCAATATATAATACATGAACCTATGATTATCCTTGCTTACCATGATACTATAGCTAGAACCAACATTAAGAGTCTCGATCATGTAGGAAAAAGACGGTAAGCATGAATATTTGTTCTCCGCTATCCCTCGGACCATTTCCTTGGCAACAACACCCCTCTTCCAACATTTCCAATAGCTTGGACTACAAGGAAAAGAATTAAACATAGCCCTTTGAATCTATTTAACATTTGGACTCTTGCCCTCGCGATACATATTTACACAAAGTGAAGCAATCACTTTGATTGAGATTTTTCTATGGCTACAGTTGGCATGTTCAATGCTACAACTATGCTCGCCAATGTACTTGTAGCTATGAAATCTATCAGAATACTCATATTTCTTCGCCCGCAACATCCAGGGACAGTTGTGAGATACACATTTCACCTTTAAGTATTTAGTACAACTTTTTACAGTAGCAAAATCAAAAGACTTCTTTGTCGTCGCTTCGGCTAATAACAGTTGCAACTCATTCTTGTTACTGAAAGTTTGATTTATGCATAAAGTAGTTCCATCGGAGAAGGAATGGTTGGATTGTGATCCTAATTCCTAATCTCCCTGCATTTCTTCACAATATTCGGGTTCGGAATCTTCCGCATCTACTGGCTAGTTTTCCACATTCATTGAATGATCAGCCAAGCTCTCATTTGAATAATCACCCAAGCTCTCCTTTGAATGATCATCCAATTTTTCATTTCCAATCAAATCATTGTCGTTGTTAAATGAAATTGTTGGTTCAATTGGAGGCCTCGCATTTACGTTTATCCTTAATGTAGGCCTAGAGTCATCAATACCAATATCTAACATGTACAAGCTCACATGCCTATATTTTTTATGAATGTAGGATGAATTTTTCCCCTCTCATTCATTTGATAGCTAATCACCAAGTCATTTGGCTCGCAAGTTAACTCACCATCCTCAATTACGCTTACAATCATATCATCATATGAACCATTGCGAAGTAACGCAACGGGCACTGTCTTCTTACTATAAAATTTCCAATTCCAGCTTTTGGGAGTCTCCTCCCATACTCCCATATGATCACCACCAGCAACAACAAATTCAGTTACTGTCATTATAAACTACAAATAAAGATACTAGATTACAGTATCAATCTTTAACGAACGACATGGTATAAAATCCGTACAAAAACGCGATTGAATGAGATTGGGGTTCAAAATTCAGCTCCTGCAATGGCAAAACATATTTTTAATGCTTTTAAACTACTTAAATATGTCTACTAATGAGTTATCAACTGATTATGGAAGATTTCTCAAGTTTCTAAAATGACAGAAAAATAATTTTGAATCTTGGTTTTTGAAAGAAAATGGAGTAAAATGAAAATGGAGTAGGAGATGATGATGATTTTACCTTTGAAATGGATATTATAGTCGGAAAACTTGCCGGAATCAATAAAATTAGCAGCAAAACGAGCTGCTTGTTGGAGACTTTTTCTTTTTCTAATATAATTTTAAACATTGGAAATAGATATATTATTCCATATTTGTTGGAAAAGAATGGGGGACCAAGTCGTGATTGAGTTGTATGGCAACTCAGAAAGCCATACCGTAACATCACTTGTCAACGAAAGTGAAAACACCCTTAATCTAATCGCATATATGTCCAAATATGGTCGCCCCACATGACTCAAGCAAACACTTTTCAATTTGCTCATGTGAGCATATGGATCTTCTGAGGATAACCCAACAAACAACCCTCTAGCCGTAAGCATTTGCATCAAATTGTTGGTCACCACAAAAGTGTGTCTGGGAGGTAATGGTGGGACAACTATAGCACCGGTCAATCCCATAATATTATGATCAATCCTATAGTTATCTCAAACACCCGGTGCCGGCTGATTTTGCATTCCTTCCGCACTTTCAACTCGTGGGTTTCCCTTAACATGACCAGACACATCCAAGACTCCAGGAGGTTGCAAACCAGCTCCACCCCCTTGACCCGCTCCAATTGAATCATTTTGTACCTTGAGATTTAGGCCTCTTCCAACCATTCTTCTCAGAGTTCTTCTTAATTTCGAATAGGGAGTTAGGGGATTGTCTTGACTCCGTGTACTTGGCATACACTAGAGATAAGACCTGTAGAAAACAAAAATAAAACAAAAACGTAAAATTAAGAAATACTTTACTAAAGTTCAATAACGAAATTAGTCTATCTAAAAGTCGTATTCTCCGGCAGCGGCGCCAAAATTTGATACGCCTAAATTATACCTCCCTTAAGAAGTATAAGCGGTCGTTGTCAAATAAAGAACCTAATTTTTAGGTTAGGGTCGATCCCACAATGAATATGATCTAGACTTAGGCTAACCTACAATTATCTACTTTTAGTCAATTTACTTCTAACAAAGGGGGATTTGTAAATAAAGTAACAATTGATTGATTTGTAGTATCAAGTAATCACAATTCTCCTCCAATGGCTCATCATCACATTCTAGAGGCTCTCCCCTTCTCATGAGACAAGCAACATTCGCATTTTCCTCCAACTTCTTTTAATCACCCTCCAAGGATTCTCCATCGTACTAAATCTTAGGGTCATCTTCCTCACTCTCCACATCACACTCGTCTTTATCATTGGAATAATACCTATCACATAGTGCAACACTTGACCTCCTATTGGGACATTCACTTGCGATGTGTTCTCTATCTTGATATTTATAACATTGAAAAGAAAGATAAGGAAACTTTGGTTTTGAATGATTACCTTTTTTAGCTTTGTCATCCTATTTTGCTTTATAATATAGTCTAGCTTTGGTATCTTGACCACTAACTTTTAAGTGCTCACGAATGGATGAAGATTTCCACTTGTCATTAATTTTGCCTCATGAAGAAGTTGAGGTACTGTTTGCCTTATAATCTCTCTTTGCTTTCAAGTCTTCATCAACCTTAAAAGCATCATGAAAAGCTTCTTTCAGGCCCCAATAATGTTGGAGATGTCATGTGTCAAGTTGGCTACAAATCTTATCACTGTATAGCTCAAATGCTCTTCAATCTTGGTCTTCATCCTCAAGTTTTCAATTGTACTCCTCAACATTTTTGGTGCCTTGTTGGAGCATGTACACTTTCTCGAGAACCTCCTGATAATAGTTAGGTTTCACTATCTCGACTCCATGCATGATCTCTACCAGTTTTTGCCAAGTAGGCAAGTCATAGCCCTCAAATTGAGTAAGGGATTTGTTTTGCCTTCAAAGCATCTGAGATGTTATTGGTGAAGAAGATCCTCTGACTTAGTTGCTTCCACTCAAGGAACTAATCAAATCACTACTACCTTTGAATTTGGGAAGATTAACTGTGATGGTACTAAAACTTCAGTTTTTGGTCACCTCTATCACCGCACCCTTTCCATCTTTAACCTTGGTTCCGACCAAAGCCTCTAGATAGTACCCTATCCCTAGGTGCTACATTGTCATGTCATACCCCATGTTAAGGTCCACCCCACCATCTATTTGTTGTAGCCTTATCATTCATGTCATCATAAAAGGGTTTTGGAATTGGTTATCTAGGTAAACCTCTTGGTAAAGGTTTTGCGGATGTAGAAAGGGTGGTACACGCAAAGGTGCATGTGGAACAATTAGTAGAGGCTCGGGAGATGGTACTAGTGGTGCCACAAAATGAGGTGTTCCTCTTGTGAGGGTGATATGGTTGCCAATTTGGATGGGGAGTGTCTTGCCTCACATAGGCATGAGGGTTATATGTTTGGAAAGTAGGTTGATGAAAGGTTTGAGGTTATATGGGAGTAGGTAGGGGGAAAACAATGTATGTACTTGACCTGGGGTAAGAGTAATCATATCACTCAAGTCTTTGTTTTTCCCTACACCATGTAGTGGTTGGAGGCAAATTCTCTCGACTCGCATTCTTAACTTGGAGGTGCAGGAGGTGATACTAGTTGTTTTTGCTTTTTTCTGGTAGACCTTACAATGTTTCCTTGTTTTATCTGCTATATTTTCTTCAGTGTCTCTTTCTTTGTACTTGAATTTGTTGCACTTGAGCCGAAGGTCTTTTGGAAACAGTCTCTCTACTTTCATGAGATAGTGATGAGGTTTCTATACATTCTATCCTCCCCACTTATGGGATTTCACTAAGTATGTTGTTGTTGTAGTAGTTTAAGATGTCTTACAAATAGAACCCGCAAAACAAAGAGTAGGCTCCACAAACAACTTAACTGTAGCGATTTCAAAACAAATTTGCATGGTCCAAGAATCATTTTTAAAGCTCAAACTTGAATTATTACAACTTTTGACAACTAATTTGTTTTCAGCATCAGAGCTACTCAATTGCAACAACTTAACGTTTGTTTGTTGCAACAGATAGTCTTAAATTTGCCTTATCCATCATATTATCAAACTGACACTTAAGAAATTGTAATTACTCTGCTTAAAAAGTATTATTTATTAGATGTTTGAGATGGGAGAATAATCTTGCACTGGTTGAGTAGAAGTTTTCATTTCTAAACATACATACTACCGGTGTCGACACCTAAATTGAATAATTTGAGTGTAAAAACTTGTTTGGCCAAACTTTTGAAAGGTCAAAAGTGCTTATCTTATAAAAAATTGAGGTGTTAGACCATGCTTTGGAAAAAAAAATTTGTTTTTGAGTAACAAAAGTTGTTTTTTATAAGCTAAGAAATGTAGATTTTCCACTAAATCACTACTGAGAAAAATACATTTTACAAGGACCTTGAAGAAGTTTTGCCAAACACGAATTGCTGCTGAAAACTGCTTTTTAAATTTATTGGTCAAACACAAACTATTCTCACCAAAAGTATTCTTTTGTAAAGCACTTTTCAAAATAAACTAATTTTAGAAGCTTGGCCAAACAAGCTATATATCACATCAAGACAATGAGAATTCTCTCATCCACCCAAGTATGAGACATAACAGTTTCCACCTTTAAAGTGCCATTGCTAGGTAAAAGCAGTTACAGAATGATTTATTTTTGGATGAAATAGACAAGTGTCCACACTATGTTTCCTTCTTTTTCCCATATCATTTTTAAATAAATGAAGAGTCGCATCGATACTCTTTCAGGTGGTGCTGAAGATCCAAGTATTCTATCATACTTCAACATAACCATTGATAATAACTTTTTGCATAATCCACCTTGACCATCGATGAGTGAGAGCATATCACCTGTCAGCATTCATAAAGTTCTCCCTTGGACCATCCAGGATTGTTCCAACGTTAGCATAACTAACTGAAATGAAATAAAGGATGAAAACTACAGTAAACACAATGTTCTGGAAAAAAATTTGAGTAGACAAGCGCAACAGAAAAGACACCCACAAGCCCTAGTTGCTGAAGCTAATGACAGGGCCAGATGAGCGTTTTTCTTTTAGCTATAGAGAGAACCAGCCCATGATCATGTAGGTGTCAAATCTGCAACAACAGCAACCAGTTTTGGAGCCTTTAGTTTGAGCAAAGTAGCATGGGCCAATAGATAAATTAAATGTGAAAGACAATAAAAATTATGTCATGCTTCATACTACATAAAAATTGCAGTTAACAAACTTCAGAACAAATAATGGCAAATATGTCAAATAAATAACTTGGCTCATTTCATAAACAAATCGTGATGCAGGGTTTGTCCATTCAGGTTCAGTTCATTTGCTGCTATCTAACAGGTATATGCAGTTAGCCAGTAAAAAGAGATTAAACCATCAACAAGATGTCTTTTACTTTTGTTGAATCTTTTCTTTTTCCTCTTCTTTTCTTTTTAGCAAAGCATCTTAGTGCAATCTTTATTGAACATAGATACTTGTCATTTAGATATGGAAGGAGACAACAGGATGATTCAGATTTTAAATGCCACAGGATAAAAGTATACAACTCTGTCTGTCGGCCATCACATGGCAGACAGACAAGATAAGAGCAAAGAAATTGATCTTCAACAGGGATGGCAAGAGAATAGTGATTGAAAATACAAGGAAAATCATCATATATAAAAAAGAAAGGGAATTAATACATTAAGGGCGTGAACTTCAAACATAGGAAAGTACCATTAACAATGATGGCAAGGAAGCTAATGAAAGCTTAAATGCATGAAAAGAAATTGGTAATAGAGCATAATTCTATCTTTTATTTTTTGTACAACAGAAGTCATTATGCTCAAAGTATAGTGTGGATGGACTAGTCATTCAAAAGAATGGCATAAATGTATACCAACTGTATATGAAATCCTGTCAATCCTTTTTTCACTGACCCGAAAAAGCAAAAATAACTAGATCTTTACAATTTCTCTCGAGCACAGCAGCTCATTGGACAAAAACAGGGGTAATGCAAAGATATTTTTCTTTCACCATAACATAAACTTCTTCCCTATAATTAAAAATGATACAAACACCTCATTTAGTATAAAGATTGAAAGATAGGACAAACCAAATCTTTTTATGTTATTCACTATAGCAAGAGATAAAAGAACAAATCGAACAAAGGCCACTCATGAAAAGTTAAACACCCATCCAATTGTAGATGTCGTTAGACA
Organism: Solanum pinnatisectum; assembly: GCA_035578085.1. NCBI lineage: Eukaryota > Viridiplantae > Streptophyta > Magnoliopsida > Solanales > Solanaceae > Solanum > Solanum pinnatisectum. The sequence continues at coordinate 37,191,400 of CM069087.1, forward strand.
TCAAACCACATTCCCTATGTATTTTCCAGATAGCTTATGGTTATACGCATTTGCACATCTAAAAGATAAAATTCCTACATAAAGATATAACATCTGACTTCAAAATCCAATAGCTTAAAAAGGGAAAATGTTGACAGGCTTCTCATATTATTCTGCTACAAAACAAAATTCCTGTCATCATCTTTCAGAAATGTGATTCAGAAATTCTAACCTGTAACCAGAAGCAAAATTATAGGAATCAGGTAGCAATGGGTGTCTTTTTCTTCCCTTTCTTGCTGTCGAGTGTTGTTTCCTTTCCGAGTATCATTCTTCTTAGAATATCTGCTTGCTTTGTGTTTCCCTCATCATTGAGGCTCTTAATTAACTCTTCACAACTCTTGTGATCTTTAACTCCTCCATTTTCCATCATCTTGCACAAAATAGAATAGGCATTAAGTGTCTTCCCAGCAGCTACGAGAGAATCCAGCACCTTATCATAGCTTGAAAAGTCTATATTACAATTTCTCTCTAAAATGAAATCTAACAGCTTCAGAGCAGCAGCAGTCTTTCCTTTCTCACATAGAACTGACAAGAGACCATCAAGATCAGGTGAGAGACTGTTGTGTAACAACAATTCAATTCTTCCGAGGGCCTCCTCAACATGGCCCCTCATGAGGAGGGCTTCCAAGATGGTAGAAATTAAATCCATGTGTTCTTTCACTCCCTTCTCCAACATGATTTTCATCACTCGACTTGCTGTTTGAACCCTTCCATCTCCCATCAGGCTCTCCATCACTGATCTATACAACAATGAGTCCGGGTCATGTCCATGTTCAAGCATATTGTCCAGAGCAGCTTTAGCATCAGCAGGCTCCCCTTTCTTCAGATAGCTCTCAACAAGTGATTTGTGAGCAATACCGTCAGAAAGAACCTTTCTTCTGCCCATAATCTTCAACAGTTCAAAGGCCGAATCAGGAACCCCTTCTCTTGAGTGCCCACAGACAAGATTGTTAAAGGCAATAGGATCTTGAACCCCAGTTTTCATCAGCTGTCTAAAAAGAGTTTCTGCCTTGCCTGTCTGGCCATTATTGCATAGGTAATCAATAATCAGGTTATATGCACTTGGTTCCATAGACGAACTACTCTGTGGTCGCAGCACGATTTCTTTCTCAATAAGCTTATCCAGAAATTTGACAGCTCGATCATAGATACCAGCCTTGCAGAAATTCTCAATTAGGACACCATAATGTCCAGCCTCAGTGGGAACACTTAACCTGATCATAGTTTTCAGAACATCAGCTGCAGCATCTAAATCACCTGCCTCACACTGTCCAGAGATTAACCTTATGAAGATAGAGTTATCCTTGGGTGCAATATAGTTCTCTTCCATCTCTTTCAAAATGGTTCCAGCTTCAGACATTTTCTGAGCATCACAAAGCCCTGGTAACAGTGTCGAATAAGTAATAGCATTTGGTTTAATACCAAAACTCTTCATCTCTTCAAACAATCTCAATGCATCATCTATTCGCTCAACCGCACTATATCCTTTAATCAGTGTTGTATAACTGATGACATTCGGCTCTATATTTCTTGCTTTCATTTCCACAAAGTACTTCTCCGCTTCTTCTATTTTCTTCACTCGGTTATATCCATTAATCATAGTATTATAAGTTACTACATCAGGCATGATTCCCTTACTCTTCATATCCTCAAAAAACCTAATTGCAGTATCCACCTTTGAGGATAAAAAGAATCCCCAAATCAAAAGATTATACGTATGTCCAGTCGGTTCAATGCCCTGATTAACCATCTTATTAAAGTACCTCTTGGCCATCATATATCGTCCTCGACGAGTTATCACATTAAACAAAGCATTATAAGATTTAACAGTCCTTTCAACACCTAACTCTTCCATTTTCTGAAACAACTTAACACTCTCTTGAACAATCCCAGCTTTACCATAACTATCAATCATCAAAACCCATAAATCCTCATCCCAATCAACACCCTTATTAGGCATATCAAGAAGTATACACCTAGCATGATTAAGCTTTTCAGCTCTACCAAGAATTTGAATAATCTTGAAATGGGTTTCTCTATCATGCCTGAAAAGACCAGATCTTTCAACCCACCTGAAGAACTGCAACGCATGTTCAGAATTTTTCGCACTGTGTAACACATTGTAAACAAGTTCATGATCGAATGTAGGAACAATATTTCTAATGGAATTCTGTAGACGTGTAGTCCAGGCACGAGTAGACATCATTCTGCAAATGAGATCTTCTAGTTTTTCTTGGGGTTTAGGACTGTTACCTTTTGGGATTCGATCATGATTGTTGAGAGATTCGGAGTTGTAGAAGAAGATTGTTGATCTTAGGCATAATGGTGTAGGCGAAATTGTGAGGAGCTTCTTCGGCTTGAAAATGGTTGCTCTTGAGGCACACAAAGAAGCCATTTTTGGTCCAATTTGGTGTTTGTGCGACCCGTAAAATGGAGAAGAAATTAAACTTTGGGTATCATATTGAGAAATGCGGGGAGGCTGCAGGGTTTAGGGTTTTCCAACTTCTTCCAAGTCTTTTTTTCTTTTTCTTTATTTCTTCTCTTGACAATTCACACATTGCCCCTACACTGTCATGTCATATATAACAATATATATTTAGAGTCGTTTGGTAGATTATATTAGAAAAAATTATATATATATATGTATTAATTTTGTGTATGGGTAATATCTTATTTGGTATATTTTGTATTAGTTATACACTCTATCATATATTGAGGAGTGTATTATTAATATCATGAAGTTTTAGGTATTAATAATGCAAAGTGATTTAGAGCCTCTTTGGCATTGTTGGGAGGCTAAAATTGCTTTTTTTAAATAGTGTTTGGCAAATTCTAAAAATAGCTTTTAAATGGAAGTAGAAGCAGTTTTTCTGTTTTTGGAAAGAAGCTAAAAATTTTTGCTTCTTAAAAAAAGCAGAAGCAGAAAATTATTTTCTTGAAGATTAAAATATCTCTCCCATATCTACATATTTACCAATATTTCCCTTATTAATCAATTAACATATATTATAAATTTGGTTAAGTTTCATACAAGAATTTTATTTTTTATTTTTATATTTTTTATTTTTTATTTTTTATTTTTTTATTTTTATATAATAATTTTTATTTTATGTTTATAGACTATTATTATTTTTTATTTTATATATTATTTACGTCTTATTTTACAGAAGCAGAAATAAATGTAACACCAACATTTTTGTAGGGTTAAAAATATGAAGAATTTTATTTATTTATGTGGTGAATTTTTTTGTATATAGTGGTTTAATTTGTGGAATAGTGTTTAAATTTATTTTTCTTGATATTTTGAATTATATTTAAGTCATCATGTTAATATTATATTAATATTTAATTAATTTATTTATGTATAATATCGATTGAAAATTTGAATATCCATATTTTGATTAAAAAATTTCTAATAGATATTTAAAATAGTTTCTCTCTATAAAATAATCTTAGTATTAAAAGTACATTGATACTTACCCTTTTTTGTAATTTGACTATCAAAAACACTTTTAAAAAAAAATTATACACGATTTGCTTATCAAAAGTATTTTTCAAATGAATTAGTCAAACGTAAATTTTTTTTTTCAAAAGCACTTTTTTAAAAAGTCATTTAAAAAATGTACTTCTAAAAATAAGCAATTTTTAGCAGCAATGTCAAACAGACTCTAAATACATGCATTGTCATGGTTAAAGAATCAATTACTCTTCAAAACACCTTTTACATCTTTTCCACCATAATTGTGGAGGATATTTTTATAAATAATTTTTTATATACAATTCATGTTGTTTTTAATACATCAAACCAAATAATATATAAGAGATAATATGTGCAATTAATGCAAGCATAACTAATACAAGTATTACTAATGCACTATATTTAATGCTATTTTTATACATCTTACCAAATGACCTCCCAGTGTAAATGTAATTCATATATACGATATGAACAGAATAGTGTGTACTAGAGCTATCAAAATGAGTCTAAATATAAGTAATTCATTCAATTCGTCCAAAATATTATAAGTTGGGCTTAAGATCATTTAAATTGGGTCAATCTCAAGTCATTCAAGCTTTGACCTATTTTAAAAGGATCTTCAATTGATCCCAATCAATCTGTTTTTAGACTTTATATTTGTGTTGGTGAAATGTATTTTCTCATATTGAATGTATGAATTACTATCTATTTTATATCTTTTAGGATTTATCTATCCATTCTTTTCATTTTTAAATTTATTTTTTGCTTTTCTTGATCAAACTAACTAAAAGAAATTAAACTATATTTTTTTTCATAGAATACATGTTGAGTGAGTCATCTTAAATGTATGTTTATTTGGTTGGTATCATGTTTGGTGACTTTCCATTTCAAAATGAAGAATTTATTTTTTTATTTTCTCGAGTTGAAATTCAAATTATGGTTATAAAAAAATAGACATGACACTCTATATAACGCATATGCTAGCTATATTCAGATGACACTTGACATAACTTTATCGTATAAGTGAGGGACCATGTTTCGTATATGAGTACGTGTTGGTTTAATATAGATTGAAGGTGTTGTAATTCCTTGCACGTTTCAACATGTATACTTCAAGTTAACCTCGACGGAAGTATTAAACTCAAGATAGTAAGGTGGTGGTTGAGCTTAAAGTTAAAAGTTAAGTGTTAAATTAAAGCAAAAGAGATTAATCTTTAGAAAATGAAATAAAATAGTGAGTAACTTGTTTGGCTTAATTAAGCTAATAGGCGTATCACCTACTTGAGCAATATGGATCTAGTTAAAGGGGTCAAGGTTAATGGATCAGATTTAGGCTTATCTTAATGGACTTATTCCAGGCCCAAACTAAGTAAGAGAAAAAAAAATGAAAGAAAGCTAAACATTCAAATCCGCGAAGACCCTATGTAGTTAAGCCCAACTAAGAATAAAGCAAGTAGGTGATGATTTTTTGAGCAGCTTGATATAAACAAGTAGGTGCATCACCTACTTGATCAATTAGTGGTTGAAATAGAGCTAAAAGAAGGAAGGTTCTATAGGATATTTTAAGCATTAAGAAGGCTCCATGTAAAAACAGTATTAACTATTTTTTTTCACTCATTTTACCATACAAAAAATCATATTTAATTCCAACTTTCTTCAGTTCTCTCAAGGCTTAAAACATCAACCTTAAAATTTCTCCTAGGGATCTTGAAGAAACCATCATTTTTGCAAGACAATGAAAGTGAAAACACTTATGGATTTAGCTTAATTCTCCCATGAAAGATTAGAAAAATATGTTATTCATACTTAAGTATAAATACAAGGCAGAATGCTTTCACAAGATATTGCTCACTTTTCTTGGTTATTAAGAGACTTTTCTCTTTTTCTTTGTTTTAGGTGTGAAGGGAAGTTGAAGTTCTTGAAAATTTCAAGTTAAAAGGAGAAGTTGCAGAAATTGAGATAAGGTGACTGCTTCATTTCTATCCTCTTTGTGTATGAGTTTGGATAAAGAATTATGAGTGTGTTGTTATTAAGAACTCAAGGGATGGTGATTTCAATATTTAATTGCTATGATAAAGAATATTTGAGACAATTTTAGCAACTATTTTATGTGTATATGTGTCATGCCTTGAGACTACTCCTTAACGCAACACAGTGCTTAGAGCCACAAGTGACCCCAAGTTATCCTCATGGCATAACATGATACTAAGTTATCATATTAAGATTGAAAACACTGAATGCAGAAATAAGTTTGAATATGCTATCATATCACATAAGAAGAATCTTATAAACACATCGTAAACGGAAATAACTATTTGTCCAAAAGCCTCTACCAATGCGAGTCATTTAAATTGATTAAAAACAACAATGCTAATTATTTATTACCTCCATGGCCTCTCTAATTACCTTCACAGCCTCTCTGAGTACCTCCTCGTCCATTTTGTGGACGTCCTTTACTATTATTACCTCCTATCGTTGGAATCGCTATTCTCGTTTGTTGTTGAACCTGGCCAACGATTTGTTTATAGGGGCATTTCCTCAATGTCTCGACTTACTACAATTAAAACATTTGCGGTAGAGTGAGGGCTTGTTGGCTGATACATAAGAAGTCACTTGACCACCTTGAGTTAGAAATTGCTCTGGAACCCCCGAATGAAAATCCGTAGAAATGGGTATAATTGACTGAATCGAACAAGCTGAATACAATTGTTGACTTGAACCTTTAGAATACAAACTACTATAGTTATCCACATTTCTGGAATTCTTAGACAATGTCTTGGCATGTCCAATTTGTCGAACTCCGATCCCTTTACTTTCTTCACATAGCCAGTCACCTCATTAAAGCTCTTACCTGCAGAGGTCATATGCACAGACAAAACTTGCAACTCACAATTCAAACCCTTGATGAACAAGAGAATCCTCTCTTCCTCATTGTTCACCAACTATGTAGCATAATGGACAATGTATGAAACTTAGCCTCATAAGTAGCCGCAGTCATGTTGCCCAACTCAAGAGCTATAAACTTATTTTTCTTTTGATCTTATAGAGTATAAGGCACATGCTTCTCTAAAAATAAGGCATGAAACTGTGTTCAAGTCAATAGAGGTAAAAATGATAATCGACAGTCCATAAAGCCTCTCCACAACTATTTTGCTTCACCTTAAAGATGGAAAGTCACAAACTTCATCCTATGTTGTTTCACAATATCCAACTTATAAAGCCTCTCATAATAGTTCAAGATGAATTCAAAGGCATCCTCACTCTCGGAACCATGGAACACAGGAGGCGTAAGCTTCAAAAACTTGGTCAGCATCTTATGTTCAGTGCTAGTCATCACAAGATCAAGTTATGGACAGAAGAGAGAATTAGTGCTCGGGTCTTAGTCCATCTTAGGAATTACAATAGCAACAAGACGAGTAACTGGAACCTGAGTAGCCTACACAGTAGGAGTGTCTCCAGTACCTGCTAGCCTACTCAGAAAGGCTAACACTTGCTAAATCACACCAATGTCCATAGGCAAGACTTGTAACCCCATTTTCACCTCTAGTTCAGCCTCATCCTCGACATCTATCTCAACCTCTTCTTCCACATGATTCTAGAGTGGGGTGGGGCTGCCTCAGATGGTACATTCTCTTCCTAAGTGTCACCTCTGGAGGGTGTTTCCCTTTCCCTGTCCCCCTACCTCTACCCCTACCTATGTCGTGCCTTATCACTGCTTGCTCTGCGACTTGCTTTGCCGCCGAAGCTACTTTGTTGCATCATTACGTCTCATGTCAACCATCTACAAATAGAAGAGTGAAAGATGTTAGATACCAATTTAGATCGTCAGATATCAATTGGAATCAAGTTATAGCATAAACGAATTAAGAAAGAAGAGATAATTTTCCTAAGTCATGTAGCCTCTTGCAGAAAGTACATACGTCTCCATACTATGCCATTCTGTATGACTCTAGTAGACCCGTTTTGGTACATAAGATCAACAAATCTAGTGCTTTGATATCAACTTCGTCACAATTCAAATCGTCGTGAGTGACACTCACACTAAACAACCTAGTGATGGAACCAACTACCAACCCAAACCTTAATCCAACAGATCATTTCTAAAATTAATTCTTCATATAAAACTAAGAAAACGATTTAAAACAACTAAAGAATTAAGTCCTCATAAACTCAATCTAATAATCAAAACATGTATGCAGAATTAAACTTCTAAGAATTGAAATTCGTAGTACTAAAACTCTAGCTAATCAATATTGGGGATGCAACACCAAAATTAAAAACATAAGTCTAATAGTATAATGTGTCTATGCCTGAAAAAATGATTAAGAAGATGATAGAAAAACCCCTGAAAGAGTAGAGTACCCTTGAATTTGAAGACAAACATTCCTTAACTAAGATCTCGAATCAACCATTGGAAGATATCTTGTACTCAACAAGAAAATAACATGTACAGTATAGGTACACATACCACAGTGCACCGGTAGGATCACATAGTCAGTCCAAATCATGAATATAAATAGACAAGACAATATAGTAACATATAACAACAATCACCAATATATAGAGACTACCAATCACAATATCATGAACAACAAATACATGGATGCATGTCACACATGATCACAATTACAAATACCCTGTCCTTTCATGGAACCACAAATACACAAATTGTTAGTGTACCAACGCGGTACCTGACCCAAGCAGAGATAGTGATCATATCAGGTGTAGTACTTGAGTCAATTTTTAGTATTTATATCAGGCATAATATCTGAGCCAACCATTGGTATACCTGTACCGGCATGGTACTTGAGCTAATTAGCAATCACAAACTATCATGGACAATCACAAACACAATGAACAATAACACTTAAAACTACAAGTCACATAAACAGGTTCATTACATGAGATTACCAACATGATGTCATTTCATATGCTTCCTTATGTTTTACCCTAACATTCATTGCACTAATGATATTATAAAACAGTAGACATGCATACATACATAAACCGAAAAATATACAACCATCACCTACCTTATATCAAGCCCCTTGGAAACTCTAAAGAACCCAAGCGCTCTCCTTTTAAAGTGCCTTGACTTGTTTTTGGTCTAAATAAATAAATAAACACAACAATCAATCATAAATTTCACAAAATCCTAATTTTAGGCCAATTCATGATCATTCTATCCAAACTAGGGATTTTTCCACCATTAATTCAAGTCAAAGACCTCACTCAAGAGTAATATCCTAGATTTTAATGCCTAAGAATCAATTTACAAAATTGAAGAGTAACAAACTTATCTTTACCTACGAATTTCGTGCAAAAAAAACAAGTGCAAACAACCCTAAGTCGCCCCTCCCAATCCCAAGAACAATAATACAGAAAATAGAAGGTTTTGAGACTCTTTCTGGATAAAATCTCAACTTACCCCGCTATAACAACCCTGACCCGCTATAGCTGCCTGAACCCTGCTATGGCACCTACACATGCCCTCTATAATGGATGCCTCCTGCTATAGTAGACTATGCAAACTTCAGAGACTCGGAATTCCTTGAAAATACCATTTTTCACAACGTACTTCCTTTCCTTGACGTCCAAAGCTATCCCCTTCACGCCGGATTTGATTACGGGAGTTTTACTCACCTGAATTCGATTGCGTGAACCCCTGCGAATTCCTTAATGTCTTGGCTACTAAAAGATATAAACAAAGCCTAGAAATTTCACCAAAAATTATAAATCACTATATACCCGAAAAATTTTATGGCCCAATTTATTTCACCGTTGACCTACTCACAACGACCCAGTCAGGCGTCGTTCCAGGATAACATTGAAAATTTTGTTGAAGCATACGGACAATGGGACCGGGTAAGGTTTATACCAATTCCTAAGCTTAGTGCCTATTCATTTGGTATTGTAGCTAGCATTATTCACTCCTTTGGGCTTTAAGATAAGATAGGGTGACATATTACACCATCATACCCCTTATAAGCATTCAGTAGCATGTGTTTCTTTCAACCTCATACATGATTTGATTTTTCTTGCAAAACAAATCAAATCAAATCAAGTTATCAAAGAGTCGATTATATGTTAAAATGTCATACTATTTATCCCTAAATTCATAATCTACTATAGCAATTTAATTTGTTTTTATGATTTAAGGAGACACAGATTAAAACGGTCAAAAAGTAATATTCTTGATGCTAAATCTCAAGGTTAGTGTGATAAAAAAAAAAAAAAAAAAACTAATATTATAGACGGAATAATCAAATAAAGCAAGGTAGAGAAAGTAGTAGCTATTTGTGATGAAAATATTATATATCAGATACAATTGTGGGGAAGAAATATTTTATAACATGACCCTAAGTAACATATTTGCACTCTCCTCATTTGTACATCATACTAGCAAACAGAATACATTACATAGATTTAATTCCCAATAAAAGCAAACAGAATACATGCATTACATAGATCTTGCCTTTACTTTTATTTTTGTAGAAGAAGGAGTGAACCTAGAAAAGTTTATGAAGTTGTCATGTTATAATAGGATGAATTAACAACATAGAAATGACGTCTTTTAAGTTATTATTGGAAAAACTATAAGCATCTTCATCTTTATATACGAATTCTGCTGTCCTTGTAAGATTGAGTATAACCATGAGCAAAACCCTTGGTATAACAACAATGTGCTTGAGGTAGTCTTCATTCAAATCTTTCCAATAATTTGCTATTATTTTTCTTATCTCCATATGTGCCTTTTCCTTTGTGACACCATATTCATTCATGTAACATTCGATACCAGAAGCTGTATCTCCTCTTTCCTGCTCTATCTTCATCCCACAATATAAATAAACAAACAAAGTTCATTACTTCATATTAAATGGTATGAGTTATACTTGCAAAATAATTTTTGTTCTACTTATTAGCTAGTATATTGAGAGGAAAACCTTATATTTCTACATATTTACAAGAATTTCACTAAGAAAATTTAATTTAATCTCTATACCTCATGTGATACAAGATCATTGAGTAATCTTGCAATGATACAAGAAGCAACTAGTATTGGAGGTTCAGTTGCTATCCAATCAAATGCATCTTTAGTTGCTACATCTCCCATGCCTAACAAAAAAGTAGTTGCAAGCAAATGGTAAGTGCTGGATAGCGCTCCATTCTTCACATACTGCTCCATCTTTGGCACAATTTTCCCATGATACCATTTTGTCTCTTGGAAGTAAGCTTTCAATAGTTTTTTCATCTGAAACATCACAACAAAAATGAAGTTTTTTTTTTATAAAAACACACATTGGGAGAAAGGATGCAATTTGAATAGACTTTTTCACATTGAATGAATTGTGACTATTTCGGTAAGTCACACAAACCCCACAGGGGATGTAAACCGCATTAGGCAAGCCCTATGCGACAGGCTCGATTCAGAAGGCATTGAGGGAGGATTGATCCCGGATCATCCGTGTGGATAATCACCCTCCAAACCAATTGAGCTGCATCCCGAAGGACATAAGTGTCATGACAAGTGTCATTTTAAACAATCAATTTTCTCTACATTTTCTTCAAGTCTTTGTGTGATTTGCGTCTTTAAGTTGTGTGAAATAGTTGGCATTTGATGTACCACTACTCCAATGACAAGTATATCTATTTTATCTTGAAAGGAAATAATCCAACATGAGTAATTGTTCGCAATTTTATTACCTCATTTATGGAATAGTTGACAAAAAATGATTTATTTTCATTTGTCAACTCTTTCTCTATTTCATTGTAGACATCTAGAAGAGCATGGTAGGTAATCTTCATATATGGTGGTAATTGTTCTGAAGCATCAATATTCCACCTACATAAATGAAAAACATCAATAATTATTTCTCAGTCTCACTTCTTCATTTAAGCTTATATCATCGTCAAAGAAAATAAAATAAAAGTGAGAAATAGTTATCAATATGATAAAAAAATTACCTTTCAATTGCATTTGTGAGGAGAGTAAGCTCATCTAGTGTCCCATAGGTATCATAAGTATCATCCATAATTGAACAAAAGGATAAAACTTTTGTTAATATTTTCCTAGAAACACTATATTGAGGCACAAAATATATGCCTAAACACCAAAAATATAACTCAATCACTCTGTCTCTTGCATAAGGTACAACCTTCACGAGTTCCAATTCCTTCCACCACCTAAAATGCAAATTCGACCAACAAATTGTGTGTTGATTTAGTAGACGTTTGGATAATATTTGGTGGAAATTGATGTAATGAAGTATATATTTGGAAGTAAAAATTGTGTTTCCAAATAAATTTCACTTGAAAACTAAAGTTCAATATTTTAAGTTAATGTGTCACTATTAAAAAATTACAATTTTTTCATTGAAAAATATTCAATAGATATTTCCATAGATATTTTGATTGAATCAATAAGAAAAGAAAAAATAGTAGTGTTCTCACACGGAAAAATTAAGAATGCATTTTTTCAGTGAGCTGATTAAGTGGAAACAAAATCATATTTCATAGCATAAATTTTTCGTGAATTTTTAGTGAGAAAAACCTCTATTTTCAGTAGAGTGGATAATAGGTGAATGAGTAGGTTGTCAATTACCTTGTGATATCACATAACTCTTTTTTATGCAACATTTGCAAGATGTTGAAGTCCAATTTGGCAAAGTTTAGTAACACTTGATTGCATGATTTATCTTCTTTGTAAATTGATACGTATTTCCATGCTTCTAACCTCACCATACCATCTCTGATTGAAAACTTCAATGCACTACTTACTTGTTGTGCAAGAGAATTATTCAAATTAGGCAAAATTAATTTCAATTGGGTGGTTGTGAAATTCACTGCTTCATCCAGAATTTGTTCATCATGTACTCTAAATTGTGATGCCTCATACAAGCTCAACATTCCTTGCACATCCCTAACCAATGCTTCCTTGTAGTTTCCTTGCTCATCAGTAAACTTCCTAAAAGCATCTGATTCAACATTGTAAATAGGTTAAGCTAATCGAAAATGTTATTTAGACTGAGATGGATTTAAGTCATTATGGGTTAAATAATGAATCATATCTCAATTTTCTCAACTCTTGCCATTTTTTTTTGTGTTTGTTTTCTTTTAATTTATTTATAGAGATAACTCAATGATTCCTGGATTTCATGTTCATTGAGTTAACTCTATAAAAAAAAATTATAACTATATATTATACATAACATATAAAAAGTATTTTAACATATTTTTCACGAGCTAATTATATGATGAAGAATATTTACCACACGAGACATAGTAACCTTGTACCCTAAGTAATCGAAAACTTAGAGCAATAACATAAAGGTTATCGACATTATCAACTTCACCAATCCATTCTTCACAACCTTCATAGAGATAACTCAATGATTCCTGGATCTCATGTTCAAAATGATATTCTACTCCAAGTCGTTGGATTGTGTTGATCATTTCAAGCTTTTGTATAGATTTTGAAGGAGACATCACTAGCATTTGTCTCACTTCTTCTTTTAGGTTTGCATGTTGCTTCTCTTCCTGCTCATTGGCTCCCTACACGATCGAGTAGATCTTGAAATATGTTACTTTCTTCATTTCAAAATAAGTGTTAATAATTATAAGTAATGATTTACAAGTTATCAAATTGTCATAATATAAGAGCACAAGACTACATACGATCTTGAGTAGCTGTAAACTATATAGGATCGTCACTTAATTATTTAAAAATTTCATTTTTCTAAAACATAACAATTAATAAATATGCAAAATTTCAACATTAATGTGTGATTCTCTTGGGTTTTTGTCTCATGAACTATTTAATTTTTATAATGTATCGACGTACCATGTCTAATGTTCTTGAATTTTGACTATTGTTATTAAAATATTTTTAAATTAGATTTTAAAGATTATTTAAATATACCATTTATATTTATTTGAACATAATAATTAATATAATTTCTTTTTTAGAAGTCATATATATCAATAACAAATATAAATAATGATTCCCAAGTTATCAAATGACGTAACATAGGGGTGTGTGGAAGACCACAACATAATCATGTGACTCTCTTGGGTTGTTGTTTGACACTTATGAACTATATCATTTTTGTGATTTCTATAATGTGTTGATATCTATTATATCTGATGTGTTTTGAGGTTTGAATGTCGTTATTAAACTATTTTCAACTATATTTAGAAAAGTTAATTAAACATGCAAACTTTTAGATCTAAAACTTTTAATATTTTTAATTCTTTCCTTTATTTATTTTTCTTATCATTTATATATAATTAAAGTGTACAATTTTTTATAAGGTAAAATTTTAATGATATTGAAGTTTTAAATATTGCTCCCTCCGTTTAAAAAAAGAGTGGTCTAGTTTGACTTGGTACGGAGTTTAAAAAAATAAAGAAGACTTTTGAATCTTGTGGTCCTAAATTAAAGTTATGTCAAATGTACAAAATGACCCTTTAATCTTGTGTCTTTAAACATACCACGTGGAAAGTTGAAATTAAAATGTTCCAAAATAAGAAAGAGATCATTCTTTTTTAAAAAGATTAAAAAAGAAAAGTAAGTCATTCTTTTTTAAACAGATGGAATAGTATTTTTAATACAGGCCAACTAAGAAAATATTTATGCAAAATTTTCAAATAGCATATTTACTTTCTCGTCATGTCCTGCTTCTAAAGATAAATAGAAAATGTTTAAAATGAAAAAAAAAAAATCATTTAACTTATCACCTGAAAAATATATAATAAATTAAATCACGTAACTAAAATCATAACAATAATAATAATTTAACTTTTATATTGGAAATTTCAATAATTGCTTATTACATGTAATACTTGAGTAAGAATCATATTTTTGAAGAAAAAATAGAATTATTTTAAATATTGATAAATTTTATTATTAATATCTATATCTACCTATTTATCTATATAAAATAGCAGAAGCAAAATAATATGATGATGCACATCATAAAATTCTAAAATAAAGATTTAAAAAATTAGGAATTATCAATCCAGTTAAAATGCATAATTGAGTAAATACAATACTTGAATATATTATGATAAATTCAAACAATATTTCGAGCAATATTATTTTGGCCATATGGGAATATAATTAAGTAATTTTATACTATGGCCATATGAGTTCGACCATTCTTTTTCGAGCAATTCCATACAATAATATTTATGGGAATCATGGTAATTTGTCCATTCCCATGGATTGAAAAACTAGATATAAAGGGTTCGTGCTTGTTGTTTCATCTGTCTGAGTTTTATGCGTATAAAATTAGAAGAGTCAATTTAATTTTTGTCTGATTTTGAAATATTTTTAATTGTTAAATATTGTAATTTATAATACATTTAATGTAATTTTTAAATAATATATGTAGCTCTATCTCTCTCAATTTATGTGACACCTGTGAATATTTGAGTCAACCAAAGTTTTAATATATTTTTAAAAATAGTTTAAGTTGTTAATTATTATGATTTATAGAGCATTTTATGTAATTTCAAATAATATATAGTATCTATTTGTCCCAATTTATATTGCATTAGTGAAATTTCGAGAGTTAGCCAAATTTTCAACCAAAATTTTATGTTATTTCTCCCTCCATTTCAAATTAATTGAATTGTTGGGGTGTTTCACACTCTTTAAGAAAAAAAGATTAAGACATAAATTGAGCATAACTTTCCATTTTTACCCTTATTAATTATTGTCAAATTTATGATTAAAATAACTAAATATTAATTAATCACTAATTCCAATACTAACTACTGAAGGGTAAAATTGGAAGAACACTCTAAAAGTGGTCTTGAAAACTGAACAATTAAGTTAATTTGAAAAATGAAAAATGTCTCAACAATTCAATTAATTTGAAATGGAGGGAGTAATTATTTAGATTTATTGTACTCCCTCTATTCCATATTAATTGAATTTCTAGGGCTTTTTTCATTGTTCAAAATACTCCCTCGTTCCATTTTATATGTCACTATTTTAGATTTCACGTTCCTTTGTACCCTTATTTAGTATTCTCTTAAAGTCAAGTTTCAATAAATGAACATAAATTAATTTATTTTGATTAATTAAATCAATCAATGAACATGAATTAATCATTTAGTTTTTCTATGTTGGTCAAGTTCATACATTCAAGGTCAATAATTCTCAAGGGTAAAATAGGAATAATAGTGTCATTTATGCATTGATTTTGTGAAATGAAAAATATTAAGGACCATTTATTTTTAGCAATGATGACATATAAATAGGAATGGACGGAGTAATTGATTTTTTCAAAGTTCAAGATAGATGTTTGAATTTTTTTTTTCATTTTTGTCCTTTCTTTTAATGAAGTTTTATGTATTTTCTAGGGATGTGCATCGGTCGGTTCGGTTTGATTTTATGTATTATCGGTTCGATTTATCAATTTTTGATTTTTAAATATGCTAAATCAATAAGATATTTTTTATTAGTTTTCGATATGTCAGTTTTTGGTTCTTAAGGGTTCAGTTGTCAGTTTAACCAGTAAGAAAATGTCTCATAAAATAAATATATGATTTATTTAATAACTTAGCGCAACGAAATAATAATGTAACTTTGTGCTCATAAAATAAAAATAGTAGTAAATAACATTAAAAGAACTATACATGTGCAACACAAATAAAAGAACTATGACAACAATGTGAATTGAAGGGTAAAGAACAAAGGTAGTAGTCACTAAGGTACTGATATTAATATTTGATATTTATGTAGGGGTAGTCTTAATGGGTTATCAATTTAAGCAATAACCCAATAAAAACCAAAATCGACTCTATAATTCAATAATATTTTTTTACAAAACTATTAAAAATCTATTAACCCAACAACCCAATCACTATAACCAATAGCGTTTTTATCGGTTCGGTTTTGCACACCCTTAATATTTTCTAGGAGATAAAATAACTACTTGCAAAGTTATATTTATAATTTCATAAAGGATATCAATGAAAATTATGTTTTAAATTATGTTTTTAAATGTTTTTCTTAATAAGTGTGCATTATCTCACAAATTTAGTTAATATAAAATAGAGGGAGTACTATTTATTATAAGGCGAAATGGTATGATGGACCCTTGTACTTGTATGAGTTTGTATTTTGGACCCTTTTACTTAACCATTTATCAACTGAACCCCTGAACCAATTGAAATTTAGTATTTTAAACCCGTCTTTTGATTTGTCATCCTATGTGGCTTTTTTGTCCAAAGTGTGTATGATACGACTTAAAAAAAGGCAACAAATATTAACTTTTTATCTAATTAAGAGTCATCTTCTTCCCCATTTATTCATTCACCTTATTGAACAAAAGAAGCTTTTTAGGGCTTTTCTACTCTTCAAATTTTTCTTTCCAAATCTTTTACCCATTATTTTTTCTGTTGCTACCTTTCATGCTCATCATTTTTTGTGCAAACTCCTCCTTTTATTACGTTACAAAAGAGCTTCCACAAACACTAAGGATGTGTTTGGTATGAAGGAAAAATGTTTTCCAATTTTCTCATGTTTGGTTGGGTTAAATGTTTTGGAAATTGTTTTCCAAATCAATTCATTTTCCTCAAATTTAAGGAAAATGACTTCCCTTCAACAGTTAAGGAAAACATTTTCCAAATCTCTCTTGATCTCTTCCAACTTCAAATTATTTCTCTACCCTCAAACCAGCCCCTCAACCCCCCCCCCCCCCCGAAAAAAAAAATTTTTTTTTTTTGGTTTTTTAAAGCTTGATTTTAAAAAATGTTTTTAACTTCAATTTTTTTTACCCCACCCTCACCCCTACCCAGCCCCCTGACACCATCCCCTTCCCCCCCAAAAAAAATAGTAAAAGTTTTTTTAAAATATATTTCTAATTTCAATTTTTTTTTATTTTTTTACCCCTCCCCCACCCCATACCCTCACCCCCCTACCAGCCCCCAACCCCCTTAAAAAAAAAAGTTTATGTTTGGTTTTAAAAAATATTTTCTACTTCAAATTTTTATTTTTTCACCCCTACCCTCGATCCTCCCCCGCCAGCCCCCCACCCCACCCACCCCCCAAAAAAAATTTAAGTTTGTTTTTTAAAAATATTTTTAACTTCAAAATTTTATTTTTTCACCCTGATCCTCGACCCCTCCCCCCCCAAAAAAAATTTGAGTTTGTTTTTAAAAAATATTTTCAACTTCAAAATTTCATTTTTTTACCCTACCCTCGACCTCCCACACCCCCCCCTACGAGCCCCCTCCCCACCCCTCAAAAAAATTTAAGTTTGTTTTTAAAAAATATTTTCAACTTCAAATTTTTATTTTTTCGCCCCAACCCCCCCACGCCGGCCGTCCTACCAGCACCCCCACCCCCAAAAAAAAATTTAAGTTTGTTTTTAAAAAAATATTTTCAATTTCAAAAATTATTTTCTACTCTAGTAAAAATAAAAGATATTTCTCAAAAACATTTTTCATTCATAAATTAAACACTAAAAATCTTTTCCAAAAATTTTTTCTACTTACCAACCAAACATGAGAAAATAAGTAAAAAATCTACTTATTTTCCAGGAAAACATTTTCCTTGAAAAACATAGAAGAAGAAAAAGGAGGAGGAAGAGGAAGAGGAAGAACAAGAATGTCAAATGACGTGGCAATTAATAGAGGAGAAAAGTTAGAATTGGTCTCAAATATTTTTTTTTTGGGGGGTGTGGGCTTAATTTAATTTAAATATTTTATTTTCTACCTGAAATTTGAGGTGTAATAGTTGTATTACACGCACCGCAAGTTAGATGAGATAAATGTTTAAAATATCAAGTTTTAATAAGTTTAGGAGTTCAATTGGCGATGAGACAAGTAGAAGAGTTCAGAATACAAATTCATACAAGTATAAAGGTTCATCCGTCCATATTCGCTTTATTATAATTGAATACAAATTAGTTAATAGTTTTTCTCAATTCCACATGGCCATTATATAGTGTGAATAGACTTTATTACATGTTGTTCTTGCTAAAAATAGATATTTACTAATACACTCTCTGTTCAACAATAGTTATCCAATATACTCTGGGATGCCCAACAATATTTGTTCACTTTATAAAATCAATGGATAATTTTATACTTACTTTCTAATTTACCCTTATCATTAATTATAGTCATTTCCTTATTACATTTTTCAAGACATTATATTTATTATAGTAAAATTACCCTTCTATTTATAGTTTTTTAAGAAGTGTGCAAAGTCAATTTTACAAAATCAATGCATAAATGACACTATCCTTCCTATTTATCTTTAAGAGTTATTAACCTTGAAAATATGCATTTGACCAGCATAGAAAAATAAAATAATTAATTCATGTTTATTAGTCAAATTAATTCATACTCATTTATTAAAAATTTAGCTTTAAGAAAACATTGAATAAGGGTTGATGATAAACTTGTCTAATTTTTTAGAGAACGTAAAATATAAAATGATGACAACTAAATAGAAAAAAAAAAAGTAGTATAACATTTGGGTCATTATGGGCAATAATTTTGACCAAAGAGATTTTTCCATTATTTAAAACCTTGTCCTCTCTTTTCTTTTTATAACCCCATGTCGCCACCCAATGAACACAACAACATAAAAATTGGATCCCACTATCAACTTACATCTGTGAAAAAAAGACATATTTTTTTAGGGGAAGAATTACTATTTCCTTTTTTTCATATTATTTGTTTATTTTATTATTTTTTTGTGTTTCTTAAGAAATCATATAATTGAAGTAAATAATTTTAGTAATATGAATAAATAATATGAAATGGAGAAAATATATGTGGTTGTTGCATATGCATTAATCATGATGTAAAAAATATTTACTGTGCATTAATCATAATGTAAAAAATATTTACCGTGAGTTCAGCATTTGCAAGAAAGTGATCTCCCCAAACACTAGAATGATGATTGCCAATACGACGTGTAATAACCTCATTAGTCGCAACGGTTTGAGTGAACAACTCCATTTTACAGAAACTGTTTGGTAAAAGGAAATAAACCAAAATTTGAACAAACATGAGTTGGTGTGATAAAGATCGAAATCTCAAAAAAGTTTCATTAACTTCTCTTTCATTTTTTTTTTCTTGAGATAATTGAGAAAATTTTTAGGGGCAGTGGAATAAAATATAAAATAAAGGGAAAAAGAACAAATATACCTCCGAATTATCATAAATGGTGCGTCAAAATCCTTCGTTATACTTTCGGGTTGTGTATACCCTTACCGTCAATATTTTGGAACGTATATACCCTTAAAATAAACGGAGGGACACGTGTCATGATCTTAATGGTCAATCCAAATTTATGACACGTGTCCCTCCGTTTATTTTAAGGGTATATACGTTCCAAAATATTGACGGTAAGGGTATACACAACCCGAAAGTATAACGAAGGGTATTGACACACCATTTATGATAATTTGGGGGTATATTTGTCCTTTTCCCCTAAAATAAATTAAGTTCCATTAACTTACTATAACTATAGAACTATCCCCCACTATATATAACTATTTATAGAATAATCTCCTATAATTTTTTTTTTTTATTATGGAAATTTAAACAGATTCCATAATTACTACTTTTGGGAAGAAAAATATAATAAGCTACTCTTGTACAAAATTACACTGTAATTATTTGAATTGATGATCTCAATAAAAGAAAATGGGACATACCTTCCTAGTTGCAAATTGAAGTTTTCTTTGACTTATGAATACACTGAAGGAGGACTCAGTTCCTATTTATAGCCATAAATTAGTTTCCTTTTTGACATTTTTAGCCTTTTCCTTCCAAATTTTAAAAATAAAGCTATTTAGTTTTTCCTTCAATATGACAGACATCAACACATTATAGAAATAATAAAATCATACAGTAATTCAAGAAAGTCACGTATTATTGTTGTAGTCATGTTACCTCTATGCTATCTCTAGGGTATCTCTAGGGGTGTACATAGGTCGGTTTGGTTTGGTTTGGTTTTTTCATTAAAAAAATCTAAATCAATTATGTCGATTTATTAAATCTAAAAACCAAATCAAATCAAACAAAGTCGATTTTTTCAATTTCGGTTTTAGTCGGTTCTTTTGATTTTTTTCGGTTTTTTTGGGTTTTTACAACTATACTGTATTTGAAAAAGAGATCAAATATATTTTCACTTACCTGTGTGATAAGCTAAACTTAAAGAAATGTTAAATGAATATAAATTTTCGTAAAGACAGTAAAATTCACATGAGTAGAAAATATTTTTTTTTGAAATATCAACGTTCATTATGTTAAATTAATAAGATTAAAGGATACAGTCAAACTGAATACAAAATGAAATATTTACAAAGTAAATTGTTAACTTCGAATTTGAAAAACTATAACAATATAATTGTAACTTCGGATGTTAACACAAAATAAAATATTTACAAATTTTACAAGCCCAAAGTTGAAATAAAATATATAAACATTGAAAACTATAAACTAACTAAAAATATATTAACAAAGTAGATTATAAATAATATTTTTTATCTATAAATAAAATAAAATTATATATATAATATTTACAAAATTTTACAAGCCCAAATTTGAAATAAAATATATAAACATTGAAGACTATAAACTAACTAAAAATATATTAACAAAGTAGATTATAAATAATATTTTTTATCTATAAATAAAATTATATATATATATATATATTATGTCGGTTTGGTTTGGATTCGATTTGACTTTTTTTCTTTTAATACCAAACCAAAAGTGGTTGTTTTTTTTTTCAACTACCAAACCAAACCACAAATCGTTTTTTTTTTCGGTTTGATTTGGTTCGTCGGTTTGGATTGACTTGTACACCCCTAGCTATCTTGATCTAATAATGACAGATATAAAAACTAAATTACAATATAGCCGTAATTTTTTTTAATTATAATTCTTTTTAACTTTTTAATCTTTCTCCACTCAAGCTTCTTTCTTTTTATTTCTCTTATTTTTACACTAAAGAATGAAAGAAAAAAAATAAAATAAATTAAAAAACTCAAATAAAAATAATTAAAGAAGTCAAAAATAATTTATGTGTGAAAAAGATTAAATACAGAGTTTTAAGTTATTTTTGTAACGGTAGGGTATATGTGAACCACTTTTGTAACACTAGGGGTATATATGAGTCATTTTGTAACGGTAGGGGTATACGTGAGCCACTTTTATAACGAGGGATATATTAACTCT
This sequence comes from Solanum pinnatisectum, assembly GCA_035578085.1. Lineage (NCBI taxonomy): Eukaryota > Viridiplantae > Streptophyta > Magnoliopsida > Solanales > Solanaceae > Solanum > Solanum pinnatisectum. The sequence continues at coordinate 37,213,130 of CM069087.1, forward strand.
AAATGACAAAGTTAAGGAATATATCAGACTCTTATAAGAAGAGAGTAATATTAAGTTATTTATTCATGTCCTATATATTAACTTACCAAAATAAAAAAAAAAAATTCTCAAGAATACTATAATTATACAATACAATTAGACTTCTTATGAAATTGAGAATTATACATTGATATATGTATATGTAATGATTTGAATGTTTAAGTTATTATTTACTATTCAATTTTGATAATCAAAGTTAGATAAATTTATTGATTATTTAATTAAGAACTATGCCTAGGTAGGGATGTGCACCGTTCGGATTAAACCGAAAACTCAAAGCGAATCAAACCAAATTTTAATTTGAATTGGTCTTGGATTAACGATTTACTTTGTTTGGTTTTCTGGTTTAATTTTAAATTTAGAGAAATTAAAATTGAAAAAAACTGAATTGTGTATATATATATATATTCAAATTACAAATATAACTTTGGTTATGTTGTTAATTATTGACATAACCGAATAACCAAATCGAAAAAAACCGAATTGAATAGAGAAAAATCAAACCAAACCAAACCAAATTTATTTTGATTTGGATTGGGTTATACTTTTAAAAAATCAAAAAACCGAAAAATTCAAATCGAATAGTACAAAATCAAACCGAAAAATCGAATGTAGGTATATATAAGCATATATATAAATATTTTATTTCTATTTTATTTTGAAACATCTGTTTAATTAGAATATTGTATTAACTAATTTCGTAGTCGTGATTATAATTCAAAATTATATTTATTTTTTTCTTAAAATAAAAACTCACACATTATATGGATGACTCATTAATCATAGTATAATTATATATAATTTTATTTACTGATTATATTTTTAAAAAATTCTATTGTAAATTTGAAACTCATATTTCAGTTAACTAAATTGTGTATTGCTGACTAATTAGTATGAATTTTAATTAAAGAAATATTTATTTATATTTACTATTAACTTAAAGTTCATTGTCTCCTTCAATAAAAAGAAATACAAAAAAGGAAAAATTACCTAACTACACACCATTTATCATCATATTTTCTTATTTTTCCTACCATTTCAAAAAATATCAAAAATCCCCTCTTTTGCTCCCATCATTTCCTTTTTCGGATACATTAATTTGAAATTTCATACCATGATTTTTCTTCCTTTTTTCACGCCACAAATCTCTCCAGAATTACCTCCATTAATCCATTGTTGTATTTATAATCTTTTCTCTTTCCAATTAATGATTTCAAGTTATTCAAGAGGTAGATTTCTTTCCATCACTTCAATTTTTTGATTTCTTTTATTTATTTATTTTAGTTTTTTCATCTTTTTTTTTTTCATAAGAAACAGAGAAATTATATTGCTTTGGATATGCAAAAAGGAAGTTGTGTACAGTGCATACTTGCAAGAGCCACACCAAAGAGGGGTAGAAAACGTTGCTAATGCACAAAGTTCATTTTGAACTGCATTTGGAATGGTTTCCGAAATTTCTAATGGCGGTCTTGATACACTTCATTTCATTGGTTCGATCTTTCAGTATTGGGTTTTGTAGACACACAAATTTTATTGGATTTAATTCATACAAAATTTGGATTAAATCCATGTTTATTTGGTTTGAATGATTAATTTGGGCTTTACAAATAAATAAGTCCATTTTTATTAAATTCAAATTCAAGGTCCATTTCACCTTGAAGCCCAAACTCATGTCACGTGTCGCAATGACTAGGCATCCAAGACCAACAAGGTGACACCAGTACATGTCCAAATGAGGTGTTAGTCCCAGTCAAATGCAAGAACCAATCACAACATGCCAAGTGTCAAAATGACATCCTTTAGCCAATCATATGCAACCTTGTCCACCCCCTACAACTATAAATAGGGATGGACATGACATTCAAAAGGGGAGAAAAAAAAATCTTCAACAAGCATTCTGCAATTGGAGAAAGCTACAACACTAGCTACATAGCTCTTCGAAGAAGTGGTCAACGAAGTTCTTCCCGGAGATCGACTTGCAATGATGAAGTGCTTTCCGACGTTCCCGGAGATCAAATACATCTCAAGGAGGTCTACATCATCCTACATTCGAGAAATACGCTATTGAAAGCCCTCGAATCACGGAGAAGCTTAGGAGAGAAGAATCAAGAGAACAACAGAATTGTACTCACAACGATTCATCAATAAAAATAACATTTTTCTTTTATTTATTTTGCTTGCAGTTGATTTTCAGCCCTTACGAAAATTTGTTGCGAACAGGTTTACTCAATTAGTTCGAGAAGGATACATCTTCGTTGCTTTCCATTGATCAGATTGTTGACTTTCTTTTTCGATTCTTTGGTTGTTCATCTTTTTTGATTCATATAGGTTCAACTTTTTAATGTGGCTAGTTGATTTTGTTTCTTAAACTAATGTATAATGCCTTTGTTTCAACATTATGATACATTACAATTTTATCATGCACAATGTATCATGTTCAAATATTAGTTTTGATACATAACCTTAATTAATATTGATACTTGATACAACAATTCTACCAAATGTATCATTTATCATGTATTAGCGTTTTCATCTTCAAATTTTTGATACATATGAATTCTGCTCTCAAACAAAATAAGTTACATAAATTATAATGTATCATGCATTAATTTTTTAGGCATGATACGTAATTCAAATTTATATTAAATATATTTGATACATAAAAATTACCAAATAGTAATGTATCTATCTCAAACCTAACATCTTATGAGAAACAATTTCTTATTTAATGTATATAGTAGAAATACAACACTTATCAATTTAACAATATACATAATTAGTAATGTATTGATAAATCTAACCATCTCGAAAACACAAATCAAAAAATGATTACACAATATTATAAAAAGATAGATGATCCATCAAAGCTATGTATCTCTTTAACCTTTTTGTCTCTTGTATTAATGCATAGCAGATACATTGAAAATTCAGGCTGTTGTTTCTTCACCTGAACGATGTATCAAATCTCCAATATATCTTGAAATTTTAATTCAAAAATTGAGAGTTTTTTGAAAGAATGGGAAAAAGAATTTGAATTTTGAATTGTGCTAGTTTGTTATAATTTGCCAAGGATTGAATCCCATTGTCAATAACACTTTTCCGTAATTTCCATATACTAACTACCATCTGACAAACCCCTCAGTCTTCCACTTCAGGACGTTACAAGGGTAGTGGTATTGGAACTGTACTTGTTGGTGATGTTGAGACTGGTGTGATCATGCCTGGTATGGTTGTGACTTTGGCCATACTAGTTTGACAATTGAAGTCAAGTCTGTAGAGATGCACCACGAAGCTCTCTAGGAGGCACTTCCTGGTGATAATGTTGGGTTCAATGTTAAGAATGTTGTTGTTAAGGATCTTCAGCGTGGTTTTGTTGACTTTCTTTATCTCATTGATCTCTAGCAATGATAGATTGGAGACTCACACAACAAATTGTTTGTCGCAATAACTATTCATTATGGATCTTATCAAATTTTCGGTAAATTTGAATGGTTCTTCGAAGAACAGGGAGAATAATGAATAGGGAGAAGAAATTTGATTTTTGAATTCGTTGGTTCTTCTAGCGTTTGTGTTTGGTTGATTGACAGTAAGAAGAAATGTGTAGCGTAATTTGTGGGATTTTAATTGGATTTTCCCTTTTTTTTTTCTTTTCTTTTTCAGTTAACAACTTGATACATAGCATATCATCATTAATGTATCCGAATAATGAATTATGTATCCAGATTGTATAAAAATTAAGGGATTATTGTAATTAAAAAAATTAGGGATAAGATGTAATTTACTCCTTACGCTATGGGATTTAGATGAGTTATAATTTTATTTACTTAGTAGTTATATTTAAAGTAAGTATAATTTAGTTTTAATTTTTTTGAATTCACGCTGAATTAGTTTATTTTATTAAACTTGTATTACTAAATAATTAAGTCCATTTTAACTAGATAAAATATTCATTTATAGTTATTATTATCGTGAAATTTAATTGTCTCCTTCAATAACTTTTTTGCATTTTTTAAAAGATATTCGTTGATTCGTTCAGACATGGTTGGATTCGGGGGATGGGTAGAGTGATGGTCATCGTTTAGAACTAATTTGCATTGCATAGTAATTTAAAAATAAAAATTAATATGTAAAAATAAAATTAAAAAATATTTGTTTAAACTAATTATCGTGAAATTTAATTGTCTCCTTCAATAACTTTTTTGCATTTTTTAAAAGATATTCATTGATTCGTTCAGACATGATTGGATTCGGGGGATGGGTAGAGTGATGGTCATTGTTTACAACTAATTTGTATTGCATAGTAATTTAAAAATAAAAATTAATATGTAAAAATAAAATTAAAAATATATTTGTTTAAACTAAAGTTTATAACTTTCTTTTTCATTAATTGAAAAAAGTATTTATGTTCAAATTATATTTATTTTTTAATCAAATCAACTACTCTCTCTCCGTTTCACAAAGAATGATTTAGTTTGACTTGATATGGAGTTTAAGAAAATAAAGAAGATTTTTGAATTTTGTGGTCCTAAATTAAAGTTATGTCAAATGTACAAAATTGTTCTTTAATCTTGTGGCCTTGAACATGTTCAGATAACTCACGTCTCCATAAACCATGTAGCCATCATGGGTAGTAAAGGATCATACTTTTTAGATGACTCTTTAAGATGCTTTTATCATAGACTAGTGGATTCACTAAGTTAAGCATTCTATATGACAATAAAGTATATGACAGTTCTGGAAGCATGGGCAAGACGCTGTATCACCACTTAGGCTCATAGTGGTGGTTGTCGGTTAGAGAAACTCCCACAGAAACTATATTATTTTATTATATGAGTAAAGTTGAGTTTGTTACTACATTTTCTTTAATGAACTAAGTTGTTTTTACTATTTTATAAAGCTTTTCATATATTGCATATGTTCATTGCTTTATCTTTCCAAGCCTATATTATGTTTAGCATTCCAATTCGCATACTCGTACATTCAATGTACTGATGCCAGTTGGCCTGCATCGTCTTATAATGCAGACACAGGTAACTAGGATCGGCATCCAGCGCCTTGTTGATTAGGTTGAGCACTCAGAGTCAATTGGTGAGCCTCCTAGCTTTTCGAAGGATCCTTTTTATTTCTTTCAGTATTTTAGTTCATTAGGATGTCGTGGATCTTGTACCGACGTCTATCTCAGTTGTTTAGAGGATTCATAGACAGAGTTAGTTGATGTTAGTTCATAAGTCTTTACTTTTCCTTTTCAGTTAAGTTGAGACTTTAGTTGCCACTTTGGCAGTGAATGTTATTATAATACATTCTAAGTTATGTTTTGAGCAGTTCAATTTACTTGTTTTAAAGGTATTTATCTTGAGTAAAGTCTTCCGTTGAGTAAGTAAGCCAAGCCAAGGGTTCGCTTGGGGCCAGCGATGGTTCTCGAATGCCGGTCAAGTCCAGGATATAGGCTCTAGGCATGACAAACTTAGTATCAGAGCACAGAGTTCAAGAGTCTTGGGGAGTCTATGAAGCCGTGTCTGTAGAGTCCTAGTTATTGGAGTGAAGCGCGCCACATCTATAATTAGGAAACTGCAACATTTAGGAAATTCCTTCACTTTTTCCATACTCACTTCGTGCGATAGAGTGTATCTCTATAAAAGTCTCTTTCTAACTCGTGCTTACGCGTAACCGATTTTGAGCTGGCCTATGGTCGAGAGTGCCTTCATGAGGCGTTTCTTTCCTCGTGAGCTAAGAGAAGCAAAGAGATGGTTGCTGACATGAGGAGCAGGATAAGTTATTCGTTGTTGGGTTGCCTCGTCTGTCAGATAAGGAAAGTAAGGCAGCCATGCTAATAGGTGACATGGGCATAGCAAGGCTGATGATCTATGTGCAACAAGTTGAGGAGGGCAAGCTGAGAGATAGAGAAGGGTTTGAGAATAAGAGGGCTAAGACATCAGGGAATGAATCCGGGTAGTAAAAGAGTAATGCGAACCGGTCTTCTTTCCAACATAAGCAGAAAGGACCTGCTTCATCATCTGCTAGTGCACCTACACCAAGGAACAAATGTGAGTACAATAGTCAGAATTCTCAGAACTTCAGAGCTAGACCCGCGCATTTGCAAGGTAGTAAGGCACAAGGGGGTACTAAGACTCATACATGTGCTAAGTGTGGTACGAGCCACTCAGGGGTGTTTGTGATGGCTCCACTAGTTGCTTCAAGTGTGGCAAGAACAGTCATTTTATGAGAGAGTATCCTAAGAGCAGACAGAGTAATGTGGGCAATAGAGCCTAGTCTTCTTCAGTTATGCCACTAGATAGAGCTTCATCTAGGTGAGCTACTTCAAGGGCAGGCGGAGAAGGAAACCTTCTTTATGATATCGCTAGTCGTCGAGAGCAAGACGATTCACCAGATGTTGTCACTGGTATGATCCAAGTCTTCATTTTGATGTTCTTCCTGAGCAACTTCTTGAGCCTTCAGTGTTTCTACACCTGATGGTGAGTCTATTCTAGCATAAAGAGTCTATCGTGATCGTTCCATTTCCATCAATCACAAGAGTACCATGGCTAATTTGGTTAAGAGAGATAGACTTCGATATATATATTGTTGCAGATACTCGTCTTATATCTATTCCGCTATACATAATGGCACCAGCAGAGTTGAAAGAGCTTAAAGAGCAATTGAAAGATCTCTTAGATAAGGGTTTCATCGACCAAGTGTCTCATCTTGGGGTGCTCCGGTCTTGTTTATGAGAAAGAATGATGGTTCATTTAGGATGTGTATAGATTACCGTCAGTTGAACAAGGTTACCATCAAGAATAAGTACCCTTTTCCGAGAATTGATGACCTTTTTGATCAATTTCAGGGTGCTTCTTATTTTTCTAAGATTGACCTCAAATCTGGCTACCTTCAGTTGAAAGTTAGGGAATGTGATATTCCCAAGACAACATTCAGGACCCGTTATGGTCATTATGAGTTTCTGGTCTATCGTTCGGTTTAGCTAATGCACCTGCAGCGTTCATGGACCTTATGAATAGAGTTTACAAACCTTATTTAGATATGCTTTTCATCATCTTCATTGATGACATACTAATCTATTCGAGGAATGAAGAAGATCATGCTAGTCATCTCAGAATAGTTCTCCAGACTTTGAAAGATAAAGAGTTATACGCTAAGTTCTCTAAATGCGAGTTTTGGCTTGAGTCTGTGGCATTCTTGGGTCACATAGTTTCCGGTGATGGAATTAGAGTTGATACCCAAAAGATAGAGGCAGTGCAGAGTTGGTATAGACCCACATCTCTAACGAATATTAGGAGTTTCTTGGGCTTGGCTGGATATTATAGAAGGTTCATAGAGGGGTTCTCATCTATTTCGTCCCCTTTGACCAAGTTAACTCAGAAAACAGTGAAGTTTTAATGGTCTGAAGCTTATGAGAAAAGCTTTCAGGAATTGAAAAAGGCGTTGACTACTGCCCAATATTGACCTTACCAGAAGGTACTCAAGGTTTTGTGGTGTATTGTGATGCATCTCGAGTTGGTTTGGGTTGTGTATTAATGCAGAATGTCAAGGTTATAGCTTATGCCTCCAGACTGTTGAAAGTTCATGAGAAGAACTACCCAACCCATGACTTAGAGTTGGCTACGGTAGTATTTGCTTTGAAGATATGGCGTCATTATTTGTAGGGTGTTCATGTTGATGTATTCACTGATCATAAGAGTCTTCAATATGTGTTCACTCAGAAAGAGCTTAATCTCAGACAAAGAAGGTGGTTAAAATTACTCAAGGATTATGACATGAGTATTCTTTACCACCCAAGTAAGTCTAATGTTGTTGCTGATGCTTTAAGTAGGTTGTCTATGGGTAGTACTGCTCATGTTGAGGAAGAAAAGAGAGAGTTAGTTAAGGATGTGCATAGACTTACATGCTTAGGAGTTCGACTAATGGATTCCATAGAAGGAGGAGTAGTGGTGATGATCGGGGTGTGATGTCAGAAGTGAAAGAGAAGTAAGACTAAGACCTAATTTTGCTTGAATTGAAGGCAAATGTTCATAAGCAAAAAATATTAGCTTTTGAACAAGGGGGATATGGTGTATTGGGATATCAAGGTAGATTGTGTGTACCAATGATGGGTGGAATCTAAGAAAGAATTATGGAGGAAGCTCATAGCTCCAGATATTCCATTTTTTCGGGTTCCACAAAGATGTATCATGACTTGAGAGAAGTGTATTGGTGGAATAGCATGAAGAAGGGCATTGCAGAATTTGTTGATAAGTGTCCAAATTGCCAACAAGTTAAAGTAGAGCACCAAAGTCCCGGTGGTTTGGCTCAGAATATAGAACTTTTGAAATGGAAGTGGGAGATGATTAATATAGACTTCATCACAGATTTACCAAGGTCTCGCAGACAACATGATTCCATTTGGGTGATTGTCAATAGAATGACAAAATCAACCCACTTTTTATCCGTGAAGACTACCCATTCAACAAAAGATTATGCTAAGCTATATATTCAAGAAGTGGTAAGATTTCATGGGGTTCCAGTCTCCATTATTTCAGACAGAGGTCCGCAATTTATTGCACAGTTTTAGAAGTCTTTTCAAAAAGGCTTGGGTTCAAAGGTGAACTTGGGTACTGTTTTTCATCCTCAGACTGATGGGAAAGCAGAGCGCACCATTCAGACCCTAGAGGATATGTTGAGGGCGTGCGTGATCGATTTCAAAGGTAATTAGGATGATCACCTACCTTTCATCGAGTTTGCTTACAACAATAGTTACCACTCTAGCATCCAAATGGCTCCTTATGAAGCTCTTTATGGGAGAAGATGCAGATCTCCTATTGGATGGTTTGAAGTTGGTGAAGCTGGGTTGATAGGACCAGATTTAGTGCATCAAGCGATGGAGAAGGTGAAAGTGATTCAAAAGAGGTTGAAAGCGGCATAGAGCTGTCAGAATTCCTACACTAATGTTAAGAGAAGAAAGTTAGAGTTTGAAATAGATGATTAAGTATATCTTAAAGTTTCACCCATGAAGGGTGTTATGAGATTTGGTAACAAGGGGAAGCTTAGTCCCCGGTATGTTGGACCTTATCGAATAGCTAAGAGGATTGACAAAGTAGCTTATGAGTTGGAATTACCACAAGAGTTAGCCGCGGTTTATCTGGTTTTCCACGTCTTTATGTTGAAAAAGTGCATGGGTGATCCTTCATTGATTATATCAACCGAAGATATTAGGATCAAGGATAGCTTATCTTATGAAGACATCCCGGTTCAGATTCTAGATCGCCAAGTTCACAAGTTGAGAACAAAAGAGGTAGCATCAGTTAAAGTCCTTTGGAGAAACCAATTAATTGAGGAAGCTACTTGGGAGGCTGAGGAGTATATGAAGAAGAGATATCCACATATCTTTGAATTCGCAGAAAGTGCAGACCAAGGTACTAATTCTCTTCTTAGTACTCTTTAAATTATGAATGAGCACATTGTTTATTTGCATTTGCTCGTTGGGTGTTTGAACTTGATGTTACCACCCTTAGCCTAGTAGGAGTAATCTCATTCGAGGATGAATGTTCTCAAGGGGGAGATATTGTAACATCTCGCAATTTGAAATAACTAGGAAGAAGCTTATAATTGGAAACAATCATTTTATTTTTGGAAATAATGAAAATATGGAAATTTTGTTAAGTTAGAATTAGTTGAGTTTTGGTCAACTTCAAACGACCATAACTCCTAGCTCAAGATGAGTTAAGTGTATTTTCAGATATGGTTGGAAAACTCTTGGAATAACCTTTCCAACGCCTATGAGTTTGCGCGATTTCGAGTTTGTAGAGTGAGTTATGCCCTTTGGAAGTTGAGCTATTTGAATAAGGAAAGCCTAATCCAGATTTGGAAGGGTAATTTAGTTTTTTCCTTACCTAATTATTCTAATTCATTTTTAAGAGTTAATTGGGGTAAAAATCAAATTTTAGCCAGTTTAGAAAAGTTGAAGTTTCATGCTAGGGCTTGGAGAAAAGAGAAAAGAAGAGAAAGGAGAAGAGGAAAAGCAAGATTCGCCAAGAACGATCAATTTTGGTTGTGGATTTCGCCAAGGAATTGATCCTACAAGGTATGTGAGTCTTTCATAGCATTGGGTTCGTTCACCCACGCGCCAAGCATGTTTATTTCAGCGAAATTCGTCCTAAAAGAGTTTGAAAGTTGATGTTCTTGATAGATATTCTTGAATTTGAACGTCGTTCTTGAATTGGGCTGAATTGAGGAGTTTCTGAGATATTTACATTAAGTATTAGAGTTGTTTTGAGTTAGGTTCTTGAGTACATATACTGGGTATCTGAATCTAAAATGAATTTGAGAACAATAATCGAGTTTAGGTGAATTGGGGCAGAAAAACGAAGAAGGAAAAGGTCGGACAAGGAATAGGACGCCTTCAGGGTGAAAATTTTCTGTACGCGTCGTGGAGAGGACGTGGACTCCTCTGTTTCAAAATTAAATTTCATGATAAATTATTTAAAAGAATCTCCGCATCGCGGACTTATTCCAAGATGGTGATTTCTTGATCGTTTCTCATGTTTAGCTATATAAAATCATTCCTAAACATGATGAGATCCTTCCTATCACAAATCACAACCCTTGAATCCATAATTCAATTCAAGGAAAGGTAAGAGTCAAGTCAAGAGAAGTTCATAAAGTTTTCAAAAGTCTTTTACAAATGTTTTAACTTTGTTTTAAGACTTAAGTTTTGAGTTGAGTAAAGATTGAAGTCATTTCTTCAAAATAGTATATCGGGACTATGTATTCCCAAAGATTAAATGTTTTCACATTTAAACAAGAAAGGAAACTGAGATTTCAAAAAGAGTCTTTGTGCTAATCTTTTTTTTTCAAGTGAAGAGGAAACTTTGATTTCCAAAAGAGCCTTTGAGCTAGTTTTTCAGTAAAGAGGAAACTGAGATTTCCAAAAGAGATTTTAAGATAAGTTTTGAGTAATTATCTCAAAGCAAAGAAAGAAGTTTGTTTTACAAACATATGAGCTAAAGTATATTTTTGGAGTAGTATTGAGCACCGATATGAGGACGAGCTTGAGTTTAGATAACTCACGTCTTCATAAACCATATAGCCATCATGGGTAGTAAAGGATCATACTTTTTAGATGACTCCCTAAGATGCTTTTAGCATAGACTTGTGGATCCACCAAGTTAAGCGTTCTATATGGCGACAAAGTATAGGACAATTCTGTCAGCGTGGGCAAGACGATGTATCACCACTTAGGCTCAAAGTCGTGGTTGTCAGTTAGAGAAACTCCCACAGAAACTATATTATTTCATTATATGAGTAAAGTTGAGTTTGTTACCATTTTCTTTAACGAACTATGTTGTTTTTACTGTTTTATAAAGCTTTTCATATATTGCATGTGTTCATTGCTTTAATTTGAGTTAAGTTATTCATAAGTTGAGAAGAGTCAATGTAAGTGTTTCTTTCAGAATCTTTTCAAGCCTATATTATGTTTAGCATTCCAACTCGCATACTCGTACATTCAATGTACTGATGCCAGTTGGCCTGCATCGTCTTATGATGCAGATGCAGGTAACCAAGATCGGCATCCAACACCTCATTGATCAGGTTGAGCACTCAGAGTCAGTTGGTGAGCCTCCTAGCTTTCCAGAGGATCTTTTTTATTTTTTTCAGTATTTTAGTTCATTAGGATGTTGTGGGTCTTTTCCCGATGTCCATTTTAGTTATTTAGAGGATTCATAGACAAAGTTAGTTGATGTTAGTTCATGAGTCTTTACTTTTCCTTTTCAGTTAAGTTGAGACTTGAGTTGCCACTTTGGCAGTGAATGTTATCATAATACAATCTAAGTTATATTTTGAGCAGTTCAGTTTACTTGTTTTAAAGCATTTATCTTGAATAAAGTCTTCCGCTGAGTAAGTAAGCTAGGCCAAGGGTTCGCTTTGGGCCAGCAATGGTTCTCGAGTGCTGGCCACGTTCAGGGTGTAGGCTCGGGCGTGACAGTTATTTACACTGACATTTTTATATGAATTCAACATCATCTCGTGGTGGGAAAAAGTATCTCATAACTTTTATTGACAATTGCATTAGATACGATTATGCCTATTTGCTAAATGGTAAGGATGAATCAATAGAAACTTAATGCAATATAATACTGAAGTTGAAAATCAATTGGGAAAATATAAAAAGTGATAGGGATGGAGAGTATAAGTCTCCTTTGCATAAATATGTTTGGAAATTCCCTATTCACCTCAGTCTATTGGAATTGAAGAATGAAAAAAAATTGAACTTTGAAGGAAATGATGGCTACATTACTTATAAGTTCAAATTTACCACAAAACTTGTGTGGAGAAGCTATCCTTACAGCAAAAGGGAACAACAAAAAAGGTTTTTCTTTTCAGAAAAAATCAATAAAAAGTTTTTTTTGTTCAGGACACAATCTATTCTGTATGAGAAATGGAAAGGAAGGAAGGAAATCCAACTTGAAATATTTCAAAGTGTGGGGTGTCTAGCCAAAGTCCAAGTTCCTATTTCTAAAAGAATTAAAATAGGACCTAAGACTGTGGACTGTAAAATTAGACTTGAGTACTCTAGTGAAGGGTCTAAAAGACCTTGGAAAGAACCAAAGGAGAATGTACTTAATAAAGAGATTTAGAAACGTAGTAAATGTCAAAGGACATCTACTATCTTCGGATCTGATTTTGTAACATTTTCTATGTCTTATGTGGACTTATCCTTTTGGAAAGATGGTGTCAATAGTGAGATTGATTCAATCTTGAGAAACTCTATTGGAAGTTGGTTGATCTTACTCCAGGAAATAAGCCTTTGGGTTCAAAGTTAATCTTCAGAAGAAAAGTGCAAGTCGATAGAACTGTTGACAAACTGTTTATCAAAGGCTTTAGACAAGAATAAGGTCTTGATTTTTTCGACACATACTCGTCAGTAACAAGAATTATATTCATTCGAATGTTAATTGCATTAGCTGCGGTATATGACCTCCAAATTCATCAAATGAATGTGAAAACAACTTTCTTAAGTGGAGAATTCGAGGAAGAAATTTTGGAACAACACAAGGGTTTTGTGGTTCCTGGTAAGATAAATAAAGTGTGTGTACTTGTTAAGTCACTTTATGGACTAAAATAAGCACCCAAACAATCATATAAGAAATTTGACCAAACTATGTTGGCAAATGGATTTAAGAATGATGAAAGTGATTTACATTAAAATCACAAGGTCATTGTTTGTTTGTATATTAGTGACATGTTGATCAGTAGAGACATTAATGACATAAATGCTACTAAACATATACTAGAAAGCAACTTTGATATGAAAGATCTTAGAGTTGCTGATGTGATCTTAGGTATAAGAATCCTTAGAACTCCATAATGTTTAGCATTGTTACAGTCTTACATTGAAAAATTACTTGAGTAGTTCAAATATTTAGATTTTAATATTGTCAAGACTCCAATAAATGTGAGCATTGTACTTCAAAAGTGTCACACCCCGAGCCTACACCCTGGGCGTAATGGACACTCGAAAACCATTGCTGGTTCCCAAGTGTCTTGGCGTGGTTCCTTACTCTACGGAAAACTTACTCAAGCAAAATGAAAACTCATGATGCAAAATTAACTTTAAAAAAAAACTTAATTTAAACTCAACTCCAATAACCGTCTGAAAATAATTTAACAAGTATTAGTTAAATGCCTCATAGACTCAAAACATTACAACAACAAAGGAAATAATGATAGACTCCCCGACCTTTAAACTATCTATGAAGCATCTACTATTACAGAAGGATTATAGGGACAAGACCCACGATATCCTACCAAACTGGAATAAAAGTGGAACCCTCCGGAAGCAAGGAGGCTCACCATAGCTAACTGGGACTGCAAGTGGTATCTTGAAGCTTCTGTTGATGACCCTGAATACCTGTATCTGCATCATAAAAGATACAGGCCAAATGACGTCAGTACATGAAATGTACGAACATATAAGGGGAATTCTAAAGCATAAACATAAGCTTGAACTGATAGAAAAGAAACATACTTACCTCTTCTCAAACTCACTCAACTCAACTCACACTCCCCTCAAGAATAGGATACTCAACTCAAGGATAAGATACTCAACTCAAGGATACTCAAGGATAAAACAACAATAAAAGATGCAATATATGAAAAGCTTCAAAACAATAGATAGCAACTCAATTGTATGTAAAAATACAATAATAATTCATTTGTATGTAAAAATACAATAATAACTCTTATTTGGGAGATTCCCTAACCGACAACCATCACTATGAGGTATGTGATGATGCAACGTCTCGCCCACGCTACCAGAAATGTCTTATACCTTGTCGAGGTATAGAATTCCTCAACTAAGTGGATCCACTAAGCTATGCTTAAAAAGCAATAAAGAATCATCTAAAAAGTATGACCCTTTCTATTACGTTGGGTATATGGTTTATGAGGACTTTGAGTTGTTTGAACTCGTCCCCATATCGGTGCTCAATACTACTCCCAATAATATAACTCAGCTCATATGTTTAAAAATATTTCCTCATCCTTAAAATTTGAGATTATTACTCAAAAGGTTCTCTTAAAAGAGATAATGCTCAAAAACTCCTCAAGAATTCATTTGGAAATCAAAGTTTTCTCTCATTTTAAATGTAAAAACATTTACTCTTGGGAATACTTAGTTCCCTTATATACACTTTTGAAACATGAACTCAACTCTTTTCATCCTCATACTCAAGTACTCAAGTCTTAAAATACGTTTTAAAAGTTTGCAAAAAGACTTCTCAAAATAGGGTTCATGCCGAATTATGGTCGTGAACGACTCAATTCATGGATTCAATAACTATATATAGAACTCAACAATTCCAGAACTCAAGGACTCAATGATACTACTCATCTCAAGAATGCTCGACTCATAGGGTTCATGCAGAATTATGGGCATAAATAACTCAACTTAATGACCTTCATGTATAACATATATATGGTAGTCCCATAATTAGAAATATAATCTCAAAGAGCTTATGAACTCAATACTCAAGAACTTAGAATTCGAAGACACTACTCCTCTCAAGGATACTGAATTTATAGAGTTCATGCGGAGTTATATGAGCATGAACGACTCAACTCAAGGATCTCAATAATAATGTAGACTCATGGATACACTCTTCTCATTCTCATACTCATTTACTCAAGTCTTAAAACAAGTTATAAATAATAGTAGAAGACTTCTCAAAAAGACTCAAAATGACTTTCTCAAACTTTACTCTTAACTCTACCTCGAATTTGATTTATGAATTCAAGGATCATTATTTTGATATATGGGATTTCTTGATGATTAGATGTAGTTTGGATAGTTAAAATCAAGAAGAGAGTGAAGATATGTTTTGAAAGAATGAATACAGATTGAAGAACTGAGAAATAAAATGTCCTGATGCTTTAGGTGCACTGTTGGCACGCCAGGCCAGGCCTCCGTTTATTGGGGGTCTGATTGGGCGCGCTGCTGGCGCATTACGCTAGGCCTCCATTTACTGGGGGTATAATTGGGTGCATTACTAGTGCGTCGCACCATGTCTCCATTTATCGAGGGTTTGATTAGGTGTGCTGCTGGAGCGTCGCGCCAGACCCTCATTTACTAGGGGTCTGATTGGGCGCACTGCTGGCGCGTCGCGCTAGGCCCCTGACGCTATGGGGGCGCTCCGCCCCAACCCAAATCCAAAAATCTGACAAATTTTCTTCTTTGATTTTTGGTCCGAATTCACCTATAATCGATTGTTTTCCTCAAAATTCCCTTAGATTCATAAACCCAACATAAGAAAACAAAAATATACTCAAGTTTTCTCAAGAACAACCCTCAAACTCGAACCCTTACCTCAAGAGCTCAACAAACTCCCTTAATAAAGAATGAAAAACAAAACTTCAAGAAAACTTATCAAAAACTCATTACACGAAATCTCATGGACGAATTCAATAAGGAAACTCATGATTGGTGTGAGGGCGAACTAACCCATCATTATGAAAGCTTACATACCTCTTAAGGATCAAATCCTTGGTGAAATCCCTCGAAGAATTGCAAGAATCTTGAACGCTTGAAGCTTTTCTCCCTTTTTCTCCTCTTGAATTCCTCCCAAAATCCCTAAGCGCGTTTAGGAATAACTAAAATTGATTCCAATCATTTTAGATCCCTATTAACAAAAATGAGCTAGGCTAGTGGGGTAAGGAAAAGACCAAAATACCCCTCATTAATTCAGGTAACTTTCTTTAACTGGACAGGCTGAACTCAAACGGGCATATCTCTCTCATCTAAACTTGAAATTTAGCAAACTAGGTGGCATTGGAAAGAGAACTCAGAGATATTTCATTTGATATCTTATGGGTCTCCTAACTCATATTGTGCTAAAAGTTATGTTCATTTGAAGTTGACCCAAAACTTAAAAGAACTTACGAATGAATTCTTTTTAGTTCTTTTTGGAACTTAAAGTGCTACATCTATTGACCTTAACACTTAAAAAAATTTAAATTACTCGATAAATCTTACTCACAACGAAGAATAGTTCGAGTCTTAGCTCAATTTTTTTTCAGGGTGTTACAAAAAGAATGAAGGAGAAAGTGACTCACAATTGGATTATGCTAGAGTATTGGGAAGTATGATGTATATTAGGAAGTGTACGCGATCAGATATAGCATGTGCTATTAGTAAACTGAGTCGGTTCACGAGTAATCCCAATCGAACTCATTGGATGACAATGAAAAGAGTTTTGGGGTATTTAACACAAACTCAAAACTATGCCTTGCATTATAACAAATATCCAACAGTATTGAAAGGATACATTGATGCAAATTGGATCGCCGGATGAAATGAAGTAAAATCCATGAGTGAATATGTATTTACTCTTGGTAGAGGAGCAGTCTTGGAAACCTTCCAAACAGACATGTATCACTAGCTCTACAATGATCTCTGAGCTTGTCACTCTAGATAAGGCTGGTGAATAAGTTGAAAGACTCCGGAATTTTTTGATAGATATTCTCTTTTGGCCCAAACCTTTGGCATTAGTATGCATACATTTTGACAATCATGATGAAATAGGTAGGGCATGGAGCATGATGTATAACGAAAAGTCTCGTCATATAAGACGTAGACATACTACTATTAGAAAACTACTCTCTAGTGGAATTATCACAATTGACTATGTAAAGTCAAAGGATAATGTGTCGGATCTACAAAAGGCCTGACTAGAGAGAGTTGAAAGATCATCTAAGGGAATGGGTTTACGGCTTAGGACAAGTCATCATGGTCGTAACACTACCTAGCAGAATGGAGATCCCAAAAGCTAGTTCAAAGAGAAAACAGAGCTGTGAGTGACTGTTCATCATTGTCAATCAATTCAATCCATTCTCATGATGAATACAATGCTCAAGAACAAGGATAAAATGCTAAGACTTGTTAACGAGTTAATAAAGTGTAAAGCTTTTAATGATTTGCTAAGTTTGACATATTTGACCAAATAGTGTATCTACACGATAACACGTGTTAGAAATCACCTATATGCGTGTGAAGGGGAAGACACTTCAAAGAGAATCATTGTAAAAAGTTGTTCTCTATATACACTCATGAAACTAGGAGGTGTTCATGGATAAAACGAACACAACCGTAAGAACCATAAACGATAAAGGGTTGATTGTGTGACATATGATTTTCTAGGTTTACACCAAAGTTTGACGGTTCACAGATATCAAATTTACCGATTGACCGAGTATATCCGATATATGTTCACTACGGAAAGTTCAAAAGGAAACTTACTTATCCAGATGCAATTAATTCTTGCTTGTTAAGTATACACACTTGTACGTTTCTTTGTCTTAGAGTCATTCCCCATTCATGCGGGGGATTGTTGGGTTTTAAAAGGTGTGAATGAAAAATGAAGAGTTGAGACTTTTATGAAGAGTTGTGACTTTTATGAAGAGTTGTGACTTTTATGAAAGGTTGTGACCTTTCCAAAAAATTGTGATTTTTCCAAAGGATTGTGACCTTTCCGATAAGGCACAATAAACACCATTTCACACTACCCTTTGTTGTCTATAAATAGAGGGATTTCCTCTCATTTTGAGGGAACCAATTTTCTGGACTTCTTCTACTAATACTAAATCTAGTATTCTAAGTGTACTTTATTGTTGTTGAGTGGTTCGCTGACACCGTGATTTTAGGTACCGATACATCGGTGAGTAAGATCATTCTATCCTGGGAGGATATATTCCATTAACCTCGGGTACTTGAGGGGAATAATTTCCTTAAGGGGACACTGTGCATTCAGTGGATTTGATTTTCTTCTTTGAGAAAAATATATTTTATATTGTTTCTGATTCTATTTTCTCTACTGATTTTAATTTTCTAGTTTTGAAAATACTCTTTAAACTTTGTTATTTCTTACCAAGTTCTTTAAAGTTTTGCTTTAAGTATCTTAGGAATACAGGATGAACAACGGGCTCGCCGAAAGGACCAATGTGTGCACCTGAAGACCTCCGAATTTTGTGCTTTTGTGGTTCCCCCTGTCTTTTTCCCTTTATTCTTACTCCGCTACTAAATGGATAAATTTAACCATTTTCATAGATTTTTTAATCTTCATTTTATACATTCCGCTGTTGACTTTTTGCTTATATTTCTTTTAATTATTTTTTTCATATTTTTAATATTTCATTTACTAATTAAGCTATAAAAATGTTAGTAAGCTTGTAGAAAGAAATCTTTTTAACTAGCAATTTTATGTTAAAGGAATTAAACACCCACAATCATCAAATTCTGCATGAATTTTTGACCAAAGTAAGCCATTATTTAAATCAATTCACCAAAGTAATATGTTTTTTTGAAAATTTACAAAACTAGTATAAATATATTCCTGAGTAACGTTTTAGGCTATATTTTATTAAAAAAAATTCTGACGTGTAAAATATATGGACTGATGGCGTTAAATAAATATACGTTACTAGGGGTAACATTTTAAGCATAATACGTTACTGTCAAATACATTTTATAATTTGTTACCTGAAAGCACATTTTATAGCTAAAACGTTACTCACGGTAACGTTTCTTTAAAATCCATTTACAGACACGGTCTTTTAATTTGCTTAGTACATTTCTTGTTAATGTATCAAGTGGAGTACTTTTTAACGGGTTTTAATTGTGTTTATATCCTTTCAATTAGTTGTTGATACCAACAATGCACAGTGATGATTTTTCTTTCAATTTTCCGCCTAGTGTTCGATAAATTATAGTGATAGATTACCACCTCAAATTAATACCCTAGCGAGAGGAAATTTCTCCCGAGTTAGAAAATCAACATTAAACATGTTGAGAATATATACCAAGAAAAGAGAGTAAAGAACCAAACAAATGAATATTTTTAATGACAAATTAAAGCCTTTGTCAGCAAGGCAACAAACATTCTATTTTTTAGCAAAAAGGTATAGGAATTCATCAGTAAGGCAACAAACATTCTATTTGTTAGCAAAAAGGTATAGGAATTCAAATGTATGTCTGTACAAAACCAAAGCCAATAAACTCTACTGTATAAAGCATTTCACCCATGCTAGATTTAACTAATTTATCACAATAATCCAAGAAGCCTAGCTGCTAGAAAATTTGATCAGCTCACCATATTTACAAAAGAATGGATGAAATATCATTAACATGTGCTCACTAGATAATAAACTTTAACTGAGAAAGTGAAACCACCACTCTTGAATCCATGCCTGCATATATGTACACAAAAAATTCTATTATAACATAAATACTGTTTTAGGATAGGAGGGTGCTTTCGACAATAGTATGATTTTATCGATCAATTATAGCAGAGTATATTTGATTAACAATTCTGAACAAGAGTATCAAAATTAACAACTGAAGCTACACGGAAGCCAACATTTTAAGTGCAACTAAAGCTATGAATATATAAGTGCGAGCTTGTAAACGTTGTTGGTTCCAAAACTAGATAAATTCTCATAATTTATGGCAAGACAAGGTTGTTGCAAAGAAAAGTGATTCACTGTCAACTACCTTACTAACATAAAGTAATTCTTTATTTACTTAAACTCCATATCAAGTCAAAATATATAGGTCAAACAAATTAAAATGGAGGAAGTAACATACTACTAGTAAATTAAAAAATTCAATACAAACTAAAATGAAATTATGGCTTAGACTTCACTGAGTAAAACTTATTAAGTTGGCTTAATTACTAAAGCAGCTCACAAAGACAATGACATAACAACTCACCAACAATATTTGCCACTAAAGATATATTTTAGCAGAAATTGCATGTATAAGAACTCAAGTAATACTAACAGATTATACTAACTATTCATTGTGATTAAGGATAAAATGAATTTGGCTTTACTGGTTTCATGATAAAATGAATTTGGCTTTACTGGTTTCATGATATTACATGTGGTGACCTATTCCAGATGTGCAATGTTGCAAGCGGAAATTACTTGGATCAGATAAACAACTCAAGGTAACCATTCGAGAACTGGGGTGCAAGAGTCTCAACTAGTGGCTGGGGCATAAGAGTATCAACTTGAAAATTAATTTCAAGAGCATATTTAGAGAGACTGATTTGTTTTTCTCTTAGCTGAGAAAGCATAATTCCATGAAGTTGAGAAACAAGCACATGAAAGATACCACAACACAATGCTTATTCGACATAGTGATAATAATTTTAATAATAACACGAAAGATACCTTCATGTCATTGTCGGATTCTCAAAAATCTTTGAAGAGGAGTTTTTGGCCTCATTTTTTACCTGTTCATTAAAAGTTTAATAGTCAAATATCTATACAAATGAAAATATGTTGATAACAAAACTCAAGACAAATCAGTCCTTGTTGTCGTGTGCTTTTTTTCTTCAAGGCGTGCTGGTAGAGATAGTGACTCCCTGAGAAGTAAAGATAATTTTCAATTATCCAATTAAAAAGAGAGAAGCAGTCATGAAAAGATAATAATGTAAAGATGTTAGAATACTAGTCCCACAAAGCTTAAGAAAAATTGTACGCTTCTCCTTCACTAATTGTTCACTACCTTCTCTTGATATCCGAATCATCACCATCTATTTCATCGTTGGAATCATCCAATTCATTACCTTCTATCTCAGTGTAGGAGTCCCCTAAACTATTTAAGGCATCAGGGATCTCAATGGACATTGACACAGGCGATGAGGTAAAGTATGGGGCATTCCTTGATATTTTCAAGAGACGAAAGACTTGAACCCCTTGATATTTGTGGAGTTTGTGGTGTCATGTATGGAACAATAACATTTTCAAGAGACGAAAGACTTGAATTCCTTGATATTTGTGGAGTTTGTGGCGTCATGTATGGAACAATAACATTTTCAAGAGACGAAAGACTTGAATTCCTTGATATTTGTGGAGTTTTTGACATCATGTATGAACAATCTCACTATTTCTTGGTCAATACGTCATACGTGATGCCACATGAGTGAATTCCTGAGTGTGGCCCCTTAAAGTGGAACAAATATCATAACTAGTTGTTGCTTGATTATCTTCCGAGGTTGCTTGGGTATCTTATGTGGCAGGATCCGCTTCGTCCATTTCAACAGTCAATCGTTCTCTTTCAACAACACGTGCCCTCCCACCAGCAACACCACATTTTCCTCACTTATAAACAGAGCAATTTAAATGATCAGCTTGTACCTGTATCCCTTCTATAATTGGCTTGTACATGAATTCTGTCAACCTCGTGCACATATTGTCAAACATCTTTCTCCTTCATTCCGAACCATTGCACGAAACATGTAAAGTTCCTCCATTGATGATTGATCAATGATTGATTATACTTTATCAATCATTGAATGAATTTGACCACGTGCAGAGTAAACCACTATTATAAAGGCAACAATAGAAACAATATATGAACAAAAAACACCTACTGATGATGGCAAAATCATTGAACAACGTAGCAGCTGACTTAAGAGGAAAGAACTTGCTTGAAAAGCTTCAAGGATCAGGCTTAAATACACTGGAAGTACTGAAGATTATCGCAAGTAACCGTACCTATGCTCATATACAGTACTCTTAGAGCACTTCATAAACAAGCAATCAACCACAAGACTATATTGTGAATATCATAAGAATGGCTCACCAATAAAGTCTAACTTGTTGTGAGAGCTTAGAAACACTTTTCTCATTTCATATTATAGAACCTAGCGACTATTTCGTAGTTAAATTCAAGATTACTCCAGTAACCAGTTAGCAATTCCATTAATTAAAGATAAGGCAATTTCATTATTTAAGCAAATCACAATAAAGTTATTAAATAGATGAAATGCTGTAACATATTATAGGGAACAAAGGAGAAATCACACAAAAATAAGCAGGATCAAATCTTAAGGGAAAATACTCATCAAATTTGTTTTAAAAAAAAAAAATAAAATATATATATATATATATAGTTGAGGTAAGAACACAAGTAAATCAATACTTAGATTGTAATGTCAATTTAAGCCACAAGCTGCTATACACACTCTTATACCAATAGCTTAGCCCACTGAAAAACCGTTTTCTTCTAGGCTAGGAAAACAATTACTTCAAACAAAAATTCAAGCATTTTTTTCTACTATTTTGTAAAGAAAAACATACCTCGATTAACCTCTTTTATAATCCAAGGTTGTCGTGAATCTCTTCTTTCCAAGCTTTTCGACAATCCAAGCTTGTCGTGAATCTCGTTCCCATCCGGCGAAAGTAGTGGCGAGAATAAGAAACATAGTTGTGTGAACTGGGAAAGTTGTAGATCTAATTTGCAGATTCAATAAGCTAGGGTTTAGATCAATCAGGGAGACATCAAAGTGGGGATAAATATGGGGCCAGGGTAATAGGTTACGTTTTCCTCCTAAAACGTTATCATGAGTAACGCTTTTTTTTTTTTTTAATAAAATATAATCTAAAATATTACTATATTCAATTCATCTAGGTGATTTTTAATTTAGCTCATGAATAACGATAGATCGCGTGAAAATCCATTCAAGAAATAAACTGTTGAAGGTGTATAAATATATTATAAATGTTTAATCTTCTTGCACTTATTCGGTACATTTATTTTTTTGAAAAGAATTATAATAAAAAAAATTAATTTCGCCACTCAATTTTATTTACTCATGTGGGTAGGATTTTTGTATGGTCTTGTACTATTTATTAGGTACAAAAGTCCGGACAACTCGGGACCAATATGTATTACTTTATTTATTTAATTTATATGACTCATGAATTAGGAGAGTCGATTAAATTTTTAAAGATTTTTAATGTACTTTTCAATGTTAATTTGTGATACATGTGATATTTTGAGAATTAATCAATTTTTTGATATATTTATTTAAATATTTTAAGTTGTTAATTATTGTGATTTATGTGGCACATGTGAAATTTTGAAAGTTAATCAATTTTTTAAATATATTTTTTAAAAATATTTAAGTTTTTAATTATTGTGATTATGATACTCTTAGTTAACGTAATTTTCAAATAATATATGTTACCCAATTTATATGGCATAGGTGAAATTTCAATAGTAAATAAATATTTTAATATATTTTAAAATATTTTAAATATTTAATTATTATAATTTATAATACTTTTATTGTAATTTTCAAATAATACACGTTACTCCCCCCGATCCAAATTTATGTGACAAGTGAAATTTTGAGATTTAACCAAATATTTTTAAATATTTCAAGTTATTGACTATTGTGATTTTCAATACTGCTTTTTTCAAAGTTTTTAAATACATAACAGATTAATAGGGAAAATAAGACAAATGAATTAAAACGGAGAAAACCCTAAATATAAATAGAGAAAATTGAAGGAGAAAGACAAACCGACCAATTAATCGACTGGCCCTAAGCTCTTCTATTCAATCTTCTATTTATATATGTGACACGAGTGAAATTTTGAAAGTTAATCAATTTTAAGCTGACTATTTTTTTCATAAGTTTTAAATACAAATATACTAAAGGAAAGTAAAATAAATAATAATACTATTTTTGCGTAATTTTAAAATACATATAATATACTAAAAAGGAAAATAAACGAAGATACACTAAATATAATATAAAAGAAATTTGAGGAGATGGGAAAATCGATCAATTGACTAACTAACCCTAAACTCTAAACTGGTGGTCATACCACGGCCCAACAATAAAGATTTTGCCGAATCCCTTTCTAAAATTATACAGAGAATGGATTAAGCTATTTCAGCACTATCAGTATTCATCAGAATAGTCTCATAATAGGAATGAGTTTTGTATAACAAACCTGAAAAATATAATCCATTAGGAAGGATTTGTATGCAGTTTAATGATATTCCGTTTAGTAGACATTCATTTTCTTCTGCTAGAAGATTGTCTGCTATGCAATATATATATATATATATATATATATATATATATATATAAAAGAGAACCTTAGGCCCACCTACGTGGCGCCACCACAAACCAGAATTCATTTTTAATTTATTTATTTTCAAAACTAGCCTTCTCCTTTCATGAAAAATTGTGACATTTATGAAAAGTTGCGACTGTTATGAAGAGTTGCGATTTTTATGAAGAGTTGCGACTTTTATAAAGAGTTGCGACTTTAATGTAAAGTTGTGACTTTTATGAAAAGTTGTGACTTTTATAAAAAGTTGTGACCTTTCCGAAGGGTTGTAACTTTTCCAAATAGTTGTAACATTTCCAATAAGGCACAATAAACATTTGTTCACACTATCCTTTGTTATCTATAAATAGAGGAATTTCCTTTCATTTTAAAACAACGAAAATTCTGAACCTCCTGTTAAGTGGCTCACTGACACCATAGCTTATGTTACAGATCCTGGTATGTATTTTTACAGTCATTAATTTATGCTTATGTTATTAAGTATAAATGATAAGATGTAATAATTTTCATTTTCCTTTACATTATTAATGTTTGTTACTACTTAATCTTGTATGTAAGACAATATAGTGTTTTAGTTTTAATGATTGATAGGTTTTAAGTATTATTTTATAAATTTCGTGATATCAAATTCCCGCACAAAGCGCGGATAATTTTACTAATATAATAAAAAGAAAAATACTAAATATAATATAAAGAAAAAAATAAATCAATTAACCACTCTAAGCTCCTCAAATTTGCTTTTACATAATTAAAAAAAAAAAAAGTAATAATGCTGAAGCATGTGGGTCATGTACAAATTAAATCGATCAAAATGCATATTTAAATGTTTGATCTTTATTAATGTAACTTTTGTTTGATAGTGTAAATATTATTGAATGATTTTTGATGTTTCACCAAATGAGTTGGTTTTATTTGATTAGAGTAGACAACTTATCTTATTTTCAGAGGACAGTGTAGTCATTTTTGCCCCAGAATAAATAAACTCTTTTCATTATTTTTTTTACTCTTATTCTTATTTTTTGTTCTTAGCATAATTTATTCTTTCTTGCATAAATAATATGGGTAGTATTATTATATTATTCTTTGACTTTATTAAATTTGATGTTTTGATAAATGTGTTAGATAATAAATAATATTTAATTTCAAGGGAAAAATAGATATAAAAAAATAAATTATCTCTTGATTTTTAAAATTAGACAAGTATTATTCAATAGGAAAAATCCTTTGGACCAGAATAATTTGGCCATAATGGCCCAAATACATGTTCACACTATAAACTGATTTATTTTTTTGACAATTATACCCTTCTTTGTTAAATTTATATTTTTCTTATTAATTTATTCATTAATTATGCTTCAATAAATGAGAAAGCTTTCCAATACATAGTAAATTGATTAATTTTTAAATTTCTCTAACTTCCATACATATATGGCTTTTAATTTCTTTTTAGAAATATTATGAAATGGTCAAAGGCCAATACATATGTAGTTTTTTTTTTGGGAAAGTTGTATGAAATAACAAACTATTAATTCAAATTAAATGCTATAGTCATATTTTATTTTATTTGTAATTCGCAGCAAACATCTCATTTTTTTGCCATCTGGTTCGGTATACAATTAGTCATTTTCAGTATACAATTACCCATTCAGTATACAAATGTATAAAATGTGTTTGTGTTTGTATAAAGCAAGAGAAAAGTGTAAATACAAATAGAAATACATATATTTTCGTCCTATTCACTTATAATTATACAAATACAGATCTTATTATACAAATTACTATGTATAAATGAATTTATACAAAACTGAACAATTTGTATAAAATTGGATGTATCTAGCGAATTATACAAATCAAAAGCTTCATAGCAAACATAAAATTTGCTAAGGAGCGCAATTATGCAAACTATAGCTATAACATACAAATATGATTTTTATGTTTGCTATACGTGAAAGTTGCTCTTTTTTTTTTTCTTCCTTAATTTTCTGAATCTATAAAGAATACAAAATTTAAATTGATCATTAGAATACAAAATTTAATTAGAATACAAAATTTAAAATTTAAATTACAAAATAAACTTACTCATAAAATTAAATTCAAATAATTTTAACTTAAAATCATCTTCTTGTAAAGTCTATCATAGATGCGTCGATTTTTTCACAACTACAAAAAATTACAAATATGACCGTAAAAGAAACTAATTTAATTTTTTTTCTTTTCTCTCTTTTATTCCATTCTCTCTTTTATTCCATTCTCACTCTTTCTTTTTATTTTTCATCCTTTTCAAAATAAGAAATTAAATAAAAATAAAAATTCAGATGATGATAAGCAAACAAATCCACAAATAAGATATTTAAGACTGAAATTAATCGTTGAAATAAAAAAGTAAAAAAATTCACTTGTGAGAGGTATAAAAAATAATACTATTTTTTCATAATTTTTAAATATATATAGTATACTAAAAAGAAAAATAAATTTAAAAGTACTAAATCATGCTAAGACCTCATAAGACGATCGAGCTAGCGATTGCAATAACAAGATAAGAAGTGAGTATAACAAGGTAAATGGACGACAATAAGTCTTTACTAGACATGTAATAAAGTAAAGCTACTAGAGCAATAAATGAAAGCACTCAAGCCTAACTTAACTGGCCCCTATAAGGTAGAAGGCACATACAAAGCATTACAACGACAAAACACACAAACAATAATCCGACAGAATCCCCACAATCTCAACGAGTACACTTAAAGGCAATAGTATAAGGCAGAATTCTGAAATGAACACCAACTCTCGAACCTAACATCTCCCGGAATCTTACGTTGAAATAGCTAGTTTTTCCTGAAATCGTACATCAAATAGTCTTATCGGAACCTAAAATGCCCCAGAATGTTATGTCGGAACGACTAGTCCTCTCTGGAATCTTACATCAAAATCTTATGTCGTGATGACCTCACACAAACATCTAACAACTCCCAAGATTTGATGATGAAGAATATGAGATGTTCTCTGGTAAAATTGGTGTATATATGCTCTCTCATCACACAAGAGGTAGCAAAACTCAGGTCGTTCAATATTCATTCAATAGGATAATGAATGAACACATATTCAAATTTATTACATGATGTGCTCAACTATATAGGCAAAGACATTTGATCACATCGTGGTTACAGTGGCGAAAATGTTTAATGTAGTTTCTTTTATATTTAGATGTAATATCATCAAATTTATGGTGGATGAAGATCAGTAAATTAATATTGACAAATCAAAATTTTCTAATATATATGTTTTTTGTATTTCTTCATTTTCAAATTCTTCTTCTCCTTCTTTAGAAAATTTGTTCAAATCAAACATGTATTATGCCGTTGTAACTTTGATATTCAGTTTTAAACGTTGAACCTTTTATCCAAAATACTAGTGCCTTCAACTTTGACAATATTAGAACTTTCAAGTTTTTTTTTTTTTTTTTTGATACATTATCAAGTGCTTTTGTAACACTACAAAAATTTCTAAGCTAAGACCCGAACCATTCTTTATTTGCGTATAAGGTCATATCGGGTGATTCTTAAATTGTTCTTAGGTGTTAAGGTCAATTAGTTGGTGTGAGAATGATTTTGAATATGAATTAAGGTTGCTAGAATCCCCCAGCACAAAGTTGAGTTGAAAGCTTCTTTACCGATTAAGTTTTGATAGAAGATTCTACTTAGGTCAACTTCAAACAATCATATCTCTCAGCAAATAATTAATTAGATAGAGCATGGTTTATCAAATTAAAGATCTATGGGTCCTCTTTCCAATGCCACCAAATTTGCTTCATTCAAGTTTGGAGTAAAAAGTTATGATTGTTTTACTAGAGACTACCACAATCGAGTTTTATGAGTCTGTGACCTACGAGTCACTTCTACGAGTCGTAGAAAGAGCTACGACCCGTATTGTTGACTCATGAAAGAATACTGAAAGTCATCACCCTCATGGATCAGCTCTGCCTATTGGAGCTGCTGAAGAAGATTGGACTATGTTTTCCCCATTACCCTGCATATTCTTAGGGGAATATCTCATAAAATAACCCATTTGACCACACTTGAAGCAGCCATTGTTGCCATCACAACAAAATCCTAGGTGGTTCCTACCACACTTAGCATAGGAGGCGGTCCAAGCAGCCCCTTGTACCACACTACCATGAGACTGAGTAGCTTGAGCTCTAAAATTTTGATTCCGATGGTCAATACTGTTACTTGGTGTAGGTCCACTAGCTGATGATGAAGCAGGTCCAGATGATATATGCTGAAATAATGATCGATTCCTATTTCCAGTCTTTTATTGACCAGACTCTTGCTGTCTTAGCTTTTTTGTTTTGAAACTCTTCCTTGTCCTTCAACTTATCTTCTTCAACCTGTTGCCCGTGAATCATGAGCCTGACTATGTCCATGTCCCCTAAGAACATAGCGGCCTTACCTTTCTTGTTAGATAGGCGGGATCTCCCGAACACGAACAAGCTTATCCTGCTCCTCATATCTACCACCATCTCCGGAGCATCTCGGGATAACCGGTTGAACTTGAAGCTGTACTCTTGCACACTCATAACTTCTTGTTTCATATTTAAAAACTCTCTCATCAAAGCTTCTCTTAGCTCTCGGGAAATAAATGCCCCAAGAAAGCATTCTTAAACACAACCCAGCCCAAAAATGGTGCTCCCTCTGCCTTGTTTTTTTTCCACTGGTCATACCAAATGCTAGCAATGCCTTTGAGTTGGTAAGAAGCAAATTCCACACGCTCTGCATCAGCAACATCCATAACTCCAAACACTTTCTGTAACTCCTTAACAAAGTTCTCTGAATCTTCAGTGACCTTCGATCCTGTGAACTTTGGGATTTATCCTCAAAACTCAAGAACTCTGGATGTATCAACCACATCCTGATGAGTCACTCCTTGTTGACCAACTTGATTTGCCACAACCTGAGTCAACATATGAATAACATTACTGAAGCAACATTGGTGACATCTCCCTTATGGGGTCGCACTTTTGGTGCATTGGGAGCTTATTGACCTTGAGGATTAGCATTCCTCCTTGTATGACGTCCTCGAACAACTCTTTATGGAGGCAAAATTTGAAAAGACACGCGTAAGAACGAGTTAGAAAAAGCATTCATAGAGTTGCACTCGATGGCATAAATAGGAGTAAGGCATAAGTAAAATATTCCTAAGTGTCGTATCTTCTTCATTATAGATGCGGCGTGCTACATACCGATAATAATGACTGTACTATATGTGATTTCATAGACACTCTATGGCTCTTGAATTCTCTGCTCTGATATCAAGTTTGTCACGCCCAAGGCTACACCTTGGACGTGGTCGACACTCGAGAACTATTACTAGCTCCTAAGTAAACCCTCGATCTAGCTGACTTCTTAGCGGAAGATTTGACTCAGGTAAATTAAAAGCTTTAAAGAGAAAAATATAACTCAATTGTCTCAAATACTCATTTAAGTAAAATATAATATTCACAAAACATTTTAAAGAAAGAATTTCTGAAAACAACTCAACTCTAGCTATCTATGAAGCCTCTAAGTTCAACATGGACGTCGGTACAAGACCCTCGATGCCCCAAAGTAAATACTGAAATGAAAAATGGGACCCTCCAGAATGCAAGGACTCACCAAAACTCTCAAATTGGAAGTGCAAAGTGATCTCTATGAAGCACATGTTGATGATACTAAACACCTGTATCTACATCATAAAAAGATGCAAGTCGAATAACATTATTACATTGAATGTATGAGTATGTAATATAGCCGAAGCAAAATGACTGAATGAAAGAATTGCAATAGATATAAATATATACTCGACTGGATGTAAATATTAAAAGAGTGAAATCACTTAAATTTACAAAATACTTACTCATCTTTGAATTCAACATCTTAAGTGATATGATAAAACTCTATTTGGGATATCCCATCGGTGGAATTCATATTGAATTTTAAGGCTCAAAATTTCATTTTACGAGTCTATACTACGACCCGTAGAAGTTTCTACGGATCGTAGATCCAATGTAGATCCAATCCGTAGAATTCATATTAAATTTTAAGGCTCATAGTTTCATTCTATGGGTCCAAACTTTGGACCCATAGAAGTTTCTACGGACCGTAGATCCAATTCATAGAATTCATATAAAATTTTAAGGCTTAAAAGTTCATTCTACGGGTCCAAACTATGGTCCGTAGAAGTTTCCATGACCCGTAGGAATAAGACCTCAAAATTTGACTCTCTAAAGTTTTTCCACGACTTGACAGGTAGAATAGTTTCATAGTTCACAGACTCAGAAAACTATGTTGTGGTAGTCTCTGGTAAAATAATTATAACTTCTTACTCTAAACACTACTAAAAAAACAGTGAATATCGACCTAAAAATACCGACCTTCGGAGGTCGGTATTCCCTGTAATTCCGACCTAAAACCGACATCCCAGTTTAGGTCAGAAAAAGCTTGGTCGCTATTCAATACCGACCTCCGGAGGTCGGTATTTACCGACCTATCGAGGTCGGTTTTTATTTTAAGTCGAAAAATTCATTAATTTATTTTCTGACTTCCGGATGTCGGTATTTGTTACTTTTTTTTTTTTAATATATAAATTCCGACCTCCGGAGGTCGGAATTTAAAAAATACAAAAATAAAATTTCTGACCTCCGGAGGTCGGTATTTTGATTTTTGTATATTTGAAATTCTGACCTCCGAAGGTCGGTAATTTTATTTTTGTATTTTTAAAATTCCGACCATTGGAGGTCGGTATTTTTATTTTACTATTTTTGAAATTCTGACCTCTGGAGGTCGATATTTTTATTCTTTTATTTTTCAAATTCCGACCTCCAAAGGTCGGTAATTTTATTTTTGTATTTTTAAAATTCCGACCTCCGGAGGTCGGTATTTTAATTTTTTTACTTTTCAAATTTTGACCTCCGGAGGTCAGTAATTTTATTTTTGTATTTTAAAAATTCCGACCTCCGGAGGTCGGTATTTTAATTTTTTTACTTTTGAAATTCCGACCTCCGGAGGTCAGTTTTCTGCTATAAAACTGGCAGCAAATTGCTGTAATTATAATTGTCCACCTGCATATTTATACCAAAACTAAACCACATTATATATTTTAACTTGTTTAAATAACTTAACAACTTTTTAACTTTAACTACATTAGTTTTGACTTAATTCCAACAACTAAATTCATTAACTAAACCACATTATTTATTTTAACTTATTTTAACACCTTAACAACTTTTTAACTTTAACTACATTGGTTTTGATTAAATTCCAACAAATAAATTCACTAACTAAACCACATTATATATTTTAACTTGTTTAAATAACTTAACAACTTTTTAACTTTAACTACATTAGTTTTGATTAAATTCCAACAAATAAATTCACTAACTAAACCACATTATATATTTTAACTTGTTTAAATAACTTAACAACTTTTTAACTTTAACTACATTAGTTTTGACTTAATTCCAACAACTAAATTCACTAACTAAACCACATTATTGATTTTAACTTATTTAAACACCTTAACAACTTTTTAACTTTAACAACATTAGTTTTGATTAAACTCCAACAACTAAATTCACTAACTAAACCACATTATTTATTTTAACTTGTTTAAATAACTTAACAACTTTTTAACTTTAACTACATTAGTTTTGACTTAATTCCAACAATTAAATTCTCTAACTAAACCACATTATTTATTTTAACTTATTTAAACACCTTAACAACTTTTTAACTTTAACTACATTAGTTTTGATTAAATTCCAACAAATAAATTCACTAACTAAACCACATTATATATTTTAACTTGTTTAAATAACTTAACAACTTTTTAACTTTCACTACATTAGTTTTGACTTAATTCCAACAACTAAATTCACTAAATAAACCACATTATTTATTTTAACTTATTTAAACACCTTAACAACTTTTTAACTTTAACTACATTAGTTTTGATTTAATTCCAACAACTAAATTCACTAACCAAATCACATTATTTATTTTAACTTGTGTAAATAACTTAACAACTTTTTAACTTTAACTAAATTAGTTTTGACTTAATTCCAACAATTAAATTCTCTAACTAAACCACATTATTTATTTTAACTTATTTAAACACCTTAACAACTTTAACTTTAACTACATTAGTTTTGATTTAATTCTAACAAATAAATTCACTAACTAAACCACATTATATATTTTAACTTGTTTAAATAACTAAACAACTTTTTAAATTTAACTACATTAGTTTTGACATAATTCCAACAACTAAATTCACTAACTAAACCACATTATTTATTTTAACTTATTTAAACACCTTAACAACTTTTTAACTTTGACTACATTAGTTTTGATTAAATTCCAACAAATAAATTCACTAACTAAACCACATTATATATTTTAACTTGTTTAAATAACTTAACAACTTGTTAACTTTAACTACATTAGTTTTGACTTAATTCCAACAACTAAATTCACTAACTAAACCACATTATTTATTTTAACTTATTTAAACACCTTAACAACTTTTTAACTTTAACTACATTAGTTTTGACTTAATTCCAACAACTAAATTCACTAACTAAATCACATTATTTATTTTAACTTGTGTAAATAGCTTAACAACTTTTTAACTTTAAATACATTAGTTTTGACTTAATTCCAACAATTAAATTCTCTAACTAAACCACATTATTTATTTTAACTTATTTAAACAACTTGACAACTTTTTAACTTTAACTACATTAGTTTTGATTTAATTCCAACAAATAAATTCACTAACTAAACCACATTATATATTTTAACTTGTTTAAATAACTTAACAACTTTTTAACTTTAACTACATTAGTTTTGATTAAATTCCAACAACTAAATTCACTAACTAAACCACATTATTTATTTTAACTTATTTAAACACCTTAACAACTTTTTAACTTTAACTACATTAGTTTTGATTAAATTCCAACAACTAAATTCACTAACTAAACCACATTATTTATTTTAACTTGTTTAAATAACTTAACAACTTTTTAACTTTAACTACATTAGTTTTGATTAAATTCCAACAACTAAATTCACTAACTAAACCACATTATTTATTTTAACTTGTTTAAATAACTTAACAACCTTTTAACTTTAACTACATTAGTTTTGACTTAATTCCAACAACTAAATTCACTAACTAAACCACATTATTTATTTTAACTTGTTTAAATAACTTAACAACTTTTTAACTTTAACTACATTAGTTTTTACTTAATTCCAACAACTAAATTCACTAACTAAATCACATTATTTATTTTAACTTGTTTAAATAACTTAACAACTTTTTAACTTTAACTACATTAGTTTTGACTTAATTCCAACAACTAAATTCACTAACTAAACCACATTATTTATTTTAACTTATTTAAACACCTTAACAACTTTTTAACTTTAACTACATTAGTTTTGATTTAATTCCAACAACTAAATTCACTAACTAAAGCTAAGCATCAACAGTAGATGGACACAAATCGATCTTGCAAGAAAATCAATTTTGTCATCAATAGGATCAACTAGTGTTGGTACTTAATTATGCTTACCAAACACATTATTCCTAAACTAAAGGTAAGCATCAACATTAGATGGACACAAATCAATCTTGCAAGAAAATCAATTTTGTCATAAATAGGATCAATTAGTGTTGGTACTTAATTATGCTTACCAAACACATTATTCCTAAACTAAAGCTAAGCATCAACACTAGATGGACACAAATCGATCTTGCAAGAAAATCAATTTTGTCATCAATAGGATCAACTAGTGTTGGTACTTAATTATGCTTACCAAACACATTATTCCTAAACTAAAGCTAAGCATCAACACTAGAATGACACAAATCAATCTTGCAAGAAAATCAATTTTGTCATCAATAGGATCAAATAGTGTTGGTACTTATGCTTAACAAACACATTAAATTAAAGTTAAGTGTCAACACTAGATGGATACAAATCAATCTTGCAAGAAAATCAATTTTGTCATCAATAGGATCAACTAGTGTTGGTACTTAATTATGCTTACCAAACACATTATTCCTAAACTAAAGCTAAGCATCAACACTAGATGGACACAAATCGATCTTGCAAGACAATCAATTTTGTCATCAATAGGATCAACTAGTGTTGGTACTTAATTATGCTTACCAAACACATTATTCCTAAACTAAAGCTAAGCATCAACACTAGATGGACACAAATCGATCTTGCAAGAAAATCAATTTTGTCATCAATAGGATCAACTAGTGTTGGTACTTATACTTAACAAACACATTAAATTAAAGTTAAGTGTCAACACTAGATGGACACAAATTGATCTTGCAAGAAAATCAATTTTATCATCAATAGGATCAACTAGTGTTGGTACTTAATTATGCTAAACAAACATTCGATGGACACAAACAAATTATCACAACATTTAAACTAAGTATCAAAACTAGAAGGACACAAACACATTATAAAAAGAAATTGTACTTGAACTTTAGAAATTTGGAAACACCAAACCTTATCTTCTACTTTGATGAAAGAAGCTTGTATCAACTTTTTTTGATGTTGAGGTTACTTAGTTGCCTAGCCCGCAAAATCAACTCTTTCAACACTAGAAAAAGATTCAATAATTATTAGTTACTACATGGCACAAACACACAGCAACATCGAGATTCGTCAACTGCCTATTTCCTAAATACGAGCCAATTTGAAAACAAGCATCAACATAGAAAATGAAAGAACACGCCCACGTGAATAGATGGACACAAATCGATCTTGCAAGAAAATCAATTTTTTCATTAATAGGATCAACCAGTGTTGGTACTTACGCTTAACAAACACATTGTTCCTAAATTAAAGCTAAGTGTCAACACTAGATGGACACAAATAGATCTTGCAAGAAAATCAATTTTGTCATCAATAATATTCAAGTTTAGTTAAATATAAACTTCAAATCCAAGAATATTAGTTTTATATATATATTCAAGTTTTAATAAGTTCAAGTTTCAATTCAAGTTCATATCTAATTTCTAAACTTAATTAGTTATATATTCAAGCTAATTAGTTCCAAATTCAAACTAGCTAGCTAGTTTCCGAAATTCAAACTATTAATTAGCCTAAAATATCAAATATAATTCAAGCCATTAGTTCTAAATTCCAAATTCAAACTAGTCTTAAAATCACAAATTGAAAGTACTCCTAGAATTCAAAAACCAAACTATAATGCTAAAATCCCAAATTCAAACTATTAGTAGTCCTAAAATCTCAATAATAATTCAAACTAGTCCTAAATTCAAAATTCAAACTAGTCTTAAAATCACAAATTCAAACTAGTCCTAAAATCTCAAAATCTAACTAGTGCTAAAATCCTAAATTCAAACTAGCTAGCTATTCCTAATCCCAAATTCAAACTATTAGTCCTAGAATCTCAATAATAATTCAAACTAACTCAACAACTCCCCAAATATAATTCAAACTAACTCTAACATTAAAATTTTCAATTCGCAATCAACAAACACAAACTAACAATCAAATAATCCCTAATTCAAACTAACAATCAAAAATCCTAAATCATTCACTTACTAATTAAACTAACAATCAATAAAAAAAACTAATTCAATACACTAATTAACAAATTCAACA
The DNA here is from genome assembly GCA_035578085.1 of Solanum pinnatisectum. Taxonomy (NCBI): domain Eukaryota; kingdom Viridiplantae; phylum Streptophyta; class Magnoliopsida; order Solanales; family Solanaceae; genus Solanum; species Solanum pinnatisectum. The sequence goes on from CM069087.1 coordinate 37,249,284, forward strand.
CTCAAATTGAATACCCAAATTCAAACAACTCCTTAAATACCCTAATTCAATCTAATTCTACAATTCCAAAATCAAACTAATTAACTCAAGAAATGCCAAATTTCAAACAAATCCTAAGATATCCTAATTCAAACTAACCCTAACATTAAAATTTTCAATTCACAATCAACAAACACAAACTAACAATCAAATAATCCCTAATTCAAACTAACAATCAAAAACCCTAAATCATTCACTTACTAATTAACTAACAATCAATAAAAAAAACCAATTCAATACACTAATTAACAAATTCAACACTCAAATTGAAAGAAATTAAAACTAATATTATGAAACCCTAACCTTGAATTAAAGGAGAAGGACAGTGGGTCGGGATGGAGGCGGCGCCGGTCGAGATGTAGGCTCCTATGACTCTCCGCTGGCCGCGAAGTCTTTGCCCGGTGGCCGTCTTTATGCGTTATTGTCAGTGGCGCCGGTCGGGATGGTGGCGCCACCTCTGCTACCGGATCGGTGGCGCCATCAAGGCGGTCGGGGATCTGTGGGGGTCGGACGATGTGAGAGAGGAGTGGGAGAGCTTGGAGTGAAAAAAAAAGACTTAAAAGGTTTTGAGATTATAATTCTTTTTTAAAAAGAAGTGTTAATTTACCGACCTCCGGAGGTCGGTATTTTTATTTTTGTATTTTTTAAATTCCGACCTCCGGAGGTCGGTATTTTTATTTTTGTATTTTTGAAATTCTGACCTTCGGAGATCGGTATTTTTATTTTTGTATTATTTAAATTCCGACCTCCGGAGGTTGGTATTTTTATTTTTGTATTTTTGAAATTAATCGTCATTCGGATGACGATTTATTTAAATAAAATATTAGTTTATTAATTTTTTTGGAAGTCACTATATAAATATTTTAATGAAAATTAATATAATTACATACTATTTAATTTTACCGACTTCCGGAAGTCCATATTATAATTTTTTATTTTTTTATTTTACACAAAACCATCCTCCGAAAGACGATTTAAATAAAATTAATTCAAAATATTTCTCAATTTTGTTTTTAATATTTAATTGAGAAAAAATAAAATATTTTTATTTATTTATTTAATACCAAATTACACCGAATTTTGTCTTCAACCAAGCCTTTCCGTTCCAAAATCTATAAAGATCACTTTGAAAAGTAAGCCCGATGGGCAATATGGGGGTGGGTCAGGGTGAGAGAGAGGACTGAGAGTGGAGTGAGAGATGCCTTAGGGTTTTGATACTATATCATTCTTTTTTAAGAGAAGTGTTTAATTTACCGACCACGGATGTTGATATTATTTAAATAAAATAATAATTTAAATATACCGACCTCTTAAGGTTGGTATTTATTAATTTATTTTAATATAAACTCATCTCTTGAGGTTGATTTTATTAATTAAAATTACGTTTATAAATTAAAATTTTATATATATATATATATATATATATATATATATATATATATATATATATATATATATATATATATAAATTGAATTTAACTACACATCAACAGAAGTTTAATTTAATAAATTTAATTTTATTGATCAAGTTAATTTTATAAATTTAAATTATATACCTCCTAATTATATAAATTTAATTTTATCGATCAACAAATTAAAGTTTATCAATATCAAATTTAATATATAAATCTCCTTGAATTGATCATCGGTATTTCTTTAATTGATAATGTATTTCATATCTGAGCCACTAATATATATATATATATATATATATATATATATATATATATATATAAGACTTGATTTGTTAAACTACTCAGTGTATATATAATTAATCAACGTATTTCATACTCCGATGAATTATCCTTTACATGTCATCATTGCCTACGATATTATCACAACACTTGACATCCATTCAAGATCGAACGTATATAATAATATTATCTCGCATTTCATACTCAAATAGATTATATTATATGTTAATTAGCTATTCACCTGTACATCATGACATGATATATTAAGTTCATCATTTGACAACAGACTGATAGAATTTGTACATTACTCTACAAATATAAGTATAATTATCTCTTAATTCATATCAACGTAGTTTCATACTCTAAATATGGATTATAGATATTTTTTTATTTATTCCACGAATTTTAACTTTTTATTTATAAAAGTATACAAAATTGTTACACTCTTTTAAACAATTAATTGTATGTGTTGAATGAAAATTTAGTATTATGCTAGCAAAATTATGATTTATAGGAACAGTTTTATCAAACCGACCTCCGGATGTCGCTTTTATTAAAAGTAATTAGATGAAATAAAAATACCGACCTCATGAGGTCGGTATTTTATATTAATTTATTTTTTAACTTATATAAAACTGTCATCCGAAAGACGATTTATTTAATGAAAATTAATTTAATTACATACTATTTAATTTTACCAACTTTCGGAAGTCGGTATTATAATATATTTTTTTATTTTTTATTTTACGCAAAACCATCCTCCGAAAGATGATAAAATTAAATCAATATATTTAATTGAGAAAAAAAATAAAATATAGTTATTTATTTATTTTATTTAATACCGACATCAAGAGGTCGATTTTTATTGTATTGAAAAATACCGACCTCCAGAGGTCGGTATTTTGATTTTTGTATTTTTAAAATTCTGACCTCGGGAGGTCGGTAATTTTATTTTTGTATTTTTTAAATTCCGACCTCCAGAGGTCTGTAATTTTATTTTTGTATTTTTTAAATTCCGACCTCCGGAGGTCGGTATTTTTATTTTTGTATTATTTAAATTCCGACCTCCGGAGGTCGGTATTTTTATTTTTGTATTTTTGAAATTCTGACCTCCGGAGGTCGGTATTTTTATTTTTGTATTATTTAAATTCCGACCTCCGGAGGTCGGTATTTTTTTTGTATTTTTGAAATTAATCGTCATTCGGATGACGATTTATTTAAAGAAAATATTAATTTATTAATTTTTTTGGAAGTCACTATATAAATATTTTAATGAAAATTAATATAATTACATACTATTTAATTTTACCGACTTCCGGAAGTCCATATTATAATTTTTTTATTTTTTTATTTTACACAAAACCATCCTCCGAAAGATGGTTTAAATAAAATTAATTCAAAATATTTCTCAATTTTGTTTTTCATATTTAATTGAGAAAAAATAAAATATTTTTATTTATTTATTTAATACCGAATTACACCGAATTTTGCCTTCAACCAAGCATTTCCATTTTGAAATCGAGAAAGATTACTTTGAAAAGTAAGCCCGATGGGCAAGATGGGGGTGGGTCAGGGTGAGAGAGAGGACTGAGAGTGGAGTGAGAGATGCCTTAGGGTTTTGATACTATATCATTCTTTTTTTAAGAGAAGTATTTAATTACCGACCACGGGATGTTGATATTATTTAAATAAAATAATAATTTAAATATACCGATCTCTTAAGGTCGGTATTTATTAATTTATTTTAATATAAACTCATCTCTTGAGGTTGATTTTATTAATTAAAATTACATTTATAAATTAAAATTATATATATATATATATATATATATAAATTTATATATATACCTCCTAATTATATAAATTCAACAGAAATTTAATTTAATAAATTTAATTTTATTGATCAAGTTAATTTTATAAATTTAAATTATATACCTCCTAATTATATAAATTTAATTTTATTGATCAACAAATTAAAGTTTATCAATATCAAATTTAATATATAAATCTCCTTGAATTGATCATCGGTATTTCTTTAATTGATAGTGTATTTCATATCTGAGCCACTAATATATATATATATATATATATATATATATATATATATATATATATATATATATATATATATATATATATATAAGACTTGATTTGTTAAACTACTCAGTGAGTATATATAATTAATCAACGTATTTCATACTCCGATGAATTATCCTTTACATGTCATCATTGCCTACGATATTATCACAACACTTGACATCCATTCAAGATCGAACGTATATAATAATATTATCTCGCATTTCATACTCAAATAGATTATATTATATGTTAATTAGCATTTATAGGAACAGTTTTAACAAACCGACCTCCGGATATCGCGTTTATTAAAAGTAATTAGATGAAAAAAAAATACCGACCTCCTGAGGTCGGTATTTTATATTAATTTATTTTTTAACTTATATAAAACTGTCATCCGGAAGATGATTTATTTATTGAAAATTAATTTAATTACATACTATTTAATTTTACCAACTTTCGGTAGTCGGTATTATAGTATATTTTTTTATTTTTTATTTTACGCAAAATGGTCCTCCGAAAGATGATAAAATTAAATCAATATATTTAATTGAGAAAAAAAAATATAGTTATTTATTTATTTTATTTAATACCGACATCAAGAGGTCGGTTTTTATTGTATTGAAATATACCGACCTCCAGAGGTCGGTATTTTGATTTTTGTATTTTTAAAATTCTGACTCGGGAGGTCGGTATTTTATTTTTGTATTTTTTTAAATTCCGACCTTCGGAGGTCGGTAATTTTATTTTTGTATTTTTGAAATTCTGACCTCAGGAGGTCGGTAATTTTATTTTTGTATCTTTTAAATTTCGACCTCCGGAGGTCGGTATTTTGATTTTTGTATTTTTTAAATTCCGACCTCCGGAGGTCGGTATTTTTATTTTTGTATTTTTTAAATTCCGACCTTCGGAGGTCGGTATTTTTATTTTGGATTTTGAAATTGACCTCGGAGGTCGGTAATTTTATTTTTGTATTTGTTAAATTCCGACCTCCGGAGGTCGGTATTTTTATTTTTGTATTATTTAAATTCCGACCTCCGGAGGTCGGTAATTTTATTTTTGTATTTTTTAAATTTCGACCTCCGGAGGTCGGTATTTTTATTTTTGTATTATTTAAATTTCAACCTCCGGAGGTCGGTATTTTTATTTTTGTATTATTTAAATTTCAACCTCCGGAGGTCGGTATTTTTATTTTTGTATTATTTAAATTTCGACCTCTGGAGGTCGGTATTTTTATTTTTGTATTTTTGAAATTCTGACCTCCGGAGGTCGGTAATTTTATTTTTGTATTTGTTAAATTCCGACCTCCGGAGGTCGGTATTTTTATTTTTGTATTATTTAAATTCCGACCTCCGGAGGTCGGTAATTTTATTTTTGTATTTTTTAAATTCCGACCTCCGGAGGTCGGTAATTTTATTTTTGTATTTTTTAAATTCCGACCTCCGGAGGTCGATATTTTTATTTTTATATTATTTAAATTCCGACCTCCGGAGGTCGGTATTTTTATTTTTGTATTTTTGAAATTCTGACCTCCGGAGATCGGTAATTTTATGTTTTGTATCTTTTAAATTCCGACCTCCTGAGGTCGGAATTTTTTATTTTTTGTATTTTTTAAATTCTGACCTCCGGAGGTCGGTAATTATATTTTTGTATTTTTTAAATTTTGACCTCCAGATGTCGGTATTTTATTTTCCTGCTTTATTTTGCATAAACTATTGTGTAATAAACTAACCGACCTCCTAATGTCGCTAAGTATTTGGATGAAATAAAAATACCGACCACATGAGGTCGGTATTTTATATTAATTTAATTTATATAAACCGTCATCCAAAAGATGATTTATTTACGCAAAACCGTCCTCCGGAAGTTAATAAAATTAAATCAAAATATTTCTTAATTTTGTTTTTTATATTTAATTGAGAAAAAAAATAAAATATTGTTATTTATTTATTTTATTAATACCGACATCAAGATGTCGGTTTTTATTGTAATTCATTTTTCCAGGGAAAAATTCCGACCTCCAGAGGTCGGAATTTTGTTTTCCCGCTTTATTTTGCATAAAAACCGACTACTTGTAGTCGGTTTCCTAAAGTTTTTTTAATTTCTTATTCTTTTTAAGAATACCGATCTCTGGATGTCGGAAATTACCGACCTCCATTTGAGGTCGGTAATTTTTCGTCGATATTCACGATTTTTAGTAGTGAAACTTGAAATGAGGAAAAAATTATGGTATTGAAAAGAGGAATCATAAACCTCCAATTTGATAGGTCATGAGCCATCTAATTCATTATGTGCTGAGATATATGATTGTTTGAAGTTGACGTAAGTAGAATGTAATGTCAAAACTTAATCGGTAAGGAAGTTTTCAACTCAATTTTGTGCTAGAGTATTCTTGTGACCTTAATTCATATCCAAATACATTCTCATACTAAAGAAATGACCTTAACATCTAAGAAAAATTTGAGAATCACGCGATACAACTTTACACACAAATAAATAATGGTTTAGGCCTTAACTTACAAATTTTTAGGATGTTGCAATACTTGGCATACTAGAAATTGAAAAAAGTTCAAAGGCAAGTGTGTACATACAGAAGAGGCATGAACACGTATTAAAAAGGACATCATTGAGATATTACACTTACTTAACATTTGAAAGAAAGCATAGATTTAAGGCATTTTCTTCAACATTTACTATGTAATTAGTTTTTGTGTTTGAGGAGATCTAGCTTATGTTATCAGAAATAGGTGCTCTTTATTTGTAATTGTTCTTCGGTGGTAATGTTAATATTTTACGGTTGTTACCAAAAGAAATTAAATACATTAAAACACATGGTAAGCAATGGTTGATGCAAGATTCATATTTTCTTTTTGTTAGTTTGGGGTTGGTTAAAAAATGGGTATGTATATCATTTTAAATTGTTATGGGTAAAGGATGTAAGTAAATATTTATTTCAAATGAATTGATTTTTAAAATGTATTTACAAAGCCAAAATAATTAGTGTATTGTCACGACCCAAGGATACCCCCTAGATGTAACATGACGTACAATATCCCGAGAGGTTCCATACAAGCCACTTAGCATTCATAACATAAGAAATAGAACATAAGAGATAACACAACATTTTACGCCCAATAGTTTTTATAAAATAAAGCGGAAGTCTAAAACACTTGTCTCATTATCCATCTAGTACAATAGAATGAAATTGGGCCTATCCCATACATCATGTGCAAAAGTGAAAATACAATAAAGGAACTAAACAATAAAAGTCCGTCCTCGAAGCATGAGGGCTCACCAAACTCGAGAATCTCAAAATCAACCACTAGCCACGAAACTGAGGACCCTAATTGTTTGACCCTACATTTGGGGAAATGTAGGCAAGAGTATGCGTTAGTACAAAACAATGTACCAAGTATGGTAGCTATTCATAAAACATTTAAATCATGCTAAAATGGGACATTTCATGCCATGCAATTGACCAAGCTAAAACATGATATAAGATGGTAAGAAAACACAAGTCATAAAATCATGGTCAATGCAACCTAACATCTTTAAAATCTTTGAACTCATATGAGATACTTCTTGAAGTAACCTTAGTTCCTTATTAATGTGGGAATTAGCCTTAACCCATATAGAGACCATGTGCGCTATAGATGATCCCCAATGTCTCCCACACCGAAAATGGGTGTCCTACTTGCCAAGGTAAGGACCATGAATTCTAGCTTAAGTGGATCCACTAGCTAATGTCTATTTAGACAATCATCCTATGGGGGCACATAGGTAAGGGATAAGGATATTCCTACTAGAAATCCGACCTTTACTAACGGGAGAGCCTCCATCTCAATATCCTCTTGGTGCTAAGCATAAATCTCATGGAATAGTTATTTCTTATTTATTCTTATTATCCATGGAATGGCACACCATCTTGCCAATCCAAGCTTAGTCATCATCCATGGAAAGGTACAATTAAGTATCCAATCCAAGCTAGGTTTCATTAGGATAGCTCTTTATCTTTGATTCAATTAGGTAAGAAAACCTTTCAACTTAGAATCCTTACTTATGTTAGAAAACTTTTCACAATTATGCTTTCATGTGATTATGAGAAAATCCTTTCAATAACACATCATTAACATCATCATTGATACTTTATTCTCAAAGCATCCTTAAAATTTTTCATAATTCTCATAAGAACATGCATAACCCCATAAATCGCCTTTCAAGGTTCAAAACCCACTTCCAATCATCAACATTTAGAAAACAAGGGTTAGATATGGATTTCATCATAAATTCATGTAAATCTATCAATACATGCTTGATTTCATAAAACACCTCCTTCATAATCAAAATCCCACATCATATGATCATAACTTGGAAAACAAGGGGATTACATGGGTTCATGGGGAAGTCATCATAAAATCATAGTATTTCATCAATTCATGCATAAGATCGATCATAATTCAATCATTTAAATAAAAAAACCAAGAGAACCCATGGCAATTCAAGAAAACCCTAACTCAATTGGGGATTTCTAACTTTGAAAATTTGAGAATTTGGGATCTCCATGAATGGAAGGAATCCATGGATGAAAACTATCATACCTTGAATCCAATTGCTAATCTTCAATGGAGGAATTGAGACTTGACTTGAAACCCTAGGTTGAATCCTTCTTCTTCTTCAAGTTCCACAGAGAGAAATATTTTGGAGGAAGTTCTTCTTTTTGGTGAATTGAGAGAATGATTTCTATTGGGAAATTTGGGAGTAAAAACACTTATATAGAGGTCTTAGACATAGGCAAAGCGACATAGTATTAGGCTAGATTAATTAGAAAAAGACCCAACTGCCCTTAAAAAATAACTGCCAGCCTACTATTCAAGTACCATTGACAACAGACCGTGGTCAAGACGACGAGCCGTCCTGCATGACCGTCATTCGTGGTCAGTAGCTTGATTCTGGGGGAATGGACCACGAGCCCTCGACCATAGACCGTAATCCTACCAACGATCCGGTGGTTTAAGCCTTAGGTCAAACCACCTTGAACCGCTTTTGGGATGCCATACACGGACCACACCTACGATCCATGGTCCAATCCAGGGTCATGGATGGTCCTCGTGGGTTGGCACCTGCAACTTCTAAAAATAGCTATCTTACTCTATTTCGGATCCGGGGTGTTATATGTATTGAAGAAGAATCATTTTACTTGGAGAAGTGGTATTTGAAAGAATAGTGCTAGCACAATTGAAAACAAATGGCTTCTTACAAGAAGCTTTGTTATCCAAGTGTCCATCCACATGTCTTCTTTTGATATGTTTCCTCTTTCTATAGATAGCTTTCAATTCCTTCTTTCAAAGTAAGATTAAGCACATCAAATTCTCTCCCTTTACTCTTCCACTTCCTCTGGCCTCTCAGCCTCTCTCTCTCTTTTATCTTTCTGTTTTAAGTTAATTAATTATTTTGGCTTTGTTATTCTATTTCTTCACTAATAAGCTGCCGATGTTAATTAATTTACTGATTTATGTATCCTCTATTAAAATAGGAAAGAGTTATTTAATTATGAGAAAACATTCATACTGCTAAAATAGTGTCCCACCCCGAGCTAGACCCTAGACGTGGCCGACACTCGAGAACCATTCTTGGCCCCAAGCGAACCCTTGGTCTGGCTCAAATCTCAGCAGAAAGGCTTCCTCAATAATAGAAATCTCAAAACAAGCTCAACTCATAATATATCATAAAATAAAATAGTTTACTCAGTACTCAAATGAACATAAGTGTTCAACTCACAGTCTTTAAAATATCTACAAGGGAATGAGAAAAGACTCTTCAACTACTACTGTCTATCTATGAAGCCTCTAAATGATGGAGATGAAAGTCGGGAAAATACCCACAACATCCTATCAAAATTGAATAGTAAATGGAATCCTTCAGAAGCAAAGAATCTCACCATAGCTAACTCGAACTGCAAGTGGTATCAATGAAACGCCTGTTGATGACCCTAGTTACCTGTATCTGCATCATGAAATGATGCAGGCCACATGACATCAGTACATTAAATGTACGAGTATGTAAGGGCAACACTGAACATAACATAAAAGCTTGAACTTGGAAAGAATAAAACACACTCACCTCATCTCCACTCAACTCAACCTCAACGCATGTATACTTAACTAAACACAATATAGAAACAATAATAAATATGCAATTTATATAAAGCGTTTAAAACAATAGATAACAACTCAATGTATTTAAAAATACAATAATAACTCTTATTTGGGAGATTTTCTAACCGACAACCATCACTATGAGTTATGTGATGATACATCATCTCGCCCACACTGTCATAACTGTCTTATACTTTGACGAAGTATAAGACATCCTCAACTAAGTGGATCCACTAAGCTATGCTTAAAAGCAATAAGGAATCATCTAAAAAGTATGACCCTTTCTACCCACGTTGGCTACATGGTTTATGAAAACTTTGAGTTGTTTGAACATGTCCCCATATCGGTGCTCAATACTACTCCTAATAATATAATCAGCTCGTATGTTTAAAAACATTTCCTCATGCTCAAACTTTGAGATTATTACTCAAAATATTCTCTTAAAAGAGATAGTACTCAAGAACTCCTCATGAACACTTTTGGAAATCGATGTTTCCTCTTATTTAAATGTAAAATCATTTACTCTTGGGAATACTTAGTTCCCATATATTCATTTTAAAAAATGAAACTCAACTCTCCTCATCCTCATACTCAAGTACTCAAGTCTTAAAACAAATTTTAAAAGGTTTGCAAAAGACTCGAAAAAACTTCCTCGAACTTTACTCTTGACTGTATCTTGAATTTGAATTATAAATTCAAGAGTTATGACTTGAATATGCATGATCTCTCAAGTATTAATGAAGATTTTAGATGTGGATATCAAGTATGAAACGTAGGTACGATTCGAGGGAACTCACACGGAAAGAAGGTCGGAAGGGTAGGGGACCTGGAGACCTTGATGCACTGAGTGGCGCGAGGCGCCAACCCTAAAACTACAGACAAGTGTTTGGGGCGCAATGAGTGGCCCACTACGCCAGGCCCCAAACTACTGGGCAATAGTTTTGGCGCAGATGGTGTACCGCCCAACCCTTATGCCTAGATTTTTGACGAAAATCTCTTCTCAAACTCAAGCCCCAACTCATCTAGATTCGAATGAATTCCTTCAAAATCCTTTGGAAACATAATCCCAACAAAATCACAACAAAATCTACACCAAAACCCACCAAGAAGAACACTCATTTGCAACTCTCACCTCAAGAACTCAACAAGAACTAAATTATCAAATAATGGAGCACAAAACCTCAAGAACTCAAATCATTCAACCTCAAAAACGAAATTATGGATAAAATCACATGATTGGCATGTGGGTGAATGAACCCAACACTACGAGAACTAACATACCTCAAAATAATCAAATTCTTGACGAAAATCCTCGAAGCTTCGCAAGAATATTGATCGTTCTTCCTTTTCTCCTCTTTTTTCTTCTTGAACTTCTCTCTAAAATCCTAAGTGTATTTTAGAATTGTGTAAACTGATCTAAGTCAATTTTGACCCATAAAATATTACTAAAAATGTTTAAAGCTGATGGGAGTAAGGAAAAGACCAAAATACCCCTCATTAATTCGGATAAATTTCCTTAACTAGACAGGCTGACTTCAAACGGACATATCTCCCTCATCTGAACTCAAAATTTAGCAAACTCGGTGGATCTGAAAAGAGGATTCAAAGATTCATTTTATATCTTATGGACCACCTAACACATCTTGTACTGAAAGTTATGGCCGTTTGAAGTTGACACAAAACTCACAACTTAAGCATGCCATGCAAAATTCTCAATTTGGATCTTTTCAATTTAGTTCTTTCTAAAATTAGCTCTTTCTAATATCGAGGTGTTACAAATAGTTTCTTTGGACTGTGCTGAGCACGACTTAAATTGGAAAGAGCCTAATACTTAAATATCATTGTAGTAATATTTATTTAATTTTTAATTTACTATTCTGCTAAATAATAATTTATATTATTATTGTGTTATTTTCATTGTTCCCCAACAATCTAAGAAACTATAACAAATAATATATATCTTGAAACTATTGATGATATTGATGTTGGTGCTACCCTGGCTACTACTATTAAAGTCATTCTGCCGAAGACTTATGGTAAAGAAAAATACAGGTATGTAAATAGACATGGTTACAAGTCCAATGCTAATTATAAAACCTTCATGAAAAATACACCTCAATGCAAAAGAATATTAGAAAGAACATCCCTGCTATGCTAAAAATAAATTTTGCTAAAGCGGATGATATGATTTTTGCGGTCATTTCAGAAATAATATTGAGGTCAATGTGAGAAACTGGGTGATAAACTCTGGTGCTACAAGACACATTTGTATAAACAAAACTGATTTTGCGTCATACACCAAAGTTGAGAAAGAAGAAGAAATTATTTATTTTGGTGACTCAAGGACAACTAAAGTTCTTCAAAAATGAAAAATTCTTCCGAAACTCACATTTGGTAAAACTTTGGCATTGAGTGATGTATTGCATGTTTCTGATATCTGAATCAATTTGATTTCTGTGGGATTATTAAGAAAAGGTGTAATAAAGGTTTCTTTTGAAGATGATGAGGTTATATTGACTAAAAATATATTTTTGTGGGAAATTTATTTTCTAACCATGATTTATTAGTGCTTAATCTTTGTGATAATTTCAGTGAAAATATGCCGGCTTCTGCTTATATGATTGAACCTATTTCTTTATGGCATGCTAGATTAGGATATGTTAATGTCTCATACATAAAAAATAACCGATCTCTTGGTTTAATATCTGATTTAGATTTAAATAAACTTGATAAATGTGAAATGTGTACATAAACTAAAATTACTAAAAAACATATTTTTTAGTAAATAGAGAAACTGAATTATTATATTTGATCCACACTGATTTGGGTGATTTGAAATAGACTATGATTAGAGGTGGTAAAAGATATTATGTGACCTTTATTGATGATTTTTTCAGATTTACTAAATTGTATTTGCTTAGAAATAAAGATAATGCACTTATTGCTTATAAGACTGAAATTGAAAATCTAACTTAGTAGAAAAATCAAAAGAATTCTATCTGATAGACGAGTAGAATATGTATTCTCAAATGTTTTATGTGAAAAAGAAGGAATTATTCGTGAAGTAACCCTTCCTTATTTCTCTGAATCTAATGGAGTAGCTGCAAGGAAAAATAGAACTTTAAAAGAAATGATGAATTCCATGCTAATTAGTTCTAATGCTCATGATACTTTGTGGGGTGAAGCTATATTATCTGCATGTCACTTACAAAATGAAATTCCTCATAAAAGAACTGGTAAAACTCCTTATGAATTGTGGAAAGGGTATATACCTTATTTTAAATATTTAAAAGTATGGGGTGTCTTGCTAAAGTTCTTTTGCCTGAACCTAAAAAGAGAACAATAAGTTATAAAATTGCCGATTGCATGCTTATTGGATATGTTGAACACAATACTGTATATAGATTTCTAGTTTTGAAAAGTAATGTGCTTGATTGTAATACTATTATTGAGACAAAGAATGCTGAATTGTTTGATATATTTTTCCACTATGTGATAAAAAATTTCATTCACCAGTTGAAAAAAATACTGAGAATACCTCTAATATTGAGGAACTGCGAAGGAGAAAAAGGTCTAGAAAAGAATATTTTTCTTATGAAAATAATTTTCAAACTTTTCTTGTTGACAATGATCCATTAAATTATTTTGAAGCTATATCTTCTTCTGATGCTAAATTTTGGAAAGATGCAATGAAAATTGAAATTGATTCAATTATGAAAAATAATACATGAATTTTGACTGATTTACCTCCTGGTGCAAAACCTATTAGTTGTGAATGAATTTTCAAAAAGAAACTTAATCTTGATGCTATAGATAAATATAAAGCTTGGTTAGTGGCTAAAGGATTTTCTCAAAAACAAAATATTGACTATTTTGATACATTTGCACCAGTAACTAGAATTTCTTTCATTCGAATGTTAATTGCCTTAGCTTCAATTCACAAGCCTTTTATTCATCAAATGGATGTAAAAATAACCTTCTTAAATGGTGACTTAGAAGAAGAGATTTATATGGTTTAACCTGAAGGATGTTATTCCTGGACAAGAAAAAATTATATATTAATTAAATCTATCTATGACCTTAAATAAGCTCCTAAACAGTGGCATGAAATATTAGATCAAGTCTTATTGAGAGACAACTATGTATCTGTTGAAGTGGATAAATGTGTTTATACTAAAAGAGTAGACAATGATAATGTGATAATATGCTTATTTGTTGATGACATGCTTATATTTGGTACATGTTTGAATATTGTGAAAAGTACCAAATTATTTTTGTCTACTAATTTTGATATGAAAGATCTGACTGGGGTAAATATGATATTGAGAGTTAAAGTTATAAGGAGTGAAAATGGTATAATGTTGTCGCAAGAACATTATGTGGAAAGACATCTCAAAAAGGTTGAATGTTTTGAGGTGACACCCTGTAGTCACTCCCTATGATGCTAACTCTCAATTGAATAAGAATAATGGTGACCTAGCTGTTCAGTCTAAATATGCTCAAATTATTGAATGTGTAACATCTAGCAATTTGAAATAACTAGGAAGAAGATAATAATTGGAAATAGTCATTTTTGGAAAGAATGAAAATCTGGATATTTTGTTAAGTTAGAAAAAGTTGAGTTTTGGCCAACTTCAAACGGCCATAACTTCTTGGAATGATCTTTCCAACGCCACTGAGTTTGCGCGATTTCGAGTTAGTATGAGTGAGTTATGCCGTTTGGAAGTTGGGTTGTTGGAATAAGAAAAGTCCAATTCGGATTTTGAAAGGGTAGTTTGGTCTTCCTTGCCCAATTATTTTATTTAGTTTTTGGTAATTAAGTTAGGGTATAATCAGAATTAGATCAGTTTGCGCTTTTACAAAAATATGCTAGGTCTTGGAGAAAAGAGAAAAAAAGATGAGAAAGGAGAAGAGAAGCAAGATTCGTCAAGATCGTCGAGTTTAGCTTGTGGATTTTGTCAGGGGTAATCCCTACAAGGTATGTCATAGCATTGGGTTAGTTCACCCACGCGCCATCCATGATTCAATTCAGCGAATTTAAGTCTTTGAAAGTTTATAAATTGAGTTCTTGATGAACATTGTTGAAGGTTTCGTTTGAATTCTTATGGGTTGTGTTGTTGAACTTTCTTGCACTTTGATTCATGTTTTTTGGATATAATTTCGGTTTGAATCTACCATATATTGAGAGTATAAATGATTCTAAGTGTTTGGGGGAAAGAATTAAGTGAAATTAGAGGGTTTAGAGTTGAAAAATGAAGAAAAAAAATTGGGATTTTCTGGGGAAGGGGTTGGGGCACCGCTCCAGTGCTCCCCAAAACAGTCTCTAAATGTGGGGTTCTGGGGTAACGCGCCAGCCAGAGTGACCCAACTTGATCTCTGAATTTTGAGGGTTGGCGCCCCGCGCCTCTAAGAGCGCCATGGACGCCAGTTCTCCTCATTCGTTTCCCACCTTTTCGTACTTGTTCCTTAGCAATGTCGTGGGTTTGTCCCGATGTCCATCTCAGTTGTTTTAGAGGCTTCATAGACAGTCACATGTTAGTTCTTTAGTCTTTTCGTTGACTTTATCATTTCTTGTGTTAAGACTTGAGTTGCCATTTTGGCCAAGTTGAATGTTTGAGTTTTAAGCATTCTCAGTATTTTATTATTCAAGTGAGTATAATGTTTTTTTATCATTATAAATATGCATAGAGTCTTCCATTGAGTTAAGTAAGCCAGGCCAAGGGTTCGCTTGGGGCCAACAATAGTTCTTGAGTGCCAGCGACGTTTGGGGTGTAGGCTCGAGGCGTGACAAACTTGGTATCAGAGCAAAAAGTTTAAGAGTCCTAGGGAGTCTATGAAGCCGTGTCTGTAGAGTCCTAGTTATCGGTGTGAAGTGTGCCACATCTATAATTAGGGGGCTGCAACACTTAGGAAAATTTCTCACTTTTTTCATACTCATTTCGTGCGTTAGAATTTTATCTCTTAAAAGTTTCTTTCTAACTCGTGCTTGCGCATAACCGATTGTGAGTTGGGCTATTTTTGAGAGTGCTTTCGTGGGCCGTTTCTTTGCCCTTGAGCTAAGAGAAGCAAATAGACAGCTGTCGACATAAGGAGTGGATGAATCTATTTGTTGTTGGGTTGTCTCATCTGTCAAGTAAGGAAGGTAAGACAACCATGCTAATATGTGACATGGACATAGCAAGGATGATGATTCATGTGCAATAAGTTGAGGAAAAGAATATAAGAGATAGAGAAGAGTTTAAAACAAGAGAGCTAAGACAGGGAACAAGTCCAGAAAGCAGAATAGTAATGCCAACCGGTTATCCTTCCAACAGAAGGGACCTGCTCCATCATCTGCTAGTGCACCTGCACTAAGGAACAAAAGTGAGTACAATAGTCAGAATTCTCAGAACTTTAGGGCTATTCCTGCACATTCTCAAGGTAGCATGGCACAAAGGGATACTAAGACTCCTACATGTGCTAAGTGTGGTAGGAACCACTCAGAGATGTGTCGTGATGGCTCCACTGGTTGCTTCAAGTATGGCCAGAATGGTCATTTTATGCGAGAGTGTCCTAAGAACAAGCAGAGTAATGGTAATGGGGGCAATAGGTCCAGTCTTCTTCTGCTGCTGCACCAGACAGATCTGCACCTAGAGGGGCTACTTTCGGTACTAGCGGAGGAACAAACCGCTTGTATGCTATCAATAGTCGCCAAAAGTAAAAGGATTCGCCAGATGTTGTCACTGGTATGATCCAAGTCTTTGACTTTACTATTTATGCTTTGCTAGACCCAAGAGCGAGTTTATCTTTTGTAACTCTATATGTTGTTATGAATTTTGATGTTGTTCCTGAGCAACTTAGTGAACCATTCAGTATTTCTACACCTGTTGGTGAGTTTATGCTAGCAGAGATAGTCTATCGTGATTATACCATTTTTTTCAATCATAAGAGTACCATGACAGATTTAATTGAGTTAGAAATAGTAGATTTTGATGTCATTCTTGGTATGGTGGCCATACATTATACCTTAGTTGATTGTAGAACTCGAGTAGTCAAGTTTCAGTTTCCAGTGAACCAGTTATAGAGTTGAAGAGCAGTTCAACAGTGCCTAAGAGTCGTTTCATTTCGTACCTTAAAGCAAGAAAGTTAGTTTCTAAGGGTTGTGTCTATCACTTGGTCTGAGTTAATGACTCTAATGTTGAGATACCTCCCATTCAGTCAGTTCCTATAGTTAAAGAGTTTTCAGAAGTCTTTCCAGATGATCTACCTAGAGTCCCTCCTAAGACAGAGATAAACCTTGGTATAGATGTTCTTCCAGCTACCCGTCCTATCTCTATTCCGCCACATAACATGGCACCAACAGAGTTGAAAGAGTTAAAAGAGCGGTTGAAAGATCTTTTGGAGAAAGGTTTCATTCGACCAAGTATCTCACTTTGGGGCGCGCCGGTCCCATTTGTGAGGAAGAATGATAGATTCCTTATAATGTGTATAGATTACCGTCAGTTGAACAAGGTTACCATTAAGAATAAGTATCCTCTTCCGAGAATTAATGATCTTTTTGATCAACTTCAGGGTGGTTCTTGTTTTTCTAAGATAGACCTCAGATCTGGCTACCATCAGTTGATAGTAAGGGAGTGATATTCCCATGACAGCATTCGGGACCCGTTATGGTCATTATGAGTTTTTGGTCATGTCGTTCGATTTAACTAATGCACCTGCAGCGTTCATGGACCTTATGAATAGAGTTTTCAAACCTTATTTAGATATGCTTGTTATCGTCTTCATTGATGACATACTAATATATTTAAAGAATGAAGAAGATCATGCTAGCCATCTCAGAATAGTCCTTCAGAGTTTGAAAGATAAGGAGTTATATGCTAAGTTCTCTAAATGTGAGTTTTGGCATGAGTCTGTGGCGTTCTTGGGCCACATAGTTTCCGGTGATGGAATTAGAGTTGATACCCAAAAGATTGAGGCAGTGCATGATTGGCCTAGACCCACATCTCCAACTGATATTAGGAGTTTCTTGGGATTAGCTGGCTATTATAGAAGGTTTGTAGAGGGGTTCTCATCTATTTCATACCCTTTGACTAACTTGACTCAGAAAACAGTGAAGTTTCAATGGTCTGAAGCTTGTGAGAAAAGCTTTTAGGAATTGAAAAAGAGGTTGACTACTGCCCCAGTTTTGACCTTACCAGAAGCTATGCAAAGCTTTTTTTTTTTTATCTATTGTGATGCGTCTAGAGTTGGTTTGGGTTGTGTGTTAATGCAGAATGGCAAAGTCATAGCTTATGCGTCCAGACAGTTGAAAGTTCATGAGAAGAATTACCCAACCCATGACTTAGAGTTGGCTGCCGTAGTATTTGCTTTGAAGATATGGCGTCATTATTTGTGTGGTGTTCATGTTAATGTATTCACTGATCACAAGAGTCTTCAGTATGTGTTCACTTAGAAAGAGCTTAATCTCAAACAAAGGAGGTGGTTGGAATTACTCAAGGATTATGACATGAATATTCTTTATCACCCAGGTAAGGCTCATGTGGTTTCTGATGCTTTAAGCAGGTTGTCTATGGGTAGTACCGCCCATGTTGAGGAAGAAAAGAAAGAGTTAGTGAAAGATGTGCATAGACTTGCACGCTTAGGGGTCCGACTGATGGATTCCATAGAAGGAGGAGTAATGGTGATGAATGAGGCTGAATCTTCATTAGTGTCAGAAGTGAACAAAAAGCAAGACCAAGATCCAATTTTGCTTGAATTGAAGGCAAATGTTCATAAGCAAAAAATATTGGCTTTTGAACAAGGGGGAGATGGAGTATTGAGATATCAAGGTAGGTTGTGTGTACCAATGGTGGATGGACTCCAAGAGAGGATCATAGGGGAAGCTCATAGCTCCAGATATTCCATTTATCCGGATTCCACAAAGATGTATCATGATTTGAGAGAGGTGTATTGGTGAAACAGTATGAAGAAGGGCATTGCTGAATTTGTTACTAAGTGCCCGAATTGCCAACAAGTTAAAGTAGAGCATCAAAGGCTGGTGGTTTGGCTCAGAATATAGAACTTACAAAATGGAAGTGAGAGATGATTAATATGGATTTCATCACTAGTTTACCAAGGTCTCCCAGGCAGCATGATTCTATTTGGGTAATTGTCGACAGAATGACAAAATCAGCCCACTTTTTACCAGTAAAGACTACCCATTCAGCAGAAGATTATGCTAAGTTGTATCTTCAAGAGGTGGTAAGACTTCATGGGGTTTCGGTCTCCATTATTTCAGATAGAAGTGCACAATTTACTACACAGTTTTGGAAGTCATTCCAAAAAGGCTTGGATTTAAAGGTGAACTTAAGTACTACATTTCGTCCTCAGACAGATGGGCAAGCAGATCGCACTATTCAGACCTTAGAAGATATGTTGAGGGCTTGTGTGATTGATTTCAAAGGGAATTGGGATGATCACCTACCTCTCATTGAGTTTTCTTACAATAATAGTTACCACTCAAGCATCCAAATGGCTCCTTATGAAGCTCTTTATGGGAGAAGATGCAAATCTCCTATTGGATGGTTTGAAGTTGGTGAAGCAGGGTTGAAGGACCAGATCTAGTTCATTAATCCATGAAGAAGATGAAAGTTATTCAAGAGAGGTTGAAGACGGCGCAGAGTCATCTGAAATCCTACACTGATGTTAGGAGAAGAGTGTTAGAGTCTGAAGTTGATGATTGGATTTATTTAAAAGTTTCACCCATGAAGGGCATTATGAGATTTGGTAAGAAGGGGAAGCTTAGTCCCCGGTATATTAGACCTTATCGAATGGCCAAGAGGATTGGCAAAGTAGCTTATGAGTTGGAGCTACCACATGATTTAGCACCGATTCATACAGTATTTCACGTTTCAATGTTGAAGAAGTGCATGGGCGATCCTTCATTGATCATACCAACAAAGGATATTGGGATCAAGGATAGCTTATCTTATGAAGAGATTTCGGTTCAGGTTCTAGATCGTCAAGTTCGCAAGTTGGGAACAAAGGAACTAGCATCGGTCAAAAGTAGAAGATGAGGAGGATATGAAGAAGAGATATCCACATCTCTTCGAATTTGGAAAAGTTCCGAATTAAGGTACTAATCCTTTCTTAGTATTTATTTATAAGTTGGCATGTTGTTTTGCATTTTCTTGTGGGTGCTTGAACTGAATGTTGCATGTTACACCCTTAGCCTAGTAAGAGTAATCT